>OZ024749.1:28180872-28323372 GCA_964016885.1 Eledone cirrhosa | reverse complement strand
TCCGAAACTACGCCTTAGATTTATTGTCAATTCGAGTGCCCACCCAGAATGTTCTGAAACGCTCTTGCTCCCAGCCTTACTCCACCCTGCGCTCGACTTTCTCAAGGATATAAATCCGACGAGGGACCTATTTAGAGGACTAACGATCTAGGACTAAACTAGAAACATGATCTTCTCTAAACTGTTGACTAATCGGTACAAACGATCTGATAAAATCGTTGTACTTAACAACACTTAAAAATCTTTACCAAACAACAGACCGCATCTCTCGTTAGTCTAAATATTGGTTTCTGATTTATGCACAAGGCCAAGAATTTTGGAGGGAAGGTCGACTAAATTTACCCTGTACATTACTGGTATTTTATTTTATCGACCCCGTAAGGATAAAAGGCAAAGCTAACCTTGGCAGGATTTTAACTCGCGTCGTAAAGGGTCGTAACTCTATGCCATAAAGCATGTTGTCCAATGCTTCACCGCTACTGTCAATCCACAGGCACGACTGTGGGTTTTGATCTTAGCAGTTAATGTGTTGGCTTCCCGATCGTAAGGTCGTGAGTTCAATTGCCGGACAGGGCGATACTTTGTATTCTTGAATAATATACATTTATTTCATATTACACCCAGCTCGTTCGTCTGAAGAAAAGAGTTGCGACTACACGGGTACCAAGCTGTATCGATGACCAAACCTGTTTACCGTCAAGGAAATCGAGAGATATCTTAACCTCGGTGTATTTCAGCGCATCGTTAGTCACACCATGCTCAGCCCTCTATGCGGCGGGTGTTGACAGCAGATGGACCACATAACCATGGGAGCGTGACCCTTCCATTAAAAAAAAACGAAAGATTAGGTGCTCCAGTGCTGTCAGGGATAGTATCACCTCGGCTAATTTCTGGATGACAGTTGCCACCCTGCTCGTTACCTCGTTCCCTTTTTTTTTGTCCACTCGGAGATCTGAGCCAAACCAGACCCTGAGCAATTTAACCGGTCTGTTCGCCCAGCCTGCGACGATGCTGTTGGGCGGCATGGCCCTACCTCTCCGGGTGTCGAGCTGCAGACCCACCGATTTTTGCTGGTTTACTTTGGTGGAATTTACATATATTCCTTTGTCCTTCCTGCATTAAAACCTCCAGTTACATAGCTAGTTACACAGCGGCCATTTAAAACATCCCAGTAGTCTTAGGTAGACATATACACGTGACCCTATTTAGAGTTAAATGGGCTGTAGAGTTGTTTAGAGGTATCTATATAATGGGGTTGATGTAGGACCCGTATTTAAGTCGATTCACTGAGCCCTGATTTCGAATTCCGCCGAGTTCAACATTTTCATCATTGGGGTCGATAAATAAAGTATCATTATGAGAGGGGGGATTGGTGGAAGTGCTAGAGCAACACACAAGATGCCTTGTATTTCTTTCTCCCTCTACTTTTTGAGTTTAAACCCCACTGTGACCTACATATATATAGTGGACTTAATCCCCCACCCTGTTTAACACCACCACCTGATTATTGGGTGTCTTTAGCAGAGTCTAGTCCACTACAGTGCTAGACTTAATCCACCACCCTGTTTAACACCACCACCTGATTCTTGAGTGTCTTTAGCAGAGTCTAGTCCACTACAGTGGTAGACTTAATCCACCACCCTGTTTAACACCACCACCTGATTCTTGGGTGTCTTTAGCAGAGTCTAGTCCACTACAGTGGTAGACTTAATCCACCACCCTGTTTAACACCACTACCTGATTCTTGGGTGTCTTTAACAGAGTCTAGTCCACTACAGTGCTAGACTTAATCCACCACCCTGTTTAACACCACCACCTGATTCTTGGGTGTCTTTAGCAGAGTCTAGTCCACTACAGTGGTAGACTTAATCCACCACCCTGTTTAACACCACCACCTGATTCTTGGGTGTCTTTAACAGAGTCTAGTCCACTACAGTGCTAGACTTAATCCACCACCCTGTTTAACACCACCACCTGATTCTTGGGTGTCTTTAACAGAGTCTAGTCCACTACAATGGTAGACTTAATCCACCACCCTGTTTAACACCACCAACTGATTCTTGGGTGTCTTTAGCAGAGTCTAGTCCACTACAGTACTAGACTTAATCCACCACCCTGTTTAACACCACCACCTGATTCTTGGGTGTCTTTAGCAGAGTCTCGTCCACTACATTGCTAGACTTAATCCACCACCCTGTTTAACACCACCACCTGATTCTTGGGTGTCTTTAGCAGAGTCTAGTCCACTACAGTGCTAGACTTAATCCACCACCCTGTTTAACACCACCACCTGGTTCTTGGGTGTCTTTAACAGAGTCTAGTCCACTACAGTGGTAGACTTAATCCACCACCCTGTTTAACACCACCACCTGATTCTTGGGTGTCTTTAGCAGAGTCTAGTCCACTACAGTGGTAGACTTAATCCACCACCCTGTTTAACACCACCACCTGATTCTTGAGTGTCTTTAACAGAGTCTAGTCCACTACAGTGGTAGACTTAATCCACCACCCTGTTTAACACCACCAACTGATTCTTGGGTGTCTTTAGCAGAGTCTAGTCCACTACAGTGCTAGACTTAATCCACCACCCTGTTTAACACCACCACCTGATTCTTGGGTGTCTTTAGCAGAGTCTAGTCCACTACAGTGGTAGACTTAATCCACCACCCTGTTTAACACCACCACCTGATTCTTGGGTGTCTTTAACAGAGTCTAGTCCACTACAGTGCTAGACTTAATCCACCACCCTGTTTAACACCACCACCTGATTCTTGGGTGTCTTTAACAGAGTCTAGTCCACTACAGTGGTAGACTTAATCCACCACCCTGTTTAACACCACCACCTGATTCTTGGGTGTCTTTAGCAGAGTCTAGTCCACTACAGTGCTAGACTTAATCCACCACCCTGTTTAACACCACCACCTGATTCTTGGGTGTCTTTAACAGAGTCTAGTCCACTACAGTGGTAGACTTAATCCACCACCCTGTTTAACACCACCACCTGATTCTTGGGTGTCTTTAGCAGAGTCTAGTCCACTACAGTGGTAGACTTAATCCACCACCCTGTTTAACACCACCACCTGATTCTTGGGTGTCTTTAACAGAGTCTAGTCCACTACAGTGGTAGACTTAATCCACCACCCTGTTTAACACCACCAACTGATTCTTGGGTGTCTTTAGCAGAGTCTAGTCCACTACAGTGCTAGACTTAATCCACCACCCTGTTTAACACCACCACCTGATTCTTGGGTGTCTTCAGCAGAGTCTAGTCCACTACAGTGGTAGACTTAATCCATCACCCTGTTTAACACCACCACCTGATTCTTGGGTGTCTTTAGCAGAGTCTAGTCCACTACAGTGGTAGACTTAATCCACCACCCTGTTTAACACCACCACCTGATTCTTGGGTGTCTTTAGCAGAGTCTAGTTCACTACAGTGGTAGACTTAATCGACCACCCTGTTTAACACCACCACCTGATTCTTGGGTGTCTTTAGCAGAGTCTAGTCAACTACAGTGGTAGACTTAATCCACCACCCTGTTTAACACCACCAACTGATTCTTGGGTGTCTTTAGCAGAGTCTAGTCCACTACAGTGCTAGACTTAATCCACCACCCTGTTTAACACCACCACCTGATTCTTGGGTGTCTTTAGCAGAGTCTAGTCCACTACAGTGCTAGACTTAATCCACCACCCTGTTTAACACCACCACCTGATTCTTGGGTGTCTTTAGCAGAGTCTAGTCCACTACAGTGCTAGACTTAATCCACCACCCTGTTTAACACCACCACCTGATTCTTGGGTGTCTTTAGCAGAGTCTAGTCCACTACAGTGGTAGACTTAATCCACCACCCTGTTTAACACCACCACCTGATTCTTGGGTGTCTTTAGCAGAGTCTAGTCAACTACAGTGGTAGACTTAATCCACCACCCTGTTTAACACCACCACATGATTCTTGGGTGTCTTTAACAGAGTCTAGTCCACTACAGTGGTAGACTTAATCCACCACCCTGTTTAACACCACCACCTGATTCTTGGGTGTCTTTAGCAGAGTCTAGTCCACTACAGTACTAGACTTAATCCACCACCCTGTTTAACACCACCACCCTGTTTAACACCACCAACTGATTCTTGGGTGTCTTTAGCAGAGTCTAGTCCACTACAGTGGTAGACTTAATCCACCACCCTGTTTAACACCACCTGATTCTTGGGTGTCTTTAGCAGAGTCTAGTCCACTACAGTGCTAGACTTAATCCACCACCTTGTTTAACACCACCACCTGATTCTTGGGTGTCTTTAGCAGAGTCTAGTCCACTACAGTGGTAGACTTAATCCACCACCCTGTTTAACACCACCACCTGATTCTTGGGTGTCTTTAGCAGAGTCTAGTCCACTACAGTGGTAGACTTAATCCACCACCCTGTTTAACACCACCACCTGATTCTTGGGTGTCTTTAGCCGAGTCTAGTCCACTACAGTGGTAGACTTAATCCACCACCCTGTTTAACACAACCACCTGATTCTTGGGTGTCTTTAACAGAGTCTAGTCCACTACAGTGGTAGACTTAATCCACCACCCTGTTTAACACCACCACCTGATTCTTGGGTGTCTTTAGCAGAGTCTAGTCCACTACAGTGGTAGACTTAATCCACCACCCTGTTTAACACCACCACCTGATTCTTGGGTGTCTTTAACAGAGTCTAGTCCACTACAGTGGTAGACTTAATCCACCACCCTGTTTAACACCACCACCTGATTCTTGGGTGTCTTTAGCAGAGTCTAGTCCACTACAGTGCTAGACTTAATCCACCACCCTGTTTAACACCACCACCTGATTCTTGGGTGTCTTTAGCAGAGTCTAGTCCACTACAGTGGTAGACTTAATCCACCACCCTGTTTAACACCACCACCTGATTCTTGGGTGTCTTTAGCAGAGTCTAGTCCACTACAGTGGCAGACTTAATCCACCACCCTGTTTAACACCACCACCTGATTCTTGGGTGTCTTTAGCAGAGTCTAGTCCACTACAGTGGTAGACTTAATCCACCACCCTGTTTAACACCACCACCTGATTCTTGGGTGTCTTTAACAGAGTCTAGTCCACTACAGTGGTAGACTTAATCCACCACCCTGTTTAACACCACCACCTGATTCTTGGGTGTCTTTAGCAGAGTCTAGTCCACTACAGTGCTAGACTTAATCCACCACCCTGTTTAACACCACCACCTGATTCTTGGGTGTCTTTAGCAGAGTCTAGTCCACTACAGTGCTAGACTTAATCCACCACCCTGTTTAACACCACCACCTGATTCTTGGGTGTCTTTAGCAGAGTCTAGTCCACTACAGTGCTAGACTTAATCCACCACCCTGTTTAACACCACCAACTGATTCTTGGGTGTCTTTAACAGAGTCTAGTCCACTACAGTGGTAGACTTAATCCACCACCCTGTTTAACACCACCACCTGATTCTTGGGTGTCTTTAGCAGAGTCTAGTCCACTACAGTGCTAGACTTAATCCACCACCCTGTTTAACACCACCAACTGATTCTTGGGTGTCTTTAGCAGAGTCTAGTCCACTACAGTGCTAGACTTAATCCACCACCCTGTTTAACACCACCAACTGATTCTTGGGTGTCTTTAACAGAGTCTAGTCCACTACAGTGGTAGACTTAATCCACCACCCTGTTTAACACCACCACCTGATTCTTGGGTGTCTTTAGCAGAGTCTAGTCCACTACAGTGCTAGACTTAATCCACCACCCTGTTTAACACCACCAACTGATTCTTGGGTGTCTTTAGCAGAGTCTAGTCCACTACAGTGGTAGACTTAATCCACCACCCTGTTTAACACCACCAACTGATTCTTGGGTGTCTTTAACAGAGTCTAGTCCACTACAGTGCTAGACTTAATCCACCACCCTGTTTAACACCACCACCTGATTCTTGGGTGTCTTTAACAGAGTCTAGTTCACTACAGTGGTAGACTTAATCCACCACCCTGTTTAACACCACCACCTGAATCTTGGGTGTCTTTAGCCGAGTCTAGTCCACTACAGTGGTAGACTTAATCCACCACCCTGTTTAACACCACCACCTGATTCTTGGGTGTCTTTAACAGAGTCTAGTCCACTACAGTGGTAGACTTAATCCACCACCCTGTTTAACACCACCACCTGATTCTTGGGTGTCTTTAACAGAGTCTAGTCCACTACAGTGGTAGACTTAATCCACCACCCTGTTTAACACCACCACCTGATTCTTGGGTGTCTTTAGCAGAGTCCAGTCCACTACAGTGCTAGACTTAATCCACCACCCTGTTTAACACCACCAACTGATTCTTGGGTGTCTTTAGCAGAGTCTAGTCAACTACAGTGCTAGACTTAATCCACCACCCTGTTTAACACCACCACCTGATTCTTGGGTGTCTTTAGCAGAGTCTAGTCCACTACAGTGGTAGACCTAATCCACCACCCTGTTTAACACCACCACCTGATTCTTGGGTGTCTTTAGCAGAGTCTAGTCCACTACAGTGCTAGACTTAATCCACCACCCTGTTTAACACCACCAACTGATTCTTGGGTGTCTTTAACATAGTCTATTCTGTTGGAATCCTTGGGAGAGAGTATCAAGTTTTAGGATACCTTCCTCCCTCATCGCCCCACCGTCTCGGAGACCTTGAAAAGGGCCACTGAAACTGTCCCCTCCGTCTCTTTCTGTCTAAACAGTAAAAAAAATAAATAAATAAATAAAAAATGTTGCCCTTCAATTTCACAAGAATTGGAAACTATTGTTGACTCGCCTGTATAAGAAATATTTTCCTTTGAGTGTTTGAAAACTCTGCCCCCACGACCCTCTCAGGAATAAGTGGGGGGAGGAGGAGAAAACTACATTATGATAGATACAGAGAACAAGTGATATTTAACCCTTTTAGCATTTAAACCAGCCGTATCCGGCCAGAATTCTCTCACCCCTTTCTGTTCAAACCGGCTGTAACCGGCCACCCATACTGATGTTAAGGTATTGTTCTCAAAATAAATAATATTGATATCTCGTAGATTCGATATTACGTGAGATAATTATGTAAGATAAAGCCTTTGCCATAAAGATACAATAGTATATGTAGAGTAATGTAAATGCTAAAGGGTTAAACCATATCATGATCCCAACTCAGACTTGAAACCTTATCGCAGAATCTACTATAACCACTTGCATAGTTCTTGACTGTGCAACACTCACTCATTAACATGTAACAGGAAATGTTTGGCAAGGGGGACAACTTTCAATTATTTCTCCACTATATATCTAACATGAGTTAATGCCCTCCAATACGATGAAGCAACAACAAAGTTAAACGTGGTGTTGATATTTTGTTAATAATAATAATAATATCATGTTCAATTTCTGGTGGTGCGCTATGCCCTTGAGCAAGACACTTTATTTCACGTTGCTCCAGTTCACTCAGCTGGCAAAAATGAGTTGTACCTGTAATTTGAAGTGCCAGCCTTGTCACATCCTGTGTCACACTGAATCTCCCTGAGAACTACGTTTAAGATACACGTATGTGTGGAATGCTCAGCCACTCGTAAAGTTCAATTTCCGGACCGGGCGATGCGTTGTGTCCTTGAGAAATACATTCTATTTTGACGCTGCTCTAACTCCAATTCATCAGAAGTGAAAACGGAAAAAACGAAAATTTTCAGAATTGGAAACGGAAAAAAGAATTTCCCAAAATTGAAAACGGAAACGAGAGAAATTTAACAAATGAAAAAAACGGAATTAAGGAAAATTTGAAACGGGGAATTTATCCGCCTACATTTTGTATTAATTCACATATCCCACTTAGTCATATTGTCACTTACATTTATTTTGATGGAAACAAAATTAATAGTAGCCTATCAACTATATTGCAGACAATACGGTGCTGAAATCATTCCCCCCCTCAATCATCTCATTTTTGGCCTATTGTGCTTCTTCCCTCCCAGGACAATAATGACCCCTTGGAGTCCTTGAATTTGAGAATCCCGCTATAAAGTTTTGTGGTGGTTTTTTGTGGGAGGTGGGAGTGGATATGGCTGGATCAACCGTTAAGTAAAATAAATATGTTTAGCACATAAATATGTTTAGCACATAAATATGTTTAGGAACCATTTTAGTTAAATTAAATGCATTTGTCATTCCAGAATATTCTTGGAAACTTTATATATGAGTTGGGTTGGATTTAGACCTTTGGGGACCCGGGGCACTTTAGGTTTAGGGGGACCCTCATACACAAAAAAAAAATAGAATACACAGCAACCCTCCAATTTTACATATCAAAGTTAGATTGGCACAACTAAATGGAATTTAAAAGTTATATATACTGATATTAAATTTGAACCATCCTAAAATTAAAAAAATCCAGCTCAGGGCACAAATAAATTGCTACGGTCGTCGCCTGTGGGGCCCAGAGCAATTTCCCTCTTTACCCCCCCCCCCCATTAAATCCGGCCCTGTATATCAGGGTCACTGTAATCTCTTAAGTGGTTAGGGCATCAAGAAAAGAGGAGCACTATAATCTTTTAAGTGTTTAACGCATGTCACACTAACGTACCGCCCGATGTAACTGGATGTGCACCAGAAATAAAATATTTTTTTAATAGCATAGTTAATACTAAGTATTGTGAAATCTAAACTATAATAAAGTAAGGAGCGCGGGACTGCGTACGGTTTGTAATTTTTTTTATCCCATTAGTAAAATAAGTTGGATTACTTTGAATAAATAATTGTTTCTACATTTGGCACAAGGCCAGCAATTACCCAGTGTATTACTGGTACTTTATTTTATCGACCCCGTAAGGATGAAAGGCAAAGTTAACCTCGGCGGGATTTGAACTCAGAATGGCAAGGGCCGTAACTCTATGCGTCAAAGCATGGCGTCCGACCCTCTACCGATACTGCCAATTCACCGCCCTTTGAATAAATAATTGTTTCTACTTTAGGCACAAGGCCAGCAATTACCCAGTGTATTACTGGTACTTTATTTTATCGACCCCGTAAGGATGAAAGGCAAAGTCAACCTCGGCGGGATTTGAACTCAGATCGTAAAGGGACGTAACTATGCTGGAAAGCATGGCGTCCGACCCTCTCCCGGTACTGATGAATATTACATAATTTATCTGCTAAGTTTCGTGGCTGTTGATTAAATATATTTTATTGGTTATTTAAAGATTCACTTCTTTAAAATGTTCAAATGTAACACTTCCGGTTAGCGATCGCCTAAATAAACATACATATATTTCCGTCACTAATTTTCTCCTAATACACTTTATATATAATATGTTTTTTTTCATGTATCATGGATTACTTTACTGATTACATAAGATTATGTAACCCAGTCTTCGTTCAATTTCTGTGTATATTGTCAATTACGATTTTATTTGATGTATCATATCTACATGCATATATACTTGCGTATAATATCAATATACACACTACACATGCTAGCAGAAAACCACCCGAAGGGTGGTTTTTCTGCTAATATGTAATAAATGACTAAGTTTCAAAGTCGGTACAATGCAATAGAAATATATAAAGGGCAAAGGATGACAAATAAAACTCTCTTTCTCTCTATCTCTCTCACTCCCTATGACTCCACTAGGATTCACGGGGCCATGCCACACCATTAGTGTAAAATCCAGCCAAGTCATAATTTAGAATGCTAAATTATTTATATTTATAGGGTTTTTTATTCGATAAATTCCAATTATGTTATATAATGTTTGTATTATAAAAGAAAAGGGAGAGTGGGTTGCGAACTATACACCTTAGTCTATGCAGTTTATCTCAGCTTTGTGGGACAAAATAGCGAAGGCAATGCGGCGTAGAACAGCTAGCGACACCAACTGCGTCTAACACTCCACTTCACAGGAGCTCTTTCCTCAGGCGGGATGCAATCCTCCCAATTTTACGGAGGTAAAAATGGCAGTCGGGGAACCGAGGACGCCAGAGGTCCCCACCGAGACCGACACGAAAAAGAAGGGTAAAATATATGAATGCCACTCTTTAAATCTTCTTCTTCTTCTTCTTGACCAGATATTACATTATGTCCTTGAGCAAGTCACTTTATTTCACATTGGTCTAGTCCAGACAGTTAAAAATGAACACCAACAGTCACTAGGAGATTGGTGTAATGGACTTGAACACTCATGAAAACCTCCAGGCGTGGTGTTTCTTCTTCTTAGTCCACTTATTCCTGAGAGGGTCGTGGCGGAAAGCAGTCCTCAAACACTCCTTCCAGTGGGTCCTATCAGAAGCAACCATCTCCAATCGATCCGGCTAGGTCCCCTCAAGTGATACCAGCCGAGCTCGTATGCAGTGCCGGATTTAGGACAAATGAGGCCCTGTGCTAGTTAAATTATGAGGCCCCTTACTCGGGCCCTGAAGGAGGTAAATGTTTTTGGTGGGGAAGGAAAATGAACTCCCCTTTCCTGGTCAACAATGGTTAAGCTGACAATCCTCATATGAATGTTATCCAACCATCTTGCTCGGGGTGGGGGGGGGGGGGGGGGGGGGTCTACGTCTACTCTTGGTTGAAATTCTTTAAATCAATTTTTAAAAAATTACTTTAAACACAAAGTGCTCTAAAATGTGTTTATCTGCTCTGGAGAGCAGAAAAAGATGAAAAATAAAATGAAATAAAGCTGGAGAACTTCTACAGTATGGTGTGATTTGAGGAAGATATGGTTGCTATTTCTAAACTGTTGACCGTCCATATAGAGGCTTTCTTGGTGGTTCAAATAAATAAGACGTATTTTGAGTGTTCGTGAGGTGGGGGTAGGTGGGGGTTATATATTTAATTCTATTGCTATGGTAACTGCGAGTGAGATTTACTAACAGAGAGAGGGGGGGGGGGAGAACTAGTGAGAGATAAAGAAGTAGGAAGATAGATAGAGCGAGACAGACAGAAAGAGAGATACAGGGGTAGGATAGATAGATAGAGCGAGACAGAGAGGGGAACCGAGGATAATAGATAGATAGAGCGAGACAGAGGGGGGGGGGGTAGGATGATAGATAGATAGATAGATAGATAGATAGAGCGAGCGAGACAGAGAGAGAGTGTGTGTGACAAACGAAGCGTGTCAGAGAAAGTGAGAAATGGGCTGAGGAACAAACTAAAAGAAAGATACAGACAAAACGTGAGACACAAACAGAGAGAGAGAGAAAGGGTGAAAGTGAGAGACGGACAGAGTAAAGGAGAGACACAGAAATAGACAGACTGAAAAAGAAAGATACAGACACACACACAGTTAGTAAGCCTTGTTAGCTGTTATAATAAAGAAGATAATATCACTTAGCTAGCCAACACAGTAAATCTTGTTTATTCTACTCAGCTAAATGTCACGGCTGGAGTTAGTTTCTCATTACAGTTATCTCCCTTGCTTCACACACAGGAAGCATAAACAATAAAAAAAATGGAGGAAGATGTATCACAGTGGTAAGTGTCGTTACTTATATACAAACAGAACCAGTCATAATTAGAGTTCTTACCCTTCTAACCCTTCTTTTATTACATCTAGCCGACCCTAGTATCTCATAGAACCCCTATATCTATTTATTTAACTCCCCCCTATTGGCAGTACTGACCACGTCAGCTGATCTACCGACTTTTACCATTCTCTCTCTCTCTCTTTCTGTCTCAAAGACACATCACATGTCGTTTCCAAGTTCCAACCACTCCATATGATTTTTTTTCTTTCTTTTATATTGTATGTATATGTGTCCTTGCTTTAATTAAAACGCTGTTAATTAATTCTTAGAATTTACTCCTTACAAACTGACTTTTAATCCTTTATTTACCTATTGTTTATTTATTGTGGTTTAAAGAAAGAAATATAAATATGTTTTATAATTTTTTCTTATTTTATTAAATCTAAGTTCGTTGACATTTTCCACCGTCTCTGTCTCTCTCACACACTTTCTCCGTCTCTGTAGCTCTCTCTCTCACACACTTTCTCCGTCTCTGTAGCTCTCTCTCTCTCTCGTAATAAATAAATATACATCTATATGATTTCATATTCTCCGATGTTAATGTTCTCGGGCTAAACCAGTCCATATCTTTTAACTAACAACTGGTCTTTTAATCATTCATCTCGTCATCTCATTTCGTCTTATTCCCTTTCATTTCATTTCAAACTGTCAATATCTTATCATCATCCACGGGTGGGTGTGTAAAAATAACCCGCCTCTTCTCCACCGTCCACCTCCCCTAATATGTTTTCTACCTTAAGCAAAACGCCAGTAATTTAGACGTGTGAGGGGTAAGCCGATTATATCGACCCCAGTTCATTACTATTTTATTGTATTAAAAAACATGAAAATATATATATATATATTCTAAACGTGAAATTCCTGAAGATACTATAAAATAAGTGGGTAACTACATGGATGGATGACTATAAAATAATAAGAAAAACACTACAAATATTTAAAAACGGAAAAATAAGGGCTCTAGGGTCACAGAAGTATTGGAGGAAGATGGGCTCTGGGCCTAGGGTGTGGCGGTTTTTCGGGCTGCGTCCCGAGGACAAGACCGCAAAAGCATTTCCTGGTACTTTATTTCATCGACCTATAAGGATGAGTGGCAAAGTTAACCACAGCGGAATTTTACTATAATAATGGTTTCTTATATAGGCGCAAGGCCAGCAATCTGGGGGAGGGGAAAGTCGATTAAATCGCCCCCAGTGCGTGACTGGTATTTTATTTTATCGACCCCGTAAAGATGAAAAGCAAAGTTAACCTCGGCGGGATTTCAATTAAATAGTTATATATATAATAATAATAATAATAATAATAATGAAATTATTGTGTACAGTGCTCAGGTGCACTACAACTATATATCAATACAACCAATAAATCGGTCATATGGTTGGTTAGTCATACGTCTGTAAACCTATTCGTTACATAAGTTATTACATATTGTGTTATTGTTGTGGTTACTGTCGTATGTGTCATGGACTAATTAATTTGTCTCGTTGAATAATATGTCTAACATGCTGTTAATAAACTATCAAATTAAGAGCGTAAATTATCATAATTAGGGATATAATCTTAATTTGAACTGGTATAACCCTTAGTGGACCTCACCCTTATTTTTCTGTCTGTTTTTGTTGTCGATGTTTTCTGCTTTTGATATGATAAATTGTAAATAAGGGTTGACTAACACACGTTGACATTCACACACGAACACGCTCACTCACGCACACGTTCACACTTACTCACACTCACTCACAAACACAGACACACTCACTCACGCACACGCTCACACTTACTCACACTCACAAACAAACAAGAACCTGGAATTAGGAAAATAAAATTTGTAAAAATAAAAGCAAAATAACTGGCACAGCTGGCAAACTCTAAACAACTTGCGATGTGTAGTGTAGTACAATGAGGAGATCCAGAATCGTGTTAAGTTGCTGCTGTCAATGACAGAACAAGCATTCCTGTCAATATACTTTATATGCCGGCGTACAAGTTGATCTGGCGCATAGATCAACCCCTAAGATTCTGAGGTGTAATTTAGGTTTAGGCCTTTATTCGCCGGATAAGACGAGTCCCCAAAAATAAGGCAGTTATAATAATTTTTAAAAATTTAGTCATGCGCTAAATGCTAAAACACTTCAGTCGCAAGTGAGTTCTTACTGAGTAAACCAGCCTAGCCTAACCTTAACGAACCTATGGTAATTTACCCTATAAGCTATGGCAAGTCAATGATATTATTATAATCTCTACGTTAAATACTTAACAAATATGAGATTCAGTAGGAAATAATTGTGGTGAACTGCTAGAGTTATGGTAAGTGGTGTACAACGAGTGTTAGGCAGGCAGTTTCACTGTTTACCCCTTAGTGGTAAAGGTTCACATTTTATATTCGGTGGACAAGTCGACACCTGGTTTTGGAGAGATATTTTTAGGCTCCAAATGGTGACTTATACGCCAGCATATACAGCAACTATGCCTGTATTGAACTGTGATTACATATACACAGAATGTGATTGACAAAAGAAATATAATGTAGATGATAATATGTTGATAAATTTCATCAGAATCAATATCAACTCTAACTGCAACAATGTTTGAATATAATTCTTTATTCACAGTTGTATGTCTTTGGAGTAACGTTACTCCGAATTGAGAGATTACAGTTCTGATACTATGGGCATGTAGTTAGAATGTCTCAGGAAAGAATCACTGGACAGATATGTGCTCAGAGAACAGAGGGTCACTCCAGCTAGAGCTGCTACTTCTCCGAAGTGAGAGATCACAGCTCCAATACGATGGGCATGTGGTTAGCATGTTTCAGGAAAGAATCACTGGACAGATTTTACAGGCAAAACCAACCGGCAAGAGACCCCGAGCAAGATGGTTGGATAACATCCATGAGCTTGGCTGGGCATGCTTGGGGATCCAGCCAGATTAGTTGGAGATGGTTGCTTCAGGCAGGAACTACTGGAAGGAGTGTTTGAGGACTCTGCTCCCATGAACTTCTCAGGAATAAGTGGGCGAAGAAGAAGAATTGTGTGTAGTTTTGTGTATTTATTGTGGGTGTGTTTAGTATCAAAGGGTTAAAAAGTGGGAGTTAATTTTCTATATTTTTATGAAGACTACTAAATCTGACCTATATTAACCCATAGCTGAATACCTACACTTTCAGATATTTCAACACACACACACACACACACACACACACACACACACACACACACACACACACACACACACACACACACACACACACACACACACACACACACACACACACACACACACACACACACACACACACACACACACACACACACACACACACACACACACACACACACACACACACACACACACACACACACACACACACACACACACACACACACACACACACACACACACACACACACACACACACACACACACACACACACACACACACACACACACACACACACACACACACACACACACACACACACACACACACACACACACACACACACACACACACACACACACACACACACACACACACACACACACACACACACACACACACACACACACACACACACACACACACACACACACACACACACACACACACACACACACACACACACACACACACACACACACACACACACAGTGACATTTCAATCTTTCTCACAAACACCAGCCCCAGCTACAGCATAACAAATTGACCAACCCATAAGTCCCTGTTGGAGACCCCTAAACTTTTTAACCTAGTTAACTTTATCAATATGTCCCTGCTAATACCTAAAATAAAACAGCAAATCAATGAAACCATCCCCTCATTAATTGATAACATCATTTCATGTGACGTAACACTGCTCTTCTGAAAATTCTCTCTCTCCCTATTTACATTCTATAAACGTCAATATTTAGGACCAGTGTTTCCAGAGTTGTTCTCCCTCCCAGCCCCTAAAAAAAAAAGCAAAAACAAAATTTTCCCTATCTAATGTTTGTTGCTGACAACAAACATGTTTCGTAGAAGCATGTTTGTTGTCAACAACCCTAGATTAAAGATTAAACAAAATAAACAGATGCTTAGGGCCTCAAAGAAGGGCCTCATGGATTTTTTTTTTCCAGTACAGTGTATGGGGTTTATGGTTAAGGCAGTTCCACACAATATACAAATAAACTTCTCCAGAAGATGTTTTATATGTAAAAAGAATATAAGCTATAGCTTACTCTTGTCTCATTACTGAGAGTGTGTCATTGTATATTGAGCCATAACTCCTGATAAAGATGTAGAGGCACTGTAGTGACATATGGCTTGTCTTGGGCCCTTTAAACCTGGCAGAGTATGGACTCATAATTTCTGATAGAGGTGTAGATACCTTAGTGACATACAGTGTGTTTTGGGCCCTTTAAAATTGGCAGAGCACCTTCTTCTGTGGGTCTCAATCACAGCTGAATCTTTTAAAAAAAAAAGGAGGGCAAGAAAGTGATAGAGGAAGAATCAACCCAAGTACTAGTATGGTACTCCAGAGAGAAAGAAAGTGAGAAAGATACATAGAGAAAGAATCAACGCCAGTAATAGACTGGTATTTCAGAGAGGGGGGGGGGGGAGCGAGAAAGATATATAGAGGAAGAATCGACCCTAGTATTCGATTAGTAATTTTTTTCATTGACCTCGAAAGTGTGAAAGACAAAGTTGATATAGGAGTGGCTCTAACATAGTGTAAGTCTTAATAGAGGCAGATATGAAATCCTATACACTATGTTTATGTATAATAAAACATATATAAGCCTTACAATGGGTGTTTTTAAGTAGTGACCATTCCATGAGTCATGAAATTGTCATAGACTGTTCAAACAGAAATGTGGTCAGTCTTGTCTAAACAACATTTGTGGACTTTTGTAACTGATATCTCATCAGACCAAGACTGAACTTCCACCCACTGAGGCCCTAAGCTATATGAAATTTGAGGCCTTTCTCTAAACAAATTTAAAATAAGTATACATGGTTATTATTTCTTTAATTAATGTTAATGATAAATTATATATAGAGATAAAATTATAAGTTTGAAGAACAGTCAGATAAAATTTACTTAATTCTTCTTCTTAGTCCATAGAAATTAACTAGGCAAATAATCATTTAAATGGAACTAAGTTTAAAATGTAAGTTTGAAGAAATAATAGTTAAATGTTACCAATATTCCTGATATATATATATATATATATATATATATATATATATCAGGATTATACCAGTTTTAAACTAGTAAGACCATTATTAGCAGAGTACTCTATACTAAGGATAGTAGAGTATAAATATAGTAAATATATATATTAAATTTATGATGATTTTAGTGTTAAAAAATAAAAACTAATGATAAAATAAAATTTTTTTTTAAATGAGGCCCCCCGAGGGTGTGTGGCCCTAGGCTATAGCTTTTTTATCTTATAGGTAAGTCCAGCACTGCCTCAGACAATATTCTTATGGCTGGAAAATTTTTCACCACAAAGCCATCATAGGGCTAAACATAAACAATATTTGCCGACTTTGTTAACTAATGTCACATCAGACAATATTGACATGGCTGAAATATCTTTGACCACAAGTTTAGTCAAACAAGGCCATCACAGTGTTAAACAACATTTGCAGACTTTGTTAACCAATGTCACATCAAACAATATTGTCACAGCTGGAATATCTTTTGCTGCTGTTCCATTGAAACAGGGTTGACCCAGGTCCTAATCTAAATATTTGTAAACGTTTTCCCCAATCCAGTAAGACATAGAAGTAACTAACACTCCTGTTAAAATTTCACTGAAAACCTGACTGATTTATATATTTTCCACCCTGGTGTTGATGTTACATATTAGTTTAGTCAAGGAGAGGAGGTCTGCAACCTTAACCCTTTCAATACCAAACCACCTGAAACCACCCCTGGTTCTATGGTATAAAACTGTCTTTGTGAATGTATTTGTATTTATCTAAAAACCTTCATAATTTTATGTGAGAACCTTTATGTTATGCTCCAAATACTAGCTTTAATAATTGTTTCTACTTTAGGCACAAGGCCAGCAATTACCCAGTGCATTACTGGTACTTTATTTTATCGACCCCGTAAGGATGAACGGCAAAGTCAACCTCGGCGGGATTTGAACTCAGATCGTAAAGGGACGTAACTATGCTGGAAAGCATGGCGTCCGACCCTCTACCGATACTGCTAATCCACCGCCTTCTAGCTTTAATAATGAGTTATATTACTAAATTCCTCCAAATTCATGATCTTTTTCAAAATTATTTGTAAATCATACGCAGCGACTTTCATGAGAAATATGGTAATAAAAAAGTTAAAGTGTTTATATTTATAGAAAAATCTTCCATCATAATTTCATGTAAGAACCTTTAACCCTTTAGCATTTAAACCGGCCATATCCGGCCAGTTCTCTCACCTCTTTTTGTTCAAACTGGCCATAACCAGCCACTCCTACTGACGTTAAGGTACTGTTCTCAAAATAAGTAATATCAAAATCCCATAGATTCGATATTATGTGAAATAATTATGAGATAAAGTGTTTACCATGAACATACAATAGTAAATATAGAGTAACGTAAATGCTAAAGGATTAAGTTATGTTCCAAATACCATTTTTCATTATTTTCAAAATTATTTGAAAATCATAGGCAGTGAGTTTCATTAGAAATATAACTAAAGGGTTAAGGCCACATAAGACCTTCTAAAATATTAAGTGCAGCCTTCTTAAAGAAGTACAACATTTAAAAGCAAACCATCTTCATATTGGAGTATATTTTTACTGATTTCATTTCATTTAACGTTTATCTTTTCAACTAATTATAAACTCATAGAAAAACCCACTTTATTTCATCATCATAATCATCATTAACATCGATTCTACATTGACTAAGATAGTTCTGAAGTGGGCTACTGACCTCCCAGATAGGTTGGGAGGGGGGGGGGGGCTGTATCTCACATAAATACGTAGTCTTTCTGTTCTAATTCTATCAAGTGCACAGGGGAGTTTGTCAGGTTTTTGACACAACTGAAGAGTTCTCTCAACCCTTTGTTTGGCAAGATTTCTATGGCTGTATGCCCTTTCTTTTTACAATAAATAAATATTTGTTTAAGGGAGGAGACTAAACTAAAGACTATAGTGACAGCATAGGAGTTTGTCACTAAAAGTTAGAACTTTTTACAACATAGACATCGATTGAGTGACTATATGGATGATGATGATGGTGGTGCTTTTTGACTAGGCATAGGAAGAGGGAACATTTTTATGCAGGAAAACCTCATAGAAATTGACATCTAACGAGGCCACATTTCGAAAATCATATTGGGGTTTAGTTCACATACATATTTCTAAAGTAATAACTATAAATGTAAATAAAGGGTGGGAGGGGAGTGGACTAAAGGGTCTGGTTAGAACTTTAAAGGGGCAGAGAGACGGGGGGGGGGGGGGTGAACTGTACGTGCATTCAGTGGAGGTAGGATTCAAGAGCCCTGGCCCATCTGAGCACTTGGTAGAGGTGAGATATGGGGCCCCAGTAAAAGGCAAGATATGGGCCCTCAGCCAGTCTGAGTACTGAGTAGAAGTGAGATGCAGTCCCCTGGCCCATTTGAAAGGTCAGTAGCTTCACTAGTGTCCTGACTTGGTCAGTGACAACCAATCCAACCCATACTAGCAGGGAAAACAGACATTAAATGATGATGATGATATATGTATTTACCTTAACCTCTAAGAAAACTCTGCTAGAAATAGGGGTTTCTGATAACTTATCAAATGTTTAGAAATTAATCTTGTAAAAAGTGACCGTTTAATGGTGTAATAATGGTTTCTGATTTAGGCACAGGGCCATCTATTTGAAAGAAAAGGGGGGAAAGTCAATTAAATTGACTCCAGTGTGTTACTGGTACTTTATATCGACCCTGTAAGGATGAAAAGTCAAGCTAATCTCAGTGGGATTTGAACTTGGAGCATAAAGGACCATAACTCTATGCCACAAAACATGCCTGATGCTCTACTGATTACTGCCAATGCATTGCCCTTATTGAATAATAATGGTTGTTGATTTAGGCACAAGGTCAGCAATTTGAAAGAAAGGGGGAAAGTCAATTAAATCAATGCTGGTGCATTACTGATACTGTATTTTATTGAGCCTGTAAGGATGGAAGGCAAAGCTAACCTCGGTGGAATTGAATTCAAAGCATAAAGGGTCGTAACTATATACCTCAAAGCATGTTGTCCAACACTCTACTGATTCTACTGCCAATCCACAGCCCTTAATGAAGTTATAACCACCTAACATTTCTTCAGATGTTATAGAATTATATTTTGAATGGTTGTCAAATTTTAATAATTGCAGACCTAGTTAACCCATGCCAGCTTTTGAAATAAATACCTAAAACTGATTACAATGAAGAGCTGATATTGGTGGTGACAGTAACAGAATGTCATGAGATATATAGCAGTGGTTGTCACTGACATTGTACACCATATATAGTCTCTTAGGTCACACTTTCTCATTGGTTTTCATATATACAATATCCAGTTGTTTTATTAGTGATAGGCTAACATGGCATAGCTGTGTGGTTAAGGTTTTTTTCTCAACCATGTCACTTCAGGTTTAGTCCCACTGTGTGGCACCTTAGGCAAGTGTCTTTCACTATAGTGTATGCATGCTTGGTCCTGTGACTCCTGAAGGAGTCATAGGAGTGCCATATTAACATACAGCATTTCTAGGGCATTTAAAAAAACAAACTTGGTGGAGTCCATCTCCTTTCCAGGTCTCAACACAGCAGATTTCTTACATAGAAGGATAGAGAATGAGAGAATGGAAGTGAGAAAAAGAAATAAAGGAAGAGTTGACCCCAGTACTAGACTGGTACTTTTATCAACCTCAAATGGATGAAAGGCTAAATTGACCTCAGCGGGTTTTGAATTTAGAGAGCTGAAATGAATGCTGCAAAGCATTCTATCTGATGTTCTAATGACTCTGCCAAATCGCCACCTTTTCACTATAGTGCTAGGCTTTTAATGCCTACATTACACTATGTTCTTGTTGATATCAGAAGTCTTCTATATACTCATTGCTATCACACACTTTCTCATAAACAACATTTACTGACTTTTGTAACCAAAATCACATCAGATAATAAATTTAAAATATAGTCGTATATGGATCTATACATAATAGTTTTGTGAAGGTGTGTGGCTTAGTGGTTAGAGGTTGTGAGTTCAATTCCCATATCAGGTGATACATTATGTCCTTGAGCAAGACACTTTATTTCATGTTGCTCTTTCTACCAGGAGTTATGACCAGTAGATAGTATCAGCAATGGAAAGACCAATGGAAACATTGTTTCCTTGGTCCAATTTGATGAGTTTGACCCCACTCGGTCAGTGAATAAGGTCTGGGATCTTGTTGATCGAATCCTCTTATGTATATAATGCTTTCTGATTTAGGCTCAAGGCCAACGATTTTGGAGGGAATGGGGAAAGTCATTTAAATCAACTCCAGTACATGACTGGTACTTTATTTTATCGATCCTGTAAAGATGAAAGGCAAAGCTAGCCTTGGCAGGATTTAAAGTCTCTTATGTATATAACAAAAATACGTCTGTTCTCACTGTAAATATTGTCTTTTCAGGTGGTTAGGTTGGTATCAAGAGGGTTAAATGTTCATGAGACTAGATGATGATTATCACCATCATCATCATCACCGTTTTAACATCTGTTTTCCTGCTACCTAGCATTGAACGGGTTTAAGTAGACCAAGTCAGTACTGAAGCAGGGCTACTGAACTCTTTGACAAGCCAGGGACCTGTCTCGCTTATGTACGGTCTCACATTCTACCTAGCACACAGGAGAGGTTGTCATATCTTTGGCACAACTGCAAGGTCCTCCCAACCCTTTGTCATAACTGCAAGGTCCTCCCAACCCTTTGTCTGGCAGGCTTTCTATGGCTGGATGCCCTTCCTATCACCAACCACTTTACAGCACGTACTGGGTGCGTTTATCGTGTAGGTCACCAAACACTAAGGAGGACGTCATGTCCTTGACATGATTGAAGGGCCCTCCCGATATGTAAACATATTGTATGTGTGTTGATATAAGCCTTTATTCTGCATCACATTGTGTTAGTGCCATTGCTAATCTAGAATATAACTACAAACACATATGTCCCACAATGCTGACTCATTCATCAGGTTGTAGACACACAGGAACGCACGCACAGACAGACAGACAGACAGACAGACACAGACACCTGTAGATACACACACATATTTATCTCTCACATGTTACCATTTTTTCTAAGTTATCTGCAAAGCTGATATATATATATATATATATATATATATATATATGTGTGTGTCTAGATATTTGTGTGTGTGTGTGTCTAGATATTTGTGTGTGCCTGTGTCTCTTTGTATTTGTGTGTGTGTATTTGTCTGTATCTATGTATTTGTATGTGTGTGTATGTATGTGTTCCTGTGTCTCTAAGTATGTGTGTGTATTTTTCAGGATATATTTATTTGTGTGTGTGTCTCTGTATATATGTATTTGTGTGTATCTGTATTAACACGTGTTAACACATCGATGTTGTACATGTTAACACATGTACAACATCGACATGTGTTAACACACATACATCGTCGAGATGTTAACACATGTACAACGTCCACATGTTAACACATGTACAACGTCCACATGTTAACACATGTAAAACGTCCACATGTATTAACACATGTACATCAACAGTGAAGACAGTGGAGCCCCCCACCCCCCCACCCCTCTGTTGGAATGTTCAACAATGTAACTACCCATCACTGGCTACCATCAAGAACGTCATCACTTTGATGGACTGCAAAGAAACAGTTGATGTAGGGTGTATATGTGTGTTTATGATGTGTGTGTGTGTGTGGGGGGGGGAGGTGTTTGTTGTGTGTGTGTGTGTGTCTATGGGTATTGTGTGCGTGTGTGTCTATGGGTGTTGTTTGTGTGTGCCAGTGTCTGTGTGTGTCTGTGTATGTATGTATATGTACATGTTGCAGATGTATGCCGACAGTTTTTCACACAATATGGTTATGTTATCATTTTATGGTGTATGGCCCAGTGGTTTGTATGTTGGACTCTGGATCTTAAGGTTGTGGGTTTGATTCCTGGACTGGCCAGTGTGTTGTGTTCTTGAGCAAGACACTTCATTTCACACTGTTTTTCATCATATGACTAGGATCTCCTATCATTAAAACACCTGGAGTAGTGGTAGTGGTAGTAATTAGTCTGAGGTCAGTAGTAGTAGTAGTGGTGGTGGTAGCAGTGGTGATAGTAGTAGTAGTATTTAATCAGGTCTGGTCTTCTGTTTGGCAGTAGTAATGATAGTAGTGGTGGTGGTGATAATAGTAGTAGTAGTAGCAGTAGTAGTAATCATAGTAATTAGAGCAATCAGTTTTTCTGTGTTGGTCAATAGTAGTGGTAGTAGTTAGGTCTGGGTTTTGTGTGTTGGTTAGCAGTAGTAGTAATAGTGGTGGTGGTAGTTGTAGTTAATTAGGTCTGGTCATCTATGTTGGTCAGTAGTAGTAATTAGAGCAATCAGGTCTGATTTTCTGTATTGGCCATTGGTAGTAGTATTGGTGGTGGTCAGTGGTAGTAATAGTTACACCCAATGTCCGTAGTGGTGGTGGTGGTGGTCAGTGGTAGTAATAGTTACACCCAATGTCAGTAGTAGTGGTGGTGGTGGTGGTGGTGGTGGTCAGTGGTAGTAATAGTTACACCCAATGTCAGTAGTAGTGGTGGTGGTGGTCAGTGGTAGTAATAGTTACACCCAATGTCAGTAGTAGTGGTGGTGGTGGTCAGTGGTAGTAATAGTTACACCCAATGTCAGTAGTAGTGGTGGTGGTGGTCAGTGGTAGTAATAGTTACACCCAATGTCAGTAGTAGTGGTGGTGGTGATCAGTGGTAGTAATAGTTACACCCAATGTCAGTAGTAGTGGTGGTGGTGGTCAGTGGTAGTAATAGTTACACCCAATGTCAGTAGTAGTGGTGGTGGTGGTCAGTGGTAGTAATAGTTACACCCAATGTCAGTAGTAGTGGTGGTGGTGATCAGTGGTAGTAATAGTTACACCCAATGTCAGTAGTAGTGGTGGTGGTGGTGGTGGTGGTCAGTGGTAGTAATAGTTACACCCAATGTCAGTAGTAGTGGTGGTGGTGGTGGTGGTGGTCAGTGGTAGTAATAGTTACACCCAATGTCAGTAGTAGTGGTGGTGGTGGTGGTGGTGGTCAGTGGTAGTAATAGTTACACCCAATGTCAATAGTAGTGGTGGTGGTGGTCAGTGGTAGTAATAGTTACACCCAATGTCAGTAGTGGTAGTAATAGTTACACCCAATGTCCGTAGTGGTGGTGGTGGTGGTGGTGGTCAGTGGTAGTAATAGTTACACCCAATGTCAGCAGTGGTGGTGGTGGTGATGATGGACTAGCGTCCGAAACGTTAAGACCCTGTTCCTGCTATATCAAGCGTTAACCTAATATATTCCTTCCATATACTGTACCGATTGTGTTGTTATTTCTGTTTACCTTTTACACACACATATATATATATATATATATATATATACATATATATATATATATATATATACATATATATATATATATATATATATATATATGTGTTAAAACAATGAAATAAAAAATCAAGTCATTAGAGATATATCTCTAATGACCTGATTTTTTATTTTATTGTTTTAACTTATATCATGACTGTTTTCCTTTTAATGTTTTATTGTTTTCTGAGATTTATCTTAACCTACAACATATTACATCGAGTTCTTCATGCAGAATAGACCCCACAACTTACAGTGGATACCTCTGTGTATATATATATATGGAGGCACATGGCTTAGTGGTTAGAGCATTGGCCTTGCAATTGAAAGGTTGTGAGTTCAATTCTCAGACCGGGTGATGTGTTGTTTCCTTGAGCAAGACACTTTATTTCATATTGCTCCAGTTTACTCAGCTGTAGAAATGAGATGATAGGGACTGGGGTCCATATCATTTCACTGCAAAGTGGTCGTGGAGGTGCCACGGCAAAAAAGCACCCAGCACTCACTGTAAATGAGGTTGGTGTTAGGAAGGGCATCCAGCTGTAGAAATCAAGCCAACATCAGTTCCCGTCCCACCCTTGCAAGCAGGGAAAAAGCGGACGTAAAATAAAATGATGAATGATGATATATAAACATGCATGCACACACACACCATCGCCTAGATACACACACAAACAACACCCCAACATCTTCAGCAGACAGTTGTTTTTTAAATCTAATCTGTGTTGGACAACAAACATCTTTTCTATTCCTGTTGTTTCCCTATTCCCCCACCTTCCTTCCCTCCCTCTTTATTACCAACTTCATCATCACCACACAGTTACTACCATTACACAGCCACCATCACCACCACCACCACCACCAATACCACCACCACAACACCACCACTACCACACCACCACTACCGCACCATCACTACCACACCACCACTACCACACCACCACTACCACACCACCATTACTACACCACCACTACTACACCACCATTACTACACCACCACTACTACACCACCACTACTACACCACCACTACTACACCACCACTACTACACCACCACTTCTACACCACCACTACTACACCACCACTACTACACCACCACTACTACACCACCACTACTACACCACCACTACCACACCACCACTACCACACCACCACTACCACACCACCACTACCACACCACCACTACCACACCACCACTACCACACCACCACTACCACACCACCACTATCACACCACCACTATCACACCACCACTATCACACCACCACTACCACACCACCACTATCACACCACCACTATCACACCACCACCACTACCACACTACCACTACCACACCACCACTACCACACCACCACTACCACACCACCACTACCCCACTACCACACCATCACCACTACCACACCACAACACCACCACAACACCACCACCACAACACCCCCCCCACCCCCCACCCCCCCACACACACCCCTACATCCCCACCACACCCCCATCACACCCCCACAACACCACCACAACACCACCACACCACCACCACCACACCACCACCACCACCACAATACCACCAACACCAACCCAACACCACAACACCACCACCACAACACCACCACCACAACACCACCACCACCACAACACCACCACCACAACACCACCACCACAACACCACCACCACACCACCACCACAACACCACCACCACACCACCACCACACCACCACAACCACCACAACACCACCACCACAACACCACCACCACCACCACCACAATACCACCACAACCACCACCACAATACCACCACCACAATACCACCACAACCACCACCACAATACCACCACCACCACCACCACAACACCACCACCACCACAACACCACCACCACCACAACACCACCACCACAACATCACCACCACAACATCACCACCACAACATCACCACCACAACACCACCACCACCACCACACCACCACCACCACAACACCACCACCACACCACCACCACCACAACACCACCACCACACCACCACCACCACAACACCACCACCACAATACCACCACAACCACCACCACAATACCACCACAACCACCACCACAATACCACCACCACCACAACACCACCACCACCACAACACCACCACAACACCACCACAACACCACCACCACAACACCACCACCACAACACCACAACACCACCACCACCACAACACCACCACAACACCACCACCACACCACCACCACACCACCACCACAACACCACCACACCAACACCACCACAACACCACCACCACAACACCACCACCACAACACCACCACCACAACACCACCACCACAACACCACCACCACCGCAACACCACCACCACCGCAACACCACCACAACACCAACACCACAACACCACCACCACCACCACCACCACAACACCAACACCACAACACCACCACCACCACCACCACAACACCACCAACACCACCACCAACACCACCACAACACCACCACCACCAACACCACCACAACACCACCACACCACCACAACACCACCACCACCACCACCACCACCAACACCACCACCACCACCACCACCACAACACCACCACAACACCACCACCACCACAACACCACCACCACCACCACCACCACAACACCACCACCACCATCACACCACACCACACCAGTTTGACACCTGACCTGTGACATCCTTACTTTCCATGACATTTCCTGTCTTGTGAGCCACGCGATGATGTCAACATTTGCTTTCCAAACACATGTCTGTGGGGATCTGGTCTTGTGGTCAGTTTGCTGTAGTGTAGTACGGTGTGCTACTGTGTGGTGAGGTGTACTGTGGTGTACTGTACTGTAGTGTACAGTGGTGTACTGTAGTGTACTGTACTGTAGTATGTGTTGTGGTGTGGTGTACTGTAGTATGTGTTGTGGTGTGGTGTACTGTAGTGTACAGTGGTGTACTGTACTGTAGTATGTGCTGTACTGTAGTATGATGTGTTGTGGTGTGGTATGCTGTACTGTTGTGTGGTGTACTGTAGTGTACAGTGGTGTACTGTACTGTAGTATGATGTGTTGTGGTGTACTGCTGTGTGCTCTGGTGTGGTGTATTGCTGTGTGGTGTACTGTTATGTGCTGTACTGTGGTGATGTGTGGATTGGTGCAGTGTGATGTGGCGTGATGTGCTGTGCTGCCATATGAATTGGTGTGGTGTGGTTAGGTGTCCTGTGGTGTAGTCTGAGGTGATGTGGTGTGCTCTGCTGTGGTGTAGTCTGAGGTGATGTGGTGTGCTCTGCTGTGGTGTAGTCTGAGGTGATGTGGTGTGCTGTGCTGTGGTGTAGTCTGAGGTGGTGTGCTGTGATGTAGTCTGAGGTGATGTGGTGTGCTCTGCTGTGGTGTAGTCTGAGGTGATGTGGTGTGCTCTGCTGTGGTGTAGTCTGAGGTGATGTGGTGTGCTGTGCTGTGGTGTAGTCTGAGGTGGTGTGCTGTGATGTAGTCTGAGGTGATGTGCTGTGCTGTAGTCTAAGGTGGTACGCTGTGCTGTGGATTGGTGTGCTGTGGTGTAGTCCAAGATAGTCGTATTCAATATCAACACATCTAAAATATTTCCTAGCCACACTACCCACCAAAATACAACAAAAAAACCCAACAGTCATAACAACAACAACAACAACAATTTCCACTTGTGGTGTCTCCTTCCAATGGTCTTCCTGACAGGATGTTATTTAACCCTATCATTTAATCCAGCTACTAACCTCACCCCCCACTCTAGTCTGTTATTACACTTGCTGCAATAGTTCATATATTGCCTGCCATTTTCTCACAACTCTTATTATATTCCTGTCATCACTGGCTCACATATATTGGTGTTACTACTGTAATTTCTAGTTAGGTCTTCTTACCACTATCTGCTTATCAGAGAGAGCTGAGAAGTGGTGAAGTTGGGGGGAGTACTACACTTCCCCACTGGTATGGTTATGGTGTTGGTGTGGTCTTCTTGCCACTATCTGTTTACAAGAGAGAGCTGAGAGGCGGTGAAGTGGGGCAGAACTACACCCCTCCTTGGCATGGTTATGGTGTTGGTGTTGTTGAGGTCTTCTAGCCACTATCTGTTTACTATAGAAAGCGGAGAGGTGGTGGTAGGGAGAAAGAATTATACCCCAGTAATGTTATGGTGTCATTGTCGTTATTAAAATACCAATCAAACTTAGTATTTTCTCATCTAACACACACATGAGAGCTAAGTTGACGTATGTGTATTTCCCCTATCTCATCCAACACACTCGAGAGCTATGTTGGTGTATGTCGCAACATCTAATTATTGGCTTCTACTACCAGTGAGAATAAACAGAACATTTTACTGTATCTGATGTGTATAACACTTCTACGTGAGTTGCGGCTACCTATCTGGACATACTACTGTTGTTGTTTCTTCTTATTGACCAACGTAGCTTCTAGTTTATAATTTGTATTAACTAGAAAAACTGGGAGTTATATATCAATTCCACTAACATAACTATGGCTTGTATATCAATTTGACCAACATACCTATAGTTTATATATCAATTTGACCAATATGACTGCAGCTTATATTTCAATTTAACCAACATAACTGTGGCTTATGTTTCAATTTGACCAAAATAACTTCTAATTTATATTTCGCATTAACTAGAGTTAACTGTGTTTTATATTTTGATTTGACCGACATAAACTGTCTTGTGTTTCATATTAAAAAAGGAAAGGAAAAGAGGCCCTTTACTCCTGATAGTCATAGCGGCCCTGTCCTAACACAGTGTCTTGGGTACTTTAAATCTAATGGGTCCCATCACCTCTCCAGGTTTGAACACAGCCAATTACTTGGAGAGTGAGTGAGGGAATAAGTGACAGAAGAAAACTGGTAACGGAAGATAGAGGAAATACCAACCACAGTACTGGACTGGTGCTTTATTTATCAACCTTGAAAAGATGAAAAGCAAAGTTAACTTTGGCAGGATTTGGACCTAAAACACAGTGAACTGGAATAAATACCAAAGCATTTATATTTTTAATCCGATGCCCTAACTGGTCTAAGTGTGGCCTGTATTTTGTGTTAACTGCCATACGATGCCTGAACTGAACTAACTGTGGCTTGTATTTTGTGTTAACTACCACACGATGCCCTGAGTGGACTAATTGTGGCCTGTGTTTTGTGTTAATTGATATAAACTGTTGTTCACATATTTCTACATCCTTTCATAGTGTATAAAATAGATGAGCAATCCAATATGGTAGATTAGAGGAATTGTCAGAGCAGCAGATGTTCTGAGTTTAAATCCCATAGCAGCCTTACTTGGTTGGTAGATTCAACCTGTCGCCTTCAGTGGCTTTAGCAGTATCCACTCTGTTGCAAGTATTTGGTGCAAGGTCCCTGGTTTAAAGGTATCTTCTACCTTCACCCTCATCACTCTTAGAGGTGCTGAAAAGGGCCATGGTTACAACTCTCCCCTCCTTAACTAAATGGTTAAAAAAAAACCTAGAGTAACTAGGGTTCTTGTTTCAATTTAACCAACGTAAATTGTAATCCTCTTTCATATTAACTGGATTAATTGCAGTTCACATTTCGTATTAACTGGATTAATTGCAGTTCACATTTCGTATTAACTGGATTAACTGCAGGTCACATTTCGTATTAACTGGATTAACTGCAGGTCGCATTTCGTATCAACTGGATTAACTGCAGGTCACATTTCGTAACAACTGGATTAACTGCAGGTCACATTTCGTATCAACTGGATTAACTGCAGGTCACATTTCGTATCAACTGGATTAACTGCAGGTCACATTTCGTATTAACTGGATTAACTGCAGGTCACATTTCGTAACAACTGGATTAACTGCAGGTCACATTTTGTATCAACTGGATTAACTGCAGGTCACATTTCGTATCAACTGGATTAACTGCAGGTCACATTTCGTAACAACTGGATTAACTGCAGGTCACATTTCGTAACAACTGGATTAACTGCAGGTCACATTTCGTATCAACTGGATTAACTGCAGGTCACATTTCGTATCAACTGGATTAACTGCAGGTCACATTTCGTAACAACTGGATTAACTGCAGGTCACATTTCATATCAACTTGATCCACTGTGTTTCACATTTCATATTAACTGGATTAATTGCCATTTCTATTTCAATTCGGCCAAAATAAATTGTGGTCCTGTTATCTTCTGTTTTTGTTAATCATGTGGATATTTTACACTTATTTCTCTGAATTCAAAGAATTCATCATCATTTCTGTAAGTAAATACATTCCTTAAATCTTTCATTTGTGATTGTCAGTTATTTTATTTTATTTCATTTCTTTTGCTGTGTAAGGATTGCCAACAACTAGCATGTCAGCAACAACAGCTACGTATTAACTGTTAACTCTATGATGGACTGATGATGAGAAAGAGAAAGTCTTGTACTCTGTCTCTTGGACTGATGATGTGTCCAAGAAAGTCTTGTACTCTGTCACTTGGATGGACTGATGATGTGTCCAAAAGAGAGTCTTGAACTCTCAGTCACTTGTGATGGACTGATGTTATATCCAAGGGAGAGAGTCTTGTACTCTCAGTTACTTGATAATCTTTTGTCAGGTGAGCTTCAAAGCTTAAGAAAGAATTTAACTATTTTTCTTTTTTCCCCACATTCTTCTTTCCACCAGGAAGTCAGTTCAACAATTGAATGAGGTTTTCTTGATATGAAATCTCAAAGGACAAACTAGAACCTCAAATTGTGCACTCTACGTATAGTTGTTATATTATAAATAGATAGAGAGATAAGGGTTGCCAACAACCAACATGTCAGAACCTGAGAGAGAGAGGGGTGGAAGGAGAGAGATGGGGGAAGGAAGGTGCGAGGACACATACACAAAAGAAACCTTGTACTATTTGTATATTTAATAGTGAACTGGGCAAGGGTCTTAGTTGATTAATTTTATATTATCAACAAAGCTCTGTCTGTGGTATTTACTAACATTTTTACATACATTGTCTCAAGGTTTACACAAACACATTATTATGAATATAACTGTTGATGATGTTGGGGGATTTTGTTGATGAAATAAGGGTGTTTGCTACATGCAATGCCCTACGTCAAAAACTTAGAAGTCAATCAGACAGTTTCTATTGGTATGTATATATATATACTTTATAAACTAACTCATAAATATAATTTATAATTTTTAATTTGTATTTGTCTGTCAAGTAATTTGATTTGAAACTGAAGTAATTACACTATTGTTGAGTTATTTTAACTATTTAAAAAATGCAAAATCTGTTTGATTTAATTTTTACAAAGACTGCAATGAAACTTTTGACACCTCAATGTACCATATACTAAATGTATGTATAAGTCACACTCTTTTCCATGGAAATACAATGCAGAAAAGCATGTGATGTACCTACTTACTAGACTATAATGATGCATTGCAAATGTTGTATGTAAAATAGAGGTGTGACTTATCTACTAGACCTACAAAACCTCAATTCTAGATATATGGTACATTGTAAATGTTATATGTAAAATAGAGGTGTGACTTTTCTACTGGTCCTACAAAACCTCAGTTCAAAATATAAGGTACATTGTAAATGTATGTAAAATGGCGGTGTCTTATCTACTGAACCTACAAAACCTCAGTTCAAAATATATGGTACATTATAAATGTTGTATGTAAAATGGATGTGTAACTTATATTTTGAACTGAGGTTTGTAGGTCCAGTAAATATGATACATTGTAGATGTTCTATGTAAAATGGAGGTGTGGCTTACCTACTGGACCTTTGAAACCTCAGTTTAAAATATATGGTACATTGTAAATGTTGTATGTAAAACGGAGGTATGGCATATCTAGTGGACATACAAAACTTCAGTTCAAAAATATATGGTATACTGCAAATGTATGAAAAAATGGAGGTGTGACTGTGCTCTTCAGATGGCAAAACCTATAAAAATTTGAAAACGTTGAAAGTTCCTCAACAAAGTTTAAAATAAACCTGAATCAACTGATTATGGCCTCTGATCTTTTAATGATATATAATGCTCCAGCCTGCATACAAGTCATTTAGCGCTTCTTTTTATTTGCTTCACATCCAACTGACCATAATGTGGTCTGCACATCCCTCGTCAGTTAACCCCATTAAATATGTATGTATGCCCGCGTATATATGTATGTGTGTGTGTATATATGTATATATTTTTACCCTCTAACCTTACGTTCTGCATCAGTATGTATATTTTTCCCATTATTTTATTCTATTTTATTTTTGTTTTTTTAATTTTATTTCAACCTAGCTTTCAATTGTAATAGCCTTTGTTTTTAATTTCATATCTTATAGCCATATTAAATTTTTCCTTCTGATCAACGATTTCAGACGTCTCTGTTGAGCTCACCTCTTCGTGAGACCTTTGGTAAATGGAATAATTGTATTGTGTTGTTTATTACATATTTAAATAGCTCTGTAGCATACATAGAGCACCCTCCTTTCCTTTACCCTTTCTACGGAAATACCTCGTATATATATATCATCATCATCATCATTTTACGTCCGCTTTTCCCTGCTTGCAAGGGTGGGACGGGAACTGATTCTGACTTGATTTCTACAGCTGGATGCCCTTCCTAACACCAACCTCATTTACAGCGAGTGCTGGGTGCTTTTTTGCCGTGGCACCTCCACGGCCACTTTGCAGTGGAATAATAGGGACCCTAGTTACTATCATCTCATTTCTACAGCTGAGTAAACTGGAGCAATGTGAAATAAAGTGTCTTGCTCAAGGAAACAACACATCACCCAGTCTGAGAATTGAACTCACAACCTTTCGATTGCAAGGCCAATGCTATGCACACACACACACACCATTATTTTATGTCCATTGTTCGAGTGCATGGGCTGAACAGGTCCTTCTCACTACAATATCTCTACACTTGCCACCTTCCTTTGTCATCTCCTCTGTGAGCTTCAACAATTTGAGATCAGCTCTCACCACTTCCATCCAAGTCTTCCTTAGTCTTCCTTCCACTGATATTACTTGGCACTACTTCACCCATCGATCATCATCCATGCACATCACATGTCCATAGCAATGCACTCTCTTCTCCTGTACATTATACATACATACATATATATATATATATATATATATATATATAAGTATAAATAAGGTACCAGGAAAAACAGGAAGAAGTGGTCAGAAGGAGAAATTTGAGTATTCAATCTTTAACATATGTTTCTGTACAATTACATAACCGTCTACATGTGCTGACTACATTATACAATGCTCATTCATATGCATTACGTTTCCATTATTGCGCTTCACCAGAAGGAAGTTAACAAAAAAATGTCTTTATTCCGAGGTGCGGGTACCACATTACTGCAATAAGCATATGTATACACACACACACAAACATATGCACACACTTACATTAGTATGTGAATATGAATATACAACCCATGTTCTGTTTAACATATTTCTAGCTCTTGTGTGGTGGAGGGGGGGGGGGGGGGTAACTGAAGAATGCTGGCATTAGTTTACAGTTTGAAATTTGATATTAAAACTAAGTTGAGTTTGAAAGTCAACGTCGGTTATATGGGTGGGGCAATCCAAATGGATACATTCTTAAAACAACTGAAATATAGATTTTACTAAAGATTATTGTTATTAGGGCAGTGGATTGGCAGTATTGGTAGAGCGTCAGACAACATGCTTTGTGACATTGAATACGGTCCTTTATGTTCTGAATTCAAATCACGCCGAGCTTTGCTTTGCTTTTCATCCTTATGGGGTCAATAAAATAAAGCACCAGTAATGCACTGCGGTCGATTTAATTGGCATTACTCTTCCCTACAAATTGCCAGCCTTCTGCTTAAAGTAGAAACAATTATTAGTAATAGTAGTAGCAGTAGTAGTAGTAGTAGTAATAAATGCGCATGGCTTAGTGGTTGGGCTTGCAATTGAGAGGTTCCGAGTTTGATTCTCGGACCGGGTGATGCGTTGTGTCCTTGAGCAAGACACTTTATTTCACATTACTCCAGTTTACTCAGCTGTAGAAATGAGTTGCAACATCACTGGTGCCAAGCTGTATTGGTCATTGCTTTTTTCTTGGATATCATCGGTGGGATGGAGAGTAGAGGCTGGTGTGCATGGGGTGACTACTGGTTTTCCACAAAACAAACCTTGCCCAGGCTTGTGGCTCGGAGGGAAACTTTCTAGGTGCAAAACTATGGTCATTCATGACCAAGTGGGGCCATAAAGTAGTAGTGGATTGGCAGTATCAGTAAAGCATCAGATAACAGGCTTTGCTGCATAGAATTACATCCCTTGACATTCTGAGTTCCAATCCCGCTGAGGTTCTTTTGCCTTTCGTCCTTACAGGATCGATAAAATAAAATTCACTGGGGTTGATATAATCGACTTTCCCTTTCTCCCAAAATTGTTGGCCTCGTGCCTATCTCAGAACCCATTATTATTATTGAGGGCGGTTCAAATCCCGCCGAGGTTAACTTTGCCTTTCATCCTTACGGAGTCGATAAAATAAAGTACCAGTAATACACTGGGATAATTGCTGGCCTTGTGCCAATAGTAGAAACAATTATTATTGAGGGCGGTGGATTTTGCAGAATCATTAGAGCATTGGACACGTTGTGGTATAGTTACATCCCTTTATGTTCTAAGTTCACATCTTGCAAGATTAACTTTGTATTTCATACTTCCCAGATTGGTAAAATAAAGTACCAGTAATGCACAGGGGCTGATTTAATTGGTTTTCCCTTCCCCACAAATTGGCCTTGCACCAATATTGGAAAGAATTGTTATTAAATTTATATTTAGTTATCAAATTTTTATTCCCACCCTTCCCACCCTTGCAAGCCGGGAAAAACGGACATAAAATAATGATGATGATAATGATATTCCCTAAATCTTCTTCTTTGCTCACTTATTCCTGGGAGGGTTGTTGGAGGCAGTTCTCAAACACTCCTTCCAGTAGGTCTTGTAAGTATCAACTGTCTCTAAGTGAGACCAGCTAAACTCCTGAATGTTATCCAACCATCTTACTCGGGATGTACCCCTGGGTCTCCTACTGGTTGGTTTTGCCTGTAAAATCTGCCCAGCAATTCTTTCCTGAGATATGTAATATCAGAGCTGGGATCTCTCAATTCAGAGAAGTAGCAGATATTTTTATAAATGAAAATGTGAGTGAAAAGAATTCCTTGTATTTTGATTTATAGAAATATCATTTTTATATTTTTATCAGTTTCAAATTGTCAACTAAGAAAACATCATCATCATCATCATATGCTCATTTTCCATGCAGGCTTGGATTGAATAGGTTGTTACAATCCACAAGAGTTATTTTTCAGAGTTACTGTTAGATTGGGGTGGAGGACCATGCCTTGGTGGTCAGTGCTGTACATTGGGTGTAGATACTGGTCAGTTACTGTCCTGTAAGATGAGGTGGAGGACCATGTCTTACTGGTATGTTCTATTTTGGACTGGAGGGCTTTTTGTCATGGTACCAGCACTACAGTGTGGACTGGTGGCACCAGTATAACCACCTTACACACACACACACAGACACACACTCTCTCGCTCTCTCGCTCTCTCGCTCTCTCTCTCTCCAAGGATGCAATTCGCTTCTAACACTCAATGCCATATTACTTCCTAAGAACAGGGGTGACGGAGTATATTAATAAAAATGAATATAGGAAGTTGAAGATGTTAGTCCTTTATTAATTGACCCATTATATATATTTCAATGACGATAAATATCGTGATCTTCAGACAGCAAAAATTGATTAAAAGGTAACATTTCTGAGGCAATTTTATGTGGAAGGGAGCGGACTAAAAAAAATGTTTTTGCTCTGGTTGTCCACCCCTTTTAGTTTCAGGTCATCCCGACAGCACTGTGCAGTCGCAGGGGAATGGGTGGCTGACCACTCAACTACATTATATATATATATATAGTAATAATAATAAATGTGAAGATTAAAATCCGAAGAGGGCTCGGCAAGGATAATATATTTATATACTAGTTTCAGAAGATCCCGTTAAGGGTGAAAGCAGCGATTCTTTTCTTAAACTTTAATCTGTTATTTTAATATATATATATATATATATACGCACGCACGCACACGCTCTAAGCTTCTGTCGTTTCTGCCTACCAAATGCCACACACAAGGCATTGGTCAACCCAAGGCTATAGTAGAAGTCACTTGCCCAAGGAGTCGTACAATAGATCTGAACCTAGGACTACTAATGTCCAGGATTACTAGTGTTCAGTGACTACTAGTGTCCAGGACTGCCAGTGTCAAAGACTACTGATGACCAGGATTATTAGTGTCCAAGTCTACTAGTATCCAGGACTATTGATGACCAGGTCTACTGGTATCCAAGAGTACCAGTGTCCAGGACTGCCAGTGTCCAGGACTGCCAGTGTCCAGAACTACTGATAGCCAGGACTACCAGTGTCCAGGACTGCCAGTGTCCAGGACTGCCAGTGTCCAGGACTGCCAGTGTCCAGGACTGCCAGTGTCCAGGACTGCCAGTGTCCAGGACTGCCAGTGTCCAGGACTACTGATATCCAGACTGCCAGTGTCCAGGACTGCCAGTGTCCAGGACTACTGATAGCCAGACTACCAGTGTCCAGGACTGCCAGTGTCCAGACTACCAGTGTCCAGGACTGCCAGTGACCAGGTCCACCAGTGTCCAGGTTCACTGGTGTCCAAGTATAATAAAACTGTGTACTTTTATTTAGTCTTTATATATCTAGGATATATTTACACTCCAAATTATTTGCTTCGCTAACTCTAATTATCTCATCAAACTGAAGTAATTTGACTCCAGTGCGATACTGGTACTTATTTTATCGACCCCCCCCCCCTCATAAGGATGAAAAACAAAGCTAACCTCTGCAGGATTTGAACTCGGAACGTAAAGGGTCGTAATTCTATGCTCTACCAATTACTGCCAACCCACTGACCTTCTTAACATTATCAAGCTGATGTTTAGAACATGACTTAACTAAAATTTAAAATCATGAAATCATGCTAGCATGGAAAATGGACGTTAAACGATGATGATGATGATGATGTGATGTTTTTAACATAAATATGCCCCAGCGTGGTCTCAGCCTGTCGACTGTACAGGTAATAGAGTAAATTTTAAATAAAGGCAGTTTTGTATCATAGAACCAAGAACAGATGTGGTTTCAGGTGGGTTGGTATCAAAAGGGTTAAATGACCTTCATAATATATCTGAACTTTAAATATATATTTTTCAATACACAGAGAAAGACATGCTTACATGTTTGCATATATGTGAGTTTACATACACATGTGTGTGTGTTTACACATACGTGTGTCTCTGTGCTTGCATATATGTGTTTTTACATACACATGTGTATGTGTATGTAAAAACACACATATATGCAAACACACACACGTATGTGTAAACACACACACATATGTGTATGTAAACTCACATATATGCAAACATGTAAGCATGTCTTTCTCTGTGTATTGAAAAATATATATTTAAAGTTCAGATATATTATGAAGGTCATTTAACCCTTTTGATACCAACCCACCTGAAACCACATCTGTTCTTGGTTCTATGATACAAAACTGCCTTTATTTAAAATATACTTTTACTCTATTACCTGTACAGTCGACAGGCTGAGACCACGCTGGGGCATATTTATGTTAAAAACATATCATCATCATCGTTTAACGTCTGTGTATTTTCGTTTAACGTCTGCATATGTGTGTTTTTACATACACATACGTGTCTGTGTGTTTGCATATATGTGTGTGTTTACATACACGTGTGTTATGTTTGCATATATCTGTGTTTACACATACATGTGTGTCTATATATTTGCATATGTGTGTCTGTTTGCATTTGTGTGTGTGTTTACATACAGGTGTGTCTATATGTTTGCATATGTGTGTGTGTCTACATGTTTGTGTGTTTACATTTCTTTTATATATGCGTGTGTTTACATGTTTGTATATATGTGTGTTTACATGTATGCATCTGTATGTATTGTTTATATACATACTTCTATATATGTGTGTTTACATGTTTGTATATATATATATATATATATATCTATATATATATATATATATATATCTATATATATATATATATATATATATATATATATATATATATATATAGGTGTGTGTTTATATACTCAGTTCTATGTATGTGTGTCTATATGTTTGCATATGTCTTGAAGACATTACCCGGATCACTGACAGCGGCTCATGGGTGGATGTTGTTTACGTTGACTTCGCTAAGGCTTTTAATTCTGTGCCACACAAAAGACTTATGGAAAAACTCTCTGCAATGGGTGTGGGGGATGATCTTTTTAACTGGTTGAAATCCTTCATTCTCAGCCGAAAAGAGGTAGTCATGGTTCTAGGACAGCATTCTTCACCATATGAGATGTCATCTGGTGTACCACAGGGATCTGTTCTTGGTCCCCTTTTGTTTGTGGCATATATTAATGACATAGATGCCAACTTAAAGACTGCCAGGGTACTGAAATATGCAGATGACATCAAGCTGTACCTTGAAATCAAAAGGACTGATTCTGAAATCTACAACTCTTTCCTACAATCAGACCTGGACACAATGCAGCAATGGATCACAGACTGGCAACTGAAGCTGGCTGTGGACAAGTGTACCACCATGCATTTTGGGAGGAAAAATCCAGCGTCCACATACTCCCTCCACAACACTGATATCAAGAAGTCCTCTTGAGCACGTGACCTGAGCATTACTGTCTACAGCGATTTGTGTTGGACAAAGCATGTCTCTAAGATTGTCAAGAAGGCCAAGGGTGTCTTGGCATCACTCAGCAAGACCTTTGTTAGCCACTCTCCAGCCATCTATTTAAAGCTGTATACAGCTATGGTACGACCACACTTGGAATTCGCATCATCAGTCTGGAACCCCTATCTTGCTCAGAACATTGACCTCCTGGAAACTGTTCAGAGACGTGCAACCAAGCGCATACCCTCCATCAGACACTTACCATACTCTGAACGCCTTGCTTCCCTGGGCATGGATTCATTGAAGCTCCGACGTCTGGCAATGGACTTGGTAAACACCCACAAAGTTATTAACCATCTCACCAACAACAACCTTGACCACCTTTTTGATCTCCATGTGTCTAACACACTTGGACATGCCTACAAAATCAGAAAACAGCACAGCTCCCATGACTTTCGTAAACATTTTTTCACACTCAGAGTTGCTGAAGCATGGAACAAACTGCCCGCATCAGTTATTAGCTGCCGAGACACTGCATCCTTTAAAACACTCATGCTTCCCGAAATATGCCAAAACTACACCTGATGTACCCCTTCCATACACATGCACACGTGTATATCATGACTCATGCACTGTTCATTTTCCTGATGTTTGTACATTACCCTATGTACTATACATACACTTTTTGATGAGTTGTAGTGCACCTGAGCACTGTACACAATATTTCATTATTATTATTATTATATATGTGTGCGTACATGCACATTTTTATGTGTTTACATGCTTACATATATAAATGTCTAAATGAGGAAGTTAGTTACATTCCTAAATCTCTCCTATATATTATTTTAACAATCATTTGAAGATCCTAGGCAGTATCATTAAAAACATGGTAATGAAAGCTTTGACCCGTTAGCATTTAAACCAGCTGTATCCGGCCAGAATTCTCTCGCCTCTTTCTGTTCAAACCGGTTGTAACTAGCCACTCATACTAACATTAAGGTATTGTTCTCAAATTAAATAATATCAATCTCAGATTCGATATTATGTGAGATAATTATGTGAGATAAAGCCTTTACTGTGATAATATAATAGTAAATATAGAGCAATGTAAATGCTAAAGGGTTAAAACATTTATATTTATCTAAAAACCTTCCCTAGATAATTATGCTTTGCTAAGTTACAATCCAAACACCAGCTTAAGGAAGTTAGTTACGTTACTAAATTTCTCCTAATTATTATTTTCAAAATTATTTGAAGATCCTTGTTTGTAGCTCTCATTAGAAACATGGAAATGAATGGTTTAAATGTAATTACACCTCTATATACTATATGTGATGATGATGATGTTGATCATCATCATTCTATCAATCAATTTCCTTCAAACAGTGGAGCTAGTAATAAATTCTAACAGGATGTTTGCAGCTGGTGGCTTGGTGAGTCAGTCTGTTGTAGGTGTCATATCTCTCCTCAATAATTGCCTGCTATATATCGAACTACTGAAGAAACTCAGAACCCTTCTGGACCCAGTTTCAGGTTAACTAGGTCATTAAAGCAGAAATAGGGCAACTCCGTATCAGAGGTCAGATCTGACAATTGATCAACACTTATAATTATGTTACTCTATTTTGGAAGGTCAACCTGGCTCTCCACAACTAGGGTGGACTTGTTTGTAAACAAGTGCCATCCACTTTTGGATATCTTCAATTTAAAGAAAAAAAAAACAGCGCAAGAGTCACAATAACACCCACTCCATGGAACTATTAGGCCCTATCCCTGTCCCTACACCCACAAGCCACTGCCAATACCCCTGCAGGTAACCGAAGTCCTCTACCTGACACAGGCCACTACCGAGATCCCTATATGTAACTACCCTACACGCTCACACCACTATCATTACCTTACATGTAGTTGTAAGGTCTTCTGTCGCCCCCACCCTCAGCCCACCACCAACACTACAGACATGTTGAAGGTTTAGTCTGATGTTATTTATATGTCCTACATGTAGGTGTCAAATGTGAACTCTCTTTCATCATGTTGGTTTAGTGTGATGTCAGTTCAATATCCTACATGTAGGTTTCAAATAAGAACTCCCTCCCATCCTGTTGAAGGTTTAGTGTGGTGTTGTATGTCTTTCGTGTGATTTTTTTTTTTTAACATACTCTGTCTTTCATCATGTTGAAGGCTTAGTGTGGTACCATTTAAATGTCCTAAATGAAGAGTCACATGTGAACTCCCTCTCATAATGTTAAAGGTTTAGTGTAGTCTCATTTAAATATCCTACATGTCAGTTTCAAATGTGAACTCCCTATCATATGTCCTACATGTAATTTTTTTTAAATGCCTCTCATTAAACCTCTCATCCTGTTGTTGAAAGTTTAGTGTGGTGTCATTAAAATATCCTACATGTAGGTTTCAAATGTGAACTCCTTCTCATAATGTTGAAGGTTTAGTGTGGTGTCATTAAAATATCCTACATGTAGGTTTCAAATGTGAACTCCCTCTCATAATGTTGAAGGTTTAGTGTGGTGTCATTTAAATGTTCATTTTTTTTATATTGTTTCAGGAATCAACACCATGAGTTACTGATGGGTTTAAAGTCAACAGTGGAAGGTTTACTGGCAACCCCCACCAGTAATGTTTGGAGTACTTATGGTGGTTTATCCAGAGTCTGTTACCATGTGGAGAAGATACTCAAGTTTCATCTTCTTGTAACTATTACTTTTATTACATCTATTACATTTTCAAATTACTTTCATGACATCTCACAATATATTAACTTCTTGTTATTATTGTTGTTGTTACTATTAAAATTTGTTTATTCGCAAAACCCACACACCAAAACACATATACACATTCTGTTTTCGTTCTGTGTTGTCATAATGTTTTTCTTGATGTAAACCCTTTGTGGTCAATAAAGAAATCATTATCATTATTGTTGCTCTGTCACACTGCAGATGGATAATGCACTGGGGTATGTAGTCAACTGTCAAGTCACAACAAGGACCTCAGACAGATAATACTTTCCTCAAAATGTACGCAGTACCTAGCAAAGCTATCTTTTGTATGACACCCAACCGGTATGGTATTTCCAGATTGTGGATTGGCAGTATCGGTAGAGCAGGGGACATTATGCTTTGCAGTTACGACCCTTTACATTATGAGTTCAAATCCAGCTGAGGTTAGCTTTGCCTTTCATCTTTACAGGGTCAATAAAATAAAGCACCAGTATTGCACTGGGGTCGATTTAATTGACTTTCCTCTCCCCCAAAATTGCTGGCCTTGTGCCTATAGTAGAAATCATTGTTATTATTAACATGTAGACCAGTTAGGGAAGAACACATCAATCATTCTATTTTGTTTTGAACCCTTTTCGTTTCACATTTGAAAAGAGGGTATTAGCCATGAAATATTATGTTGAAATATACTGGATAAAACATTACTTTGTTTTATTTTATTTGTCATCATTTGCCCTTTATATATTTCTACCACATTGTACCGGCTTTCTGAATATTATCAATCATGTATTATTATTATTGTTTTATCTCCTACAGGATGAGTTAGAAGATGCTGACTTCTGGCCATTTATAAAGCAAGTGAAATGGCTCGAGCCTGTGTTAGATCCATTCATTGAAGGGATCCAACGAATGTCCCCTAATCCTGAGGGTCTGTCTAAGGGCCATATATGGTTATGTCAAAGTTTACACCAACATATTACCTCCAATCAGCTGAAGATCTTACTAAGCAATTCAGAGAACCTTTCCCAGTATTATTATTGTAAGTTTCGTTTTGATATTATATTACAAACTCATTATTTCACCATGTTTATTTCATCAATGCCTTTATCTTCATCTTAGAAGGCTGACTAACCTTGGGTTCATACATGGAAAGTTACTCTCTCAGGTTCAATCTTGGGAAAGATGTTTTTGTGGAAGACACCAGCAGTTGTCCCTGCAGGCTAGTCCCCCTTCCCCATACCACTGATGTTCTCCTGTTCTCAAAGGAAAAAACAAAGGCTGATGTAGCTTGACAGTGGTGACATCTCAACTGATTTTGTTTTCCAGCTGAGTGGACTGGAGCAGCATGAAATAAAGTGCCTTGCCTAAGGATACAATGCACCACTTTCTGATCTAGGGATCCAACTCAGAACCTTATGGTTGTGAGCTCAGCACCCTAACCATTAAGCTATGCTCCATCAACATATTACTGCATATATTCAGAAGTGAGTCAGTTTTTTATTTAAAAAAAACTGGGTGTGAAAAGCTACATGTGACTTATGTAACAAATATTATTCTGGGCTTGAAATCCACAGCAAGTGTAAACACAAATGCATGCACACACACAAACGCATGCACGGACACAAAAATGCATACACAGGCACAAAAGCATGCACACACACACATATACACACCCACCACCAACAAGTTGGTCATGTCACTATTCCGTCTATATAAATATCTGTGTTGTAAACAAATATGTTATTGATATATCTGTAGTGTGAAATGACTTCTTAACCAAACATCAATTCTACTACAAAACAAACTTTGATGTTACTCAGTTTCGTCACTTTATATACAGTTTCGTGACTTTATGTATACTATCATCATCATCGTTTAATGTCCACTTTCATATGCATTAGCATACACTTTCTACTTCTACAAAACATATATACACAGTTTCATGACTTTCACCATCATCATGCATCCACTTTCCACGCGAGCATGGGTTAAACGGGTTGTCCCATTTGAGGCAAATTGGGTCAGGTAACCATGTCCTGTTCATATAGGACTTTCTGGCTAGATTTCTACAGCTGGATGCGCTTCCCAATGCCAACCACATTTACAGTGTGTGCTGAGTGCTTTTTGTCGTGACTCCTACACAACCACTTTACAGTGTGGACTGGGTGCTTTATATATACTAAATATATACACCCTACACATCTACAAAACATATATGATAGTTTCTTGACTTTATATATACTATATATATGTGCTTTACATATCTACAAAACATATATGATACACATTTTCAAGAATTTATATTTACTATATATACACATGCTACAGAATACATACACTTAGTTTGCAGTTCTATATCGGCTCGCTGTACTCCTAACACTGAGTGCAACCTATTTTGTCAGTCGATTAGTAGAAGCAATTGAAAGGTACTGGTTAAATATCATCATCATCATATGCATGATTTCATTGCTAGCATGGGTTGGGCAGGTTATCACGGACCAGGATTAGACAGGTCGGGGAATAATGTCTTGCTCAGACATTCCATATTCTGGTATGGTATCTATAGCTTGTTCGATGCCCTTTCTAATACCAACCACTTTACAGACTGTACAGGGTGTACAGGGTGCTGTTATTGTGGTGCCAGCATTACTACTAAGCAGCAGTCTAGGATGATGGATTGGTGGAATTAGTAGAGAATTGAATGAGATGCCTTGTGGTATTTCTCCAGTTGAAGTACCACCTCTGTCGCCAGGGAAAATGTCAATATGATAGAAATATAGGCGCCTATCATTAAAAGACTGAAGAAACCTCATGTAAGATACAACCTTGTTGGTGGTTGGTTAACCTTTAGTATTCACATTACTCCATATTTACTATTGTATTTTCGCAGAAAAGGCTTTATCTCACATAATTATTTGACATATCAAATCTATGAGATTTTGATATTATTTATTTTGAGAATGATACCTTAACATCAGTATGAGGGGCCGGTTATGGGTGGTTTGAACAGAAAGAGTTGAGAGAATTCTGGCTGGTTTAAATGCTAAAGAGTTAAACCTAAGCAGATGTGGGCTGCAACAAGAACAACAACATTTTTGTGCATGAATATGTATGTGCATGACCAAATACATGTGTGTGCATATCTGAATATTGTCAACCTATGTGTGTGTGTGTGTGTGTAAGTATATATATATATATATATATATATACACTTACTCACACACACCTATATATATATATATATATATATATATATATATATATATAGTTAGAACCTTTTATGAGTAACTTATTCATTATTTTGAAAATTTGGAGGTGAACAACAATTATTATTGAGTGGCTGCTATTTGCAGTATAGCAATATAAGGTTGCACTTACCAATGAAACAGTCGTAAATACGTGGATAAAATCCTTTTTTTTAATGCTTACCCGTGTTTTCTCTTTTATTATATATATATATATATATATATATATACACATACAGGTAAAATTTTGTTATAATGAATACCATTTTAACGAAATTTATTTTCAATTGCCGGTCACATGCTTGATGTGTTAGGCCGATCTCGTTATAAAGAATTTTTCGTTGCAACAAATTTTTTTTTATATCCCATGAATTTCACTGTCTATCATCATTATAGTAATCATCACCATTTCTTCCATGCTAGCATGGATTAGACAAGTTGACCTATTGTGGGCAATGCCAGGTCAGGTGACCATGTCTTGCTCATACAGAACTGATTTTGGCTTGATTTCTACATGCCCTTCCTAACACCAACCTCATTTACTGAGAGTACTGGGTGCTTTTTATTGTGGCACCTACACAACCACTTTACAGGGGGGGGGGGTCCATATGCTTCAGCTTTGGCTCGTAATATATATATATATATATATATATATATATATATACTTAGGCACACATACACCCGTATAAATATATGCTTACATATGCACACATACATAGATACAAACACATGATGTATATGTATATGTGTAATGCATATTTGTGCATGTGTGCACATATTTCATCATCATCATTTTACGTCCGCTTTTCCCTGCTTGCAAGGGTGGGACGGGAATTGATTCTGGCTTGATTTCTACAGCTGGATGCCCTTCCTAACACCAACCTCATTTACAGTGAGTGCTGGGTGTTTTTTTGCCGTGGCGCCTACACGACCACTTTGCAGTGGAATATGGACCCCAGTCCCTATCATCTCATTTCTACAGCTGAGTAAACTGGAGCAATGTGAAATAAAGTGTCTTGCTCAAGGAAACAACACATCACCCAGTCTGAGACTTGAACTCACAACCTTTCAATTTCAAGGCCAATGCTCTAACCACTGAGCCATGTGCCTGCATTTATGCATATGTATATATATGTATCTGTATATATGTGTGTGTGTGTGTCTGTAATAAATTACAATCAATATCCACAAGGTAGTTGCAGTGTAATCACACAAACAAATGTTTATATATACCTGGATTGTGGTATGGGAGGGCTGGCTGGTGGTGTGGTGATGGTGGTAGTGTACTGGTTGTTGTTGCGGTGGTAGTAGTGTCATGGTGGTGGTGATGGTGGTGGTGGTGTGATGGTGTTGGGATGGTTGTGGTGATAGTGATGGTGGTGGTGTTGGTTGTAGTAGTTGTGGCAGTAGTGTACTGGTTGTTGTTATGGTGGTAGTGTGATAGTAGTGGTGGTGATGGCGGTGGTAGTAGTAGCAGTAATAGTACTAGCAGTAGTGATGGTGATAATAGTAGTAGTAGGTGTGATGGTAATGGTAGTAGTAGCAGTGGTAGTTGTAGCAGTAGCAGCAATGGTGGTGGTGGTGGTAATCTGATCATTAAAGAAACAGGCATAAATAAATAGCCACCAAGTGGAGTTGTTGGCAATAGTTCAGATGTTTTAGTTGCTACTACTATACTAATATATATATATCTATATATATATATATATATATATATATATATACACAAATAGATAGTAATACAACTATACTTTCTTCTGTTGGACATGTCTTACTGTTGCTAAACTGGTAGGTTTCATATATTTATATATGTATACACACACACACATATATATATATATATATCACAAAATTTGATATAAAAATGGCTTCTACAGGACTAGAACTGTTTCATTCGAAAAAAAAATCATTAGGAAAGAAGCCCTGTTATAGTTTTGTAGAAGCTATTTCTATATTAAATTTTGTTGTATACACTCTACAAATTATTGAGTACCTTACTTTACTTACTGTGGTTACCCCAGATTGAACCAAGGACTCGCATTGATATATATATATATATATATATATATATATATATATATATATATATATATCAAAGAGAGAGTCTGCTGTGCTGAGACTTGGGTGACAACTAATCTGGGAAGATGCAGAGTGGGTAATGTATATGCACACTAACTGTACTTTTTTCTATTGACATATATCAACTAATGTTACTACAAAATATTTTACTACTACTACTACTACTACTACTACTACTATGGCTACTAGTACAGCTACTACTATTACTTTATCATCAACTAATATTACAGTGTTCTGGGTGTATTTTATTGTGGAACTGGCACCAACATTACCACTTTACAGAGTGTATTGAGTACATTTTATTTTGACACCAGGAGTACCACATTACCACTTTACAGAGTGGATCGGGTGTATTTTATCATAACACCAGCTCTGCCACTTAGTTTAATGGGTGTATTTTATTTTGATATCAGCACTACCACTTTACAGAGAGTATAGGGTGTATTTTATCATGGCAGTGGCACTAGACAGGTTCTTGTGACTTTTACATGGCAAAAGAGTGCTCATTCTATATCATAGTGTGTGTGTTTGCAGCTTATTGGTGATGATTTGGTACATATAGTATGATGTGGTGGTAGTGATGGTGACAGTGGTGAACTTGTGTGTCACTAAGTTCTCCAGAGCAGAGGCCATTGTAGTAGTAGTTGACTAGATACAGGAGGGACATGACTCAAATAGTGTCACCACCATCATGAAGCTGTTATATGATTATATTTAAAGATTTAACAAGAAATACTCCACAATTCTTCTTCTTTTTCTTTGCCTGCGTATTCTTGAGAGGGTCATGGGGGAAGAATCCTCAAACACTCCTTCCAGCCGGTCCTGTCTGAAGCAGCCATCTCCAACTGATCTGGCTGAATCCTCAAGTGAGACCAGCCAAGCTCATGGATGTTATCCAACCATCTTGCTTGGGATCTACTCCTAGGTCTCTTGCCAGTTGGTTTTGCCTGTAAAATCTGTTCAGTGATTCTTTCCTGAGACATTATAACAACATACCCATAATTGTAATTTTCAAATAAATTATTCATATTTAACCCTTTAGTTGCCAAACCCCACTCTAGTTCTATGAAATAAAACCACCCAATTTAAATTAAAATCTTCCAACATAATTTTATGTAGTAACATTACATTAAGTTACTATCTTAGTTATGAAATAGTTAATAATCTTAGTAGATCTGTCAAAATTCTTCATTCTCTCTCCAGGGTGGGGAAAATTCCCGAGATCCATGGACAAGTTCTCTCCAGCGGTCTGTACTTCATTATTGCTGTTATCTCCTGAGTCTCCCAGAGACCAGTGTCTTTCCTTTGGGCATCAACATATGTCAACCTCGGTCTCCCTCTTCTAGTGTGTCCATGTAGGGGCTCCCACAGGAGCACTGAGTGCAGTGTCAACTCTGAATGTCGGTGAGCATGTCCAGCTAACCTCAGTCTCCTCTGTGTCATTTTCGAGCTGACTTTTGGGAGGCTCCCATACAGTTCTGAGTTCTTATCCTCAGTACATACTGATTAATGTTCAGAGCCATCCTCAGCATCCTCATTTAGCACTCATCCACCATCTGAGTGCTACATCTCTAGGTCATCAATTCTTCATTAATTAATTAAAATAGAGTATATCTCATTAGAAATACAGTCATGAAAGGGTTAAATATGTTTTTATATATTTTGTTTATTGTAATTTCTTTTCTAAACATTATTATTATTATTATTATTATTATAAGGGGGGGGGGGTTGGCAGTATCGGTAGAGGGTCGGATGCCATGCTTTGACACATAGAGTTACGACTCTTGCCATTCTGAGTTCAAATCCCGCCGAGGATAACTTTGCCTTTCATCCTTACGGGGTCGATAAAATAATGTACCAGTAATGTACTGGGTAATTGCTGGCCTTGTGCCAAAAATAGAAACAATTATTATTATTATTATCACTCACGTACATGTATTTACATGTGTACTCACATACACAAATATGTACGCACACACACATACGCACACTCAAATGTACACATATGCACATGCTCCCTTTTAAGATTACACACACACACAATGCACTGCTACACACATACATAAAGGCATTGTTACATACATACATACATACACACATACTTTTTTCACGCTCAGAGTTGCTGAAGCATGGAACAAACTACCTGCATCAGTTGTTAGCTGTCGAGACACTGCATCCTTTAAGGCCTCCATGCTTCCCAAGATCCGCCAACACTACAGCTAACACATACACACATGTACTTCCCTGACATTTGTGTATTATTCTATGTACTATACATACACCTTTGACGAGTTGTAGTGCACCTGAGCACTTTACACAATAATTTCATTATTATTATTATTATATATAAAAGCATTGTTACACACACATATAAAGGACTTGTTATACACACACATACATAGGCATTGATTTACATACACACACACATACAGACATAGCCCATGCACAGTTACACACACACATACACCCATACATATAGCCATTATCATACACACACACACACACACACACACAAAGGTGTTATTAGTCACTAACACACTGCTTCGCAGAATAGTTATGACCCTTTATGTTCTGTGTTCAAAACCCGCTGAGGTTAGCTTTGCCTTTCATCTTTACAGGGTCGATAAAATAAAGTACCAATGATGCGCTCAGGTCGATTTAATTGACTTTCCCCTACCCCACAAATTGCTGGTCTTGTGCCTATAGTAGAAATCATTATTAGTCACACAGAGACAGACAGACAATGTCCAGTTATTAATTCAAATAATTGACAATGTGACAGTAACAGCTGTTTCTATTGGGTTTCTCACATAAAAGTTTGATTGAATATATGTGTGTATATATGTATACATATATGTATGTATATATGTATGTATATATATATATGTGTGTGTATATGTATGTATGTATATATGTGTGTGTATATGTATGTATGTATGTATATATATATGTGTGTGTATATGTATGTATGTATGTATATATGCGTGTGTATGTGTATGTATGTATATATGTGTGTGTGTGTGTGTGTGTGTGTATGTATGTATATATGTGTGTGTGTATGTATGTATGTATATATATGTGTGTATATGTATATATGTATGTTTGATGACCCCCTTAGCCTTTGTCAAGGCAGAATTCTAGGAGAAGGAAAACTCTGATATAACACCTGCAACCCTGGTGGTATCCAATGATGTTGACTTGTTCTTCTTTTTGGTAAATATCATCTTGGTTAAGAGAGTAGGACTGGCTTTGTGCAGTGCCTTTGCTCACTATAAAAGCTTCACGGCACAGGCATTGCTTTATATCTGGAGATCTCTCTGCACTTGTCGTCACATGGTACCATGGGCCCAGCACTGTGTCAATAATTGTCACAAGTGTAGTGTTTGTGCCAGAGTTTTCAAGTTGCTGGCTGGACTAAAAAGTCACACTCATTCAGCACATCGGTAGGGGTTCTCCTACATGGATATAAAGTAGTGGCCGTACTCGAAAATGAGTTGGCAGCCTGTATGTATGTATGTATGTACACACACACATACCTTCATACATACTTACATGAGGGCTGCAACTCAATATCGAGTAATGCTTTCGCTTGATACTTAGGATGTCAGATATCAAGTGTCAAGCGATGCCTGTGCTTGAAGCTTTTTTAAGTGAGGAAAGGCTTTACACAGGACTAATTCCCAATCTCTGAACATTGAATGCATTTACCCAAAAAGTAGAACTGGTCTACATCATTGGATGCAAACGAAGTCGCAAGTTTTACATCGGAGTGATCTTCCCCTTGAGAGATGTCTTAATGAAAACTAGGGGTCTCCCATTCTATTGCTCCACTCGAAAAAAAAAAAAAAAAATTTAATTATCGGTTGGCCGTTGACTCTCCTGTGTTCCTCAGCCCTTTGACAGTTTTTGTTTTTCATCCCTAAGGGTGTCCAAAATAACCCACCTCACCAAGCAAGCTTGGTGGGGTTGCCAAATTAGTCGCCATCAACCTGAACATGCACGAGTTGTACTGGGTTACATGTTACCAGCAGCCCTAAAGCACGACCTGAAATACATACATACACATAAGTGTGTATGTATGTATATTTAATATATGAATTCATAAATTGTGAGAAACCTAGTTCTGGTCAGCAGTTATGTTTGTAGTGTAACAGTACCAGTAATTACTACATTGTTGAGAAAAGCTAAGTACTAGCTTCCATTGGAAGTTAGTACTTTACTGGAACAGGTCATATTTTGATACATTTTACAAGTACCAACCTAGATGACTTCATAAACTATAGTTAACACTACACCCACCACTTCCTCCACTTTACTGTATTATTATATTAGCCTCCTATTGGTTTCATACATTGGACTGTGGCCATACTGGGGCACCACCATAACTAAGTCGATCAATCAATTTGATAACTGTATTTATTTTAGTGACTTAATTTTTATTAGATTTTTTTTTTTTTTTTTTTTTTTTGCAAAATTATGGCACATAAACTCAGTCACTAATGTAAATATAAAGACACCCGCCCCCCAACTATATATATATATATATATATATATATATATATATATATATATATAATATAGAAATGGATTCTACAGGACTAGAACTGTTTCATTTGAAGGAAATCATCAGGGCTTTCCTGATGATTTCCTTCAAATCAAACAGTTCTAGTCCTGTAGAATCCATTTCTATGTTAGATACTTATACTCTATGTATTGAGTACCTTACTTACTGTGGTTACCACCGATTGAACCTGAGATACACTTATCTATATATATATGGGAAAATGTTCAAGACCCCGGCGGCAGAGCTCAAGCCATTTCGACGGCTATTTCACTAAGTATTGAGTACTTTGGTGCATTATGGTCCACCTTGTTCCTTAACACGTTATATATATATATGCACGCACGCGTAGCTGATCTCTTGCACTTTTACGAAGTACTGTGAAGATACTGGTTAATCACTTTGAACCATAAAGCTGAATAGTTCAAAACCTCATTAAGAGTCCTCACCCTATTTTATTAGTTATGTTACAGCATCTCTACACATGAGCAAACCACTCTTTATATTAAATATATATGTGATAGGCTTTTGCAGGTTCCATCTACTAAATTCCACTAACAAAGCATTGGTTAGCCCAAAGCTACAGTATAAAACTGATGTCAACTTTGCCTTTCATCCATTCAAGGTAGATAAAAAGAAAAATACTGAGTTCAAATCCTGCCGAGGTTAGCTTTGCCTTTCATCCTTACAGGGTCGATAAAATAAAGTACCAGTAATGTACTGGGGTTGATTTTATTCACTCCCCACCCCCCACCCACCCCAAAAAATTGTTGGTATTGGGCTTAAATCAGAAACCATTATACATAAGCTTACTGTATATGTGTCTATATATGATTTTATTATCAACCACACTGTGTTACTACCGCCACTAATTTATTTAGCAATGTTGTTTCTCTCTCTTTTCAGCTGATGCCTTTCTCTGTAATCCTAAATACGTCCAAGCTCTTCTCATCTGCCTTAATGCCATTGAACACAACAAAGTGACTCTACTAGCAGACATTGATCCTGCTCTTGTAAGTGCTGCAAAAGCTACTATTAGCATCATCATCATCATCCTCGTCATCATCATCATCTGCATCATCATCATCATTATTTTATGGCTATTTTCTATGCCAGCTTGGGTAGATGGGTTGTTACAGTTCGAGACTTGTCTGATTGTTGAATTACATCTTATCTCATAAATTCCATATTTTGGTATGGTTTCTCACAAATGATATTACTTTAAAATATCTAAAAAAATTATGCAATATAAAAAATTAATGATGTTTCTGGCTCAAGATTTTCGTGAAGTTCCAAACTATCTTCCTAATTAATCCCTTTTACTAGGATGGTGGTGGCCATCTGCAAGAACAACTCCACCTCCCTCAAGTTGAAGTGGCTGTTTCAGTAAATTGCTCTCACTATCCTTCAGAGCAACAAATCCAATATTTTGTCTGCAAAGACCATCTTTTCATTCTTAAATTGTTTGACAGGCTTTCTATGGCGGGACAGGAAAGGTATCCAGCCATAGAAATCTTGCCAAACAAAGGATTGGGAGAACCTTTTATTTGTGTCAAAGACAGGACAACCTCCCCTGTGCACTTGATATAACATAAGACTGTACATGAGAGATGCAGACCCCCCCCCCCAGCCCCCACCTCAGCCTGTCTGAGAGGTCAGTAGCCCCGCTTTAATACTGACTTGGTCTATGTAGACCCATCCAACTCTTGCTAGCAGAAAAAGTGGACGTTAAAACAATGATGATGATCCAGTAAATTTGTGATTTCCTTAAAATATTTTTGTTTACCATTTTTTTTTGTGTGAATACTTCAGCTGACATTGAGAAGTAAAGCTCCTGAACACAAGACTTGTGCTAGCTATCCTATCCCAGGGCCCCAGTTTTCAATGATGGAGAGACCGAAGGTTGAGAAATCACCACCTTATGCCTCCCCGAAAAGGGCTCGAGCAATGCTGTGTGTTTCACATGAGCAAGCCATACCTATACGTAAGTAGAAAATCTGATTTAACTCTTCATTGAAATTCTTGAATTTCAATTTAAATGTGAGACACTGTAGATGTAAACTGTTTATAAAAAAATGTAACAGAAATGGGCCAATACTTGAATTTGTAACACCAACAAATCCACACCCCTTAATATAAATGTGGGACACTGTAGATATAAAATATTTGTAAAAAAATGAAACAGTAATGGACTAATACATAAATAAAAAATTTGTTTTAATACTTCATTAAAATACTTGAATTTGTGGCTCCATCAAAGCCCACCCCTCTCAATATTCTGGGACACTGTCGATGTAAAATGTTTATAAAAGATGCAACAGAAAGAGGCAGTTGTTTACAAAATCTTTTCCCTTACTTTGATTGTTTCAGCGAGCAACGAAGGCATAAAAGACAAAGCAAAAGATACAATGAGACATGTCCTGGACAGGTCTGGGACTGCCTCACCTACAGAATCACCCCCACACAGTTTTAGTTTCTATGACAGTATTAACTCAGACCCCTTGTTGAACTTTGAGTTCAACAGTACCGGAAGAAGTCTAGGAGGAAGTACTGCCCAACTGAATCAACAAAGCAAAGATATCTGTGATGGCCTCGCGAAAGATAGTTTTGATCCCACTACTCTGACTGCTGACAGAACGAAAGGAGGTTTATTCAAATCTATGTCTCTAGACGAACGTACCTGTGATGAAAGTCTATTCCCTGCTGAAACTCTAAGAAAGACTGAGGCTCTTCCTCAACAAAATGTAAATAATAAGTCTGAGAACCAGCAAGGAATGCCACAACTTATCTCATCTACTTCTACCCAGTCTGGCAACCCTGAACAAGCCACACTCAACAGAAACCCTCCACATAAAATAAGTCATAAACGGTGCCAGTCTGATGTACCATTTATTAGGAAAGACTTGTTTGATTTACAGAAAGATGCTCCCTATAGCAGGAAACCCAGTGTATATTCTGTAAACAGTGACAATAAACTACTGAAAAAGTCAGGTAAGGAAATCATTCATTGCCTCATATATTTCCCTCTAAATTTGTGTATTAACTAAACATTGTAGAGTAGAGTGTCTTGTTTAAGGTTTAACTGTAGCATCAACTATAATTATACACCACATGTGTTTGTATATTTGTATATATCTCCGTCTGTAACTCTTTAAAACATACATAAGCATGCATCCACACCCACACCCACATATATAAAATAAATTCTAAGGCAGCTGTTGCAAAATCATGTTTATTGGTTTATTTGTATTTCAGTGACACCATTATATATATATATATATATATGTGTGTGTGTGTTTATAGAAATAACTTCTACGAGACTAAAGCTGTTTCATTCATATGAAATCATCAGTAATGTCCTGATGATTTCATACGAATGAAACAGTTCTAGTCATGTAGAAGTCATTTCTATTTATAATAAAGCTGTCTATATTCTACCAATGTATGGAGATCTACATATTATATAATATTTATACATATATATAATTACATAACACAATATAATTATTCCATTACCAAAGGTTTCAAGAAACTAGACAAACCTTACAGAATACTTAACATAAATGTGGTTGGTGTTAGGAAGGGCATTCAACTGTAGAAAACCTGCCAGACAGTCCTATGCGAGCAAGACAATCACTCTTGCCTCAAGTGGGACTACCCCCGTCCAAACCCATGCAAGCGTGGAACACGGACGTTAAACATTGATGATGATGATGATGATGACGATATATATATCATCATCATCATCATCGTTTAACATCTATCTTCCACGCTAACATGGTTTTAGACGGGAATTGTCCCACTTGAAGCAAGATTGGTCGCCTCGCTCGTATAGGACTGCCTGGCAGGTTTTCTATGGCTGGATTCCCTTCCTAACATCAACCACGTTTGCAGTGTGGACTGGGAGGTTTTTACCATGTTACCTACACGGCCACATTACACCGTGGACTGTGTGTTTTTTTTGTCGTGACACCTACACGACTTCATTTATTTAGGACTGGATGTTGTGTTACCAACATACTTAACAGAGAAAGGGGTGGTGTTGATGGCAGGGGGGGGGTATATTTGGTTAAGAGGTGCCTACTGATATATATATATATATATATATACGTATATATATAGCGAGGAATTTAGCATATAGGTCGGTGTCCACCAGGGCTCTGTTCTTAGCCCTCATCTGTTCATTATAGTTTTGCAGGCAATAACAGAGGAGCTTAAGACCGGATGCCCATGGGAAGTCCTGTATGCGGATGATCTCGCACTTATAACTGAATCATGGTGGAACTAAAGAAATTTCAAACATGGAAGCAGGGACTAGAAAGAAGGGGCCTCAAAGTCAACCTGACAAAGACTAAGGTCCTTGTAAGTAGACGAGAAAACAGAACCCAGATTCCCTCAGGGAAATGGCCTTGCTCAGTATGTAGGAAAAGTGTAGGTAGGAACTCCATCTTATGCCCCAAATGCAAACAATGGGTACACAAGAGATGTAGTGGGATCTCAGAAAGTTTAACTAAGAATGTAGGCTTCATATGTAGCAGCTGTGCTGGGACAGCAAGCAGCAAACGACCACATGAAACAAGCACCACCAAACTCTGGGAGGGCTCTGTAGAAACAGTAGACAGCTTCTGCTACCTAGGTGACCGAATTAGCAGAGGAGGTGGGTGTTTGGAAAGTACAATAACTAGGGTAAGAACAGGATGGAAGAAGTTCAGAGAGCTACTGCTAGCTGCAAAAGGCTTTTCCCTCAAAATGAAAGGCAGACTGTATGATGCGTGTATACGAACAGCAATGTTACATGGAAGAGAAACTTGGGCGCTGTCTGTAGACTTGCGGAGATTAGAAACAAACGAAGCTTGCATGCTCCGATGGATGTGTAATAGTAATATACGCGAACGGCAAAGTATAAACGAATTGAGAGAGAGACTGAGCATAAGAGGAATCAAATGCTGTGTGCAGGAGAGGTTACGTTGGTATGGACATGTGATGCATATGAAGGATGACAGCTGCATAAAAAGGTGCAGAACACTGGAAGTCGATGGAAGCCATGGAGTGGGGAGACCCAAGAAGACCTGGGATGAGGTGATAAAGGCCAACCTTACCCAATTGCACCTCTCAAGGGCAATGACACACGACCATGACCTCTGGCGTCATGCAGTAATACAGACGACCCCCCCCCCCCCCAGGAACAAGCCGATGCTGAAGTATATAGACAATATGCCCCCCCCCCCTCCACCCCCACTGCAAAGTGGTCGTGGAGGTGCCACAGCAAAAAAAGCACCCAGCCCACACAGTAAAAGTGGTTGGTGTTAGGGGGGGCATCCAGCTTTAGAAATCAAGCCAAAATCAATTCCTGTATGAGCAAGACAAGGTCAGCCGACTGGACACTGCTCACAACAGGACAACCTGTCTAACCCATGCTAGCGTGGAAGAACGGACGTAAAACGATGATATATATATATATATCATCATCATCATCATTTCATTTTACATCCACTTTTTCCCTGCTTGCAAGGGTGGGACGGGAACTGATTCTGGCTTGATTTCTACAGCTGGATGCCCTTCCTAACACCAACCCCATTTACAGTGAGTGCTGGGTGCTTTTTTGCCGTGACAGCTCCACGACCACTTTGCAGTGGAATGATAGGGACCCCAGTCCCTATCATCTCATTTCTACAGCTGAGTAAACTGGAGCAATGTGAAATAAAGTGTCTTGCTCAAGGAAACAACACATCACCCGGTCTGAGAATTGAACTCACAACCTTTCGATTGCAAGGCCAATGCTCTAACCACTGAGCCATGTACCGTCTAACCCATGCTAGCGTGGAAAGTGGACATTAAACGAGGATGATGATATATATATGGTGAAACTTGTGAAAATCAAAGCTTCTCTTTGTTTCAGCCACGTTCACCAATCCACATTCGATATGTTGTCATGACGGTAACTTAACCCATCCAGTTCCTGGACAATCTCTTATCAGTTTCCTCACCTCTCAAGACTTCAACACCTGTGCCAACTTAGACAGGGTAAATCTTCCACTTTTACTCTCTCATTTACATCCACCCTCTCTACACATATCCTATTATCTATGCACTGTCTTGCACACACACCCTCTCAAGTACACACACCCTCTCAAGTACACACACCCTCTCATGTACACACACCCTCTCATGTACACACACCCTCTCAAGTACACACCCCCTCATGCATATATACTCCCACAGTTATACACACCTTTACATATGTACTCTTTCTTGTATACACAACTTTACATATATACACTCTCAGGTACACACACGTTTGCATATATATCCTCTGGGTAGACACACCTTTACATATATACCCTCACGTGTATACACATATTTACATATATATCCACTCATGTATACACACCTTTATATATATATATATACCCTCCTTGTATACACACCTTTACATATATATCCTTCTTGTATACACACCTTTACATATATATCCTTCTTGTATACACACCTTTACATATATATCCTTCTTGTATACACACCTTTACATATATACCCTCTCAGGTATACAAGTATATATTTGATTGCATATATACCCTCTTTGTATACACACCTTTACATATATACCCTTCTTGTATATACACCTTTACATATATACCCACTCGTGTATACACACCTTTATATATATATATATATACCCTCCTTGTATACACACCTTTACATATATATCCTTCTTGTATATACACCTTTATATATATATATATATATACACACATACCCACTTGTATACACACCTTTACATATATACCCTCTCAGGTGTACACACCTTTACATATATTCCCCCATCAGGTGTACACACCTTGACATATATACCCTCTCAGGTATACACACTTTTACATATATACCCTCTCAGGTGTACACACCTTTACATATATACCCTCTTAGGTATACACACCTTTACATATGTACCCTCTTAGGTATACACACCTTTACATATATACCCTCTCAGGTATTCACACTTTTACATATATACCCTCTCAGGTGTACACACCTTTACATATACATCCTCCTTGTAAATTGCTGGCCTTGTACTTTAATTTTAAAAAACTAACAATAATGGTTTCCGATTTTTAAAAATAGAATGAAGTTAGTTGTCAGATTAAACCAAGGCAACAATGTCTCCATTTGTCTTTCCAGTTTCAATTCCTGGCAGAAGGAGCACTGTTAAATAAAGTAACTTGCTCAAGAACATGTTGCCAAGTCTAGGAATTGAACCTTATGATTGACCTTATGATTGGGAGTCCAACACTCTAACCACTAAGCCACATCCCAAATGAAATGTATGCCTAAATTAGAAACTATTATTAAGGGTAGTGAATTGGCAGTATCGGTAGAGGGTTGGACGCCATGCTTTCTATCATAGTTACGTCCCTTTACAGTCTGAGTTCAAATCCCGCCGAGGTTAACTTTGCCTTTCATCCTTACTGGGTCGATAAAATGAAGTACCAGTAATGTACTGGGTAATTGCTGGCCTTGTGCCTAAAGTAAAAACAATTATTAAGGGTAGTGAATTGGGAGTATCAGTAGAGGGTCATTCAACATCCTCTGTGGTATATAGTTACGTCCCTTTACATTCTGAGTTCAAATTCTGCCATGGTTAGCTTTGCCTTTTATCCTTATGAGGTCGATAAAATAAAGTACCAGTAATGTACTGGGGTCAATTGACTTTCCTCTCCCCTAAAATTGTTGGCCTTGTGCCTAAATCAGAAACCATTATTCTGAGTTCAAATCTCACTAAAGTCAATTTTGCCTTTCATCCCTCTGTACCACTCAAGTACTGGGGTCGATATAATTAACTCCCTCCACACACACACAGACAAAAAAAAAATTGGTGGACTTGTGCCAATGTTGTTGTTGTTGAATTTTGGCATTGAAGTTTGGTGAAGTTAAAAGGTCATATAGTTCATATCCTGTCCATATCCTGTGTTGCAGGAGAATGCTCACTTTAGCATCTCAGAAATCTTGATATCTGCCATTGAACAAATGAAATGGAAGCATGTGATATCACCACGGCGTATTTCCGACAACGAGGAAGGTGACTCTGATGAAGAAATACAACACCTCAAGCAGAGAATTCGAATACGGCGTAATGAAAGAATGAGAGAGGTAAGTATTAGTTGAAGTGTGCTAGAGCAGAGGGAGTGCATTGGACATTTTGTTGACATTTTCATTATCATATTTCTAATGAAAGACATTACTGTCTAGGATTTTCAATGATTTTGAACATCATCAATAATTTGGAAGGATTTAGTAAAATAACTCTCTCATTATTAAGCTGGTGTTTGGAACATAACTTTAAACCTTTCATTGCCATATTTTTAATGAAAGACATTATCTAGGATTTTCAAATGATTTTTAAAATAATAAACAAAATTCGAAGGTTTTAGTAAAAACATCTTTCACATTAAGCTGGTGTTTGGAATATAACTTAACAAAGCTTTTTATATAAAATTTTATGATGTGTGGTTTTTAGATAAATATGAATATTTTAAAGCAAAGTTTTGTATCGTGGAAGTATGACCCACTTGCAGGCTGCAGACCACCTGTTGTTGGCTCTTCATCTTCAGGGTTGGTCATGTGTTGTATCTGTAGACATGTAACATCTGTAGATGTATTGTATCTGTAGCTCAAATTATCAAAAGTTATGTCAACTACCTGCAGTGGTCACTATACTGTATATCCACACAAATATCTACATTTCAAACAGAAATTCCATCACCAGTATGTTAACATGATAAAACTACTCTAGCTGTTCATAGAATCATCATCATCATCATCATCATCATTTTACGTCCGCTTTTCCTTGCTTGCAAGGGTGGGACGGGAACTGATTCTGGCTTGATTTCTACAGCTGGATGCCCTTCCTAACACCAACCTCATTTACAGTGAGTGCTGGGTGCTTTTTTTCCGTGGTAACTCCACGACCACTTTGCAGTGGAATGATAGGGACCCCAGTCCCTATCATCTCATTTCTACAGCTGAGTAAACTGGAGCAATGTGAAATAAAGTGTCTTGCTCAAGGAAACAACACATCGCCTGGTCCGAGAATGATGTGTTGTTTCCTAGCTCCATATAAATATAGGAATGTGCCACAGCACTGCACCGCTCCATTGAATCTGTTTTAGTCAGGAAGAAATCGTTTCAAGAAACATTTAGTAAATATATCTTTATTTCTGATTGCTTTCATTATGGTGTTATGTTGTGTTGATATCTGTAATTTTGTTATTTCTTCTCAGAAAGCCCGTGAGAGGCCGGCTTTCAGTGATGGAAGAACAGACAGTAAGTTTCTTTGTTCTCTATTATCTTTTGTCTTGTTTTTGATTAACTTGTCCTCATTATCATTGACAATGTCTGTCATTGTCATCATCATTATTGTCATCATTGTTGTCATTGACAATATCTGTTGGCTCTCACTCTCTATCTCTCTTTCTATCACTCTCTCTCCCTCTTTCTATCACTCTCTCTCCCTCTTTCTATCACTCTCTCTCCCTCACTCTCTACTTTACAGTGAGTGTTGTATATGGTTTTTGTATTTATACTTTCTTTAATGTTGATAAAACTACATGTAACATTAACCTTCCATGTCATTGAGCTGTTCTATGTAATGTCATTCCCATGTAGCATATAGGTCTGTTGTATGCATTGTCACTCACATGTAGGTCTGGTGTAATGTAGTCACTCACATGTAGGCCTGTTGTATGTAATGTCACTCACATGTAGGTCTGTTGTATGTTATGTCACTCACATGTAGGCCTGTTGTGTGTAATGTCTCTCACATGTAGGCCTGTTGTATGTAATGTCTCTCACATGTAGGCCTGTTGTGTGTAATGTCACTCACATGTAGGCCTGTTGTGTGTAATGTCACTCACATGTAGGCCTGTTGTGTGTAATGTCACTCACATGTAGGCCTGTTGTGTGTAATGTCACTCACATGTAGGCCTGTTGTGTGTAATGTCGCTCACATGTAGGTCTGTTGTGTGTAATGTCTCTCACATGTAGGCATGTTGCGTGTAATGTCTCTCACATGTAGGTCTGCTGTTCATACTTGAGTTTGGTATATTTCAGATAGTTCTGAGTCAAGTGATGGTATTGATGACCAAGAAATAGAACTTTCGTGTAAGTTGGGCTTTTTTACTTTTTATTATCTCTTAACATCCTGTAATGGTTTATCACAAAGTATCTAAAAGTGAGTTTCTTAATTCAAATGGTTGTAGTTTCTTTACTGGTTGCACAGATTTTTGTGAAAATTTGCTGTATTATCTCATAACATCCTGTAATTATCAGAAAATATCTAAATATCTAATTCAAATGTATATAGTGTCTTTGCTCATGAACAGATACACACAGGGATACAGTGTACCTGTCCTAAACCAGATGCACGCAGGGATGCAGTGTACCTATTGTAAAGCAAATATACACAAGGATACAGTGTACCTATTGTAAAGCAAATATACACAAGGATACAGTGTACCTATTGTAAAGCAAATATACACAAGGATACAGTGTACCTATTGTAAAGCAAATACACACAAGGATACAGTGTACCTATTGTAAACCAGATATACACAGGGATACAGTGTACCTGTCCTAAACCAGATGCATGCAGGGATGTAGTATACCTATTGTAAAGCAAATATACACAAGGATACAGTGTACCTATTGTAAACCAGATATACACAGGGATACAGTGTACCTATTGTAAACCAGATATACACAGGGATACAGTGTACCTATTGTAAACCAGATATACACAGGGATACAGTGTACCTATTGTAAACCAGATATACACAGGGATACAGTGTACCTATTGTAAACCAGATACACACAGGGACACGGTGTAGTTATTGTAAACCAGATATACACATGGATACAGTGTACCTGTTGTAAACTAGATATACACAGGGATACAGTGTACCTGTTGTAAACCAGATACACACAGGGATACAGTGCACCTGTTGTAAACTAGATATACACAGGGATACAGTGTACCTATTGTAAACTAGATATACACAAGGATACAGTGTACCTATTGTAAACTATACACACAATCATAGAAAAAATATTTATTTTCAACCCTTTTATTACTTTATTTCTAATTATTTTGTGTTTTAATTAATTAATGAAGAATTTGGAGTGGCATACTAAAATCATTCTTTCATTTGTAACATTACAAAATGTTCTGATATAAAATTATGTTGTAAGGTCTTCTTCACTTGCTTATTCATGAAAGGGTTAACACTCCTTCCAGCGGGTCCTGTCAGAAGCACCCATCTCTAACTGATCCAGCTGGATCCCATGTTGGAAGGTTTAAATTGGATGTTTTGTTTCACCAAAAAAATCTCGGTTTTGGGTAGGATGATATCAGAAGGGTTAAAAAAGGTAGTTTTGGGCAGGTTGATATCAAAAGGGTTAAAGTCGATGTAAATGTCTGGGGTTTTTTTTATTGTTTTTCTTCTCTTTCAGTTACTGATAGATCTGATAACTGTTCACTACTAAAAAACAGTGGTTTGTCCCTTTCAATGGCATCTTTATATTCAGGTAAGAAATCTTTCTTTTTCTTTCATTCTTTCACACAACCTTCTTGTATAGTATAAGATTACTGGTTACGACACACTATCATTTGATCATTTTCACTCATCATCAACATCACATCATCGTTACCATCACGCATCATCATTATTGCCATCACGCATCACTCACATTCATCATCTATCACCATCACTTGATTAATCTCGCTCATCATCACCAAGCTCACTCACTACCACCATCATTCACCACTGCTAGTCACTGATCAGTGTTGTAGTAGTATGACTAGTAGTAGTAGTATGTGGTGGTGGTAGTGGTAATTGTGGTGGTAGTAGTGATAGCAGCAGTACTATGTAGTAGTAGTAGTTAGTGATGTGTTGTGTACTTTAATTAAATACTAATTACCCACCCCACCTTCAGCTGCTAGTTCTTCATCTCTCTCTGATTAATTACTGTTGCAGTAATTAAGAAATTATTTCTTAACATTTCAGATGCCGACTTATTTCAAAGACATACAGAAAAATCTAGGTGAGAAATCTGTTTTAATTACCTTTCTCTTCAGGTGTGTGTGTTTTGTGTATGTATGGGTATGTGTGTATATGTATGTGTATGTGTGTGTGTATTCATTGACACCACTTTTAATTTTTATTTTTTACTTTTCTCTTGTGGAGGCATGTGGCCTAGAGGTAAGTATGTTGGACTTACAACCATAATGTCATTTGTTCAATTCCTGGATCGGACTGGGTTGTGTGTTGTGTTCTTGAGCAAAACACTTCATTTCACATTGCTCCAGTATACTCAACTGAAAATGAGTACCAGCACTAGATGAGGGTTTAACCCTGTGATGGATGAGCATCTTTTCCAGCGGGGGAGTCATGAACTCTGTCTCTTCGTGCCACAAAAGCCAGGATGAGTACCAACCTGATGAGTCTCCTGGCTCGGGACAGACTTTTCTCTTCATCTGTGTGTGTATGTATGTATAGTTAAATTTATGCGTGTGTGTTCATTAATACAAATTTTTATTATTGTTTTTAGAATATTTTAAATAAATTACTATTTTTTTTTCCATTCTAAATGTTTACGTGAATAAACTATTTTTTCTATTTTTCTTTCCCAGTTTTAGTTCAACAGTTGACAGTAGTAACAGCCCCCAAGTATCGGCAGAGTCTGTGGCTATCTCTCTTCTTAAAAAATTCTCCGAGAAGCAACTTCCTAAAGCTTCCGACTTGCAGTGGATGGTTTCAGAGAAGGACGCTCCACAAGCAGTAAGTTCTTTCTTTAAGGCAGTATTTCTCAGGGAGAGGTGGAGGGGGGAGATATATTGCTATGTTTAACTGTAAGTTCTCTCTTTAAAACAGTGTTTCTCGGGGAGATGTATGGTGGAGGTAGGGGATAAATTGCCTTGTTTAACTGTAAGTTCTTTAAAGCGGTATTTCTCAGGGAGAGGTGTAGTTGTGGAGGTGAGGGATAAATTATGTTTAACTCTTAACATCCTGTTGCGATTTATCAGGAAATTTTCTAAAAGCAGGTTTATTAATTCAAATGTTTATAGTATCTTTACTAGTGGACAGATTGTTGTGAAAAATCAGCAGTATTAGAGTAAAGACTTTAATATTTAATATGATTCAGTCGTAGTACTGTTTTGTACTTTTCAAGAATGTTTTATTAATGTGGTTTCATGTGGTTTGTTAATTCAAATGTTTATAGTATCTTTATTTGTGGAAAGGTCATTGTGAAAGTTTTCAATATTAGAGTAAAGACTTCAATTTTTACTATGATACAATCATGAGAATCAGTCATAGTACTGTTCCGTATTTATTAAGAATGTTTTGCTAATGAGGTTTCAAATAAATAACATTAAGATGGCTTTTTTTATAGCAATAATTTTATTATATTATATTGACTTTCAGGGAATTTTCTGTCCACTCTTGTTTTGTGGAATGAAACCTATTCTAAATGAAATCTTCCCTTTTTTTTCTCTTATAGTTACTTCCATTACCAAATTCTTATCCTGTCTCTCCAGACGATGAATACACAGATTTACGGAACCGAGTAAGTTCACTGTTGCCATTCCAAGACTTCTGTGGTTTGTCATAACGTTATAAGTGAGAATTGGTGATCAAACTCATGTGGAGGAGCAGAAATTTTAAATGCATGCAAGCATGCATGGTCCCGTAATTCACGGGTGTCCTAGGGGCATTGTATTGACATATGGTGTTTCTAGAACATTTTTTTAAAAACCTGGCAGACCCCATCTCCTCTTCAGATCTAAATGCAGCAGATTTCTTCCAGAGAAAGTTAGAATGAGTGAGAGAATGGAAGTGAGAAAGAGATATAAAGACAAAATCAACTCCAGTATTAGACTGGTACTTTTTTTTTATTGATCTCAAATGGATGAAAGGCAAAGTTGACCTCGGCAGGATTTGAACTCAGAGAGCTGAAACGAATACTACAAAGCATTCTATCCATTGTTCTGTTGACTCTGCCAATTTGCCGCCTATTTTCCAAGGCAGAAACTCTAGATAAGAAGGCACATTGTGACAAACCACTTAATCCATGTTAGTATAGAAAACAGATGTAAATTGATGATGATGATGTTCTAATTAACTTTGTTTCTCTTTCAGACGAGGCTACGAGGCAATTTAGAATGGGCTCCGCCACGCTTTCAGATAATTTTCAGTATTCATACTGTAACTAAGTAAGTAATTTTGTCTCTTGAAACTCTACAAAACATCTCCTTTAACTCTTAACATCTTGTAATGATTTATTAACAGAAAATATCTAAAAACAAATATGTTAATTCAAATATTTATAACATCTTTATTTGTGAACAGATTGTGGTGAAAATTTGCAGCAAACTAAAACCTTTAATTTTTAATATGATGCAGCCATAGTGCTGCTTTGTACTTTTCGAGAATGTTTTGCTAATGTGATTTCATGTGGATTGTTAATTCTAATGTTTATAGTACCTTTACTTGTGGACAGATCATTGTGAAAATTTGCAGTGAAGTAGTAAAGACTTTAATGTTTAACATGATACAATCATAGTGTTGTTTTGTACTTACCAAGTACATCTTGTTATTGCAGTTTCTTGTGGTACAGGACGTTGAGTTAAAGCTGTCTTGCTAATGTGGTTTCATATAGTACAAGACTTTAAGAGTTAATGTATTCCTTAACTCTTTAGCATTTAAACCGGCTGTATCTGGCCAGAATTCTCTCACCTCTTTCTGTTTAAATTGGCTGTAACTGGCTGCTCATACTGATGTTAAGGCATTGTTCTCAACATAATTAACATCAAAATCTCATAGATTCAATATTATGTAAGATAAAGCCTTTACCACGAAAATACAATAGTAAATATAGAGTAATGTAAATATTAAAGGGTTAAATCTATTTGTGTTTATTCAATGTTTTTTTTTTTCTTAACTCTTGTGAATGTTTTCATGTCGTTCCAGGCGGAATGTGGTAATTCCAAAACAGAACTACCGATGTGCCGGCTGTGGAACACGTGTAGAACCTGGTAAGATTTTCTATAGAATTCCTCTTCTCTATCCTACAGTGCTGCCATCTTATAGCAATTTTATATTATTCAGTTCATTATCAACCTAAAGATTTCCAGTATACCACAACACCTTCATTACAGATTCTCATTTATTAACTCTTTCATTACCATATTCTAATGAAAGACATTGCCTATGTCATTAGGCTATATAAAAACATCATATTATATCATATATATAAAATAAAGTACCAGTAATACACTGGGTAATTTCTGGCATTGTGCCAAAAGTAGAAACAATTATATCATATATATATTGTTTGTTTCTAGGCTATATAAAACACATCATATTATATCATATATATTAATATTTTTTGTTCTTAAGCTATCTAAAATATATCATATATATTGTTTGTTCTTAAGCTAAATAAAACACATCATATCATATGTATATATATATTGTTTGTTCCAAGGCTATGTAAAAATATTATATCATATATATATATATTGTTTGTTTCTAGGTTATATAAAATATCATATATATATATATACTGTTTATTCTTAAGCTATATAAAACACATATATACTCAAAACGCCAGCATCAACAGTTTTCTAAGCGATGGCAACATGGTTGGAACTGTTATTTTTCTCTAAAAACATTTTTTCCAATTCCACCCCACCCATCCCTTCAATCTTTCTAATTTCTTATTCTTGCTTCTGATGAAGGACTAGTGTCCAAAAGATTGAGACCCTTTTCCTGCTATTTCAAGCGTTAACCTAATATATTCCTTCCATATACTGTACCGATTGTGTTATTTTTGTTTACCTTTTACATATATATATTGTTCTTAAACTATATAAAGTGCATCATATCATATATATATATATATATATTGTTTGTTCCTAGGCTATATGAAACATCATATCATATATATATATATATATATATACTGTTTGTTCTTAAGCTATATAAAACACAACATATAATGTCTCTCATTTCCTTCTAGCCTATATGAAGCGGTTTCGTTACTGTGAATATCTTGGCAAGTATTTCTGCCAATGTTGCCATACAAACGCCACTTCATATATTCCGGCCAGGATTCTACAGAAATGGGATTTCACTAAATACTACGTCTCCAAATATTCTTCGGATCTTTTAAACAAGATTTTCCATGAGCCCTTCTTCAATATTGAAGACATCAACCCAGCCTTATATCGCAGAGTGAAGGTTCTAGAGAACATTAAACAATACCGCCAACAGTTGATACATCTGGCAGTACTCATGAAAATCTGCAGACATGCCAGTATAAGGTGAGTGGTGATGGTAGTGGTGTGGTGTGGTGGTGGTAGTATCTCTATCTCTTTTTCTCTCTCTCGCAATTCACCTTTTGATAGTTACCATAACAGCAATGTGTTTGAGGGCCCTTTTCCCTGATAAAGTAAGGTTTAGCTTTCTGGACCTTATGATAGGCTTTATATTAATCATGGAGTACCTGACTAGTGTAAGTATGGAACAACAGGTGTAAAAATGATGATACACCTGGTGTGACAAAATATAATTATGAAAAGAAATGATGAAATATTAAAGTAAATGCAAAATAATTCCATTTTGGTTTTTTTATTCCAGTATCTATCCAGCAATTGAGAATTTATCTGGTCACCTATTTCGAGAGATTCACACATATTCCATTGCTGACCTACTTTTGGTAAGAATATACACACCTGTCTTTGTAGTTTAACCAAATACTTCTCTTAAGGACCAGTGCCACAAAAATTACTCATCTCGCTCTGCTCTACAAAGTGTTTTTACTGATAGGGACGGCATCTAACTGTAAAAACCATGCCTAAAAACCTGGAATGTTTGTAAACATTATGTGGATTTCCACTTGTCTGACACTTGTCTAAGAGGGAAGCATCTCTGATTAAGTCTTGACTTGGTCTTTGATAACCCTTCAAACCATTCCATCAAAAATCGAATGCTAAATGACAGTTAACCTCTTCAGTGTCATAAACAAGATAATTCATCCTAACATGTATGCATTCCAGTGTCACAGACGAGATAACTTGTCCTAACATGTTTGAACACTTTTCCAATAGTTCATAACTTCAAAGCTAGATGGGATTACTAGTTTATTGATGTGACGGTTGTCAGTTATTCAGATATGTTTGCTTAAAAAAATAGTCATTTTACTGAAAAAACAAAACAAAATAAAATGGCACAGTAACTGTAGCTGTATAAAATATACGCAGCAGTCAACAGGTTAAACTGATTTTTGTTAGAACTATATCTTGGTAATCTCTTCTTACCCCCTTACACTCTATAATTTGTTAAACTCAGTCTCTTTTCTTGCCTGTTTAAGGGGTTTCTTCAGTAAGCTAAACTTAAGGTTTGATACCTTGTGTTAGATATTCTTTCTGATTTGAGATTTTACTGTTAGATTTAAGCAACTTTCATTACCATATTTCTAATGAAAGACACAGCCTATCTCTTTAACCCTTATATTGTCATATTTCTAATGAAAGACATTACCTATGTCATTAACCCTTTCAACACAATATTTTTAATGAAAGACACTGCCTATGTCATTAACCCTTTCATTAAAATATTCCTAATGAAAGACACTGCCTATGTCATTAACCCTTTCATTAAAATATTCCTAATGAAAGACACTGCCTATGTCATTAACCCTTTCATCACAATATTTTTAATGAAAGACACTGCCTATGTCATTAACCCTTTCATTAAAATATTCCTAATGAAAGACACCGCCTATGTCATTAACCCTTTCATTAAAATATTCCTAATGAAAGACACTGCCTATGTCATTAACCCTTTCATTAAAATATTCCGAATGAAAGACACTGGTTATGATTTTCAAATAATTTTCCAAATAATGAAGAATTTTGAATGATTTAGTAATAAAACTTTCTTGTTATTAGGCTGGTGAATTGGCAGTATCGATAAAATAAAGTACCAGTAATGTACTGGGTAATTGCTGGCCTTGTGCCAAAAGTAGAAACAATTATTAGGCTGGTGTTTAGAACATAACTTAAATGTTCTTACATAAAATTATGATGGAATATTTTTAGATAAATATAAACATTTTTAAAACAAATAGATTTTTATCGTAGAACTAGGGTGGTCTTCTCAGGTCAGTAGATGATGTAGTTCTATAAATTTGGTCAGCGTGTTTAAAATATAAACTGTTCTTTGACTTCAGGTTAAAAATGGTGAGTTATTACCAAATCTGAAGAAGTTTGTAACAAATGGCATCAACCATGTAAAAGAATGTGAGGTAAGTTATTTATTGAACCAATATTGAAGGTACTTAGCTGATCTCTCAGTATTTAAGCAGTGAGAATATATATAGTTAATGTAAAGAATGGTGTGCTCATGTGCAGGGTTGTTATAAAATAGAGTGAAGATGCTTAAAATATGGAAAAAGAAATTGCCATTGGTTGCTATGAGGAATTGAACCCCATATCTTCCAGATACCAGCTATTTCGAAGATAAGGGGTTCAATTTTTCATAGCAACCAATGGTAATTTCTTTTCCCGTGTTTTAAAGGTCTTCACTCATAAGCTATTTTATAGCATCTCTGCACATGAGCACATCATTCTTTACATTAACTTTTGTAGAATTTCCAGACTTATTTTGTTGTAGTAACCTCATACAATTTTTTGTTTTTAAATCACACAGAAGCCATACAACATACTGCATGTCTGTGGAATACTCAGCCACTTACACCTTACTATAAGGAGTTGGCCATGCCATTGTTTGAACAGCTGGAATATTCATAGTGAAAACTGAGAAAGGTCCCTGTTTATAGAGAGGGGCCAACTGATCCATGCTTATAGAAGGGCTGACTGATCCCTGTTCATAAAAGGGGCCCAACAGATCCATGTTTATAAGGAGGCTGACTGATCCCTGTTTATATAGAGGGATTGGCTAATCTCTGTTTATAGTGGGGCTGGCTGATCCCTGTTTATAAAGGGGCTGGCTGATCCCTGTTAATAAAGAGGGAATGGCTAATCCCTGTTTATAGATGAGCTAACTGATCTATGTTTATAGAGTGGTTGGCTCATCCCTGTTGATAGAGAGGCTGGCTGATCCATGTTTGAATAATTCCTACAATAACAATCGCATGACCTTTGACACTGTTTTATTGGTGACAATATTGGTCATGTGACACATTATTGACCACTCCCTCTATGACTATTGCCTCTTTCACAAAGATAGTCATTGGTAATTAAAACTAATTTTGTTTATTTCTATTTAACAGCATTGTCCTTGCTTTGGGTTCATCTGTGAACTGTGTAATAATGACCATGACATCATCTTCCCGTTCCAGTTAAATAAAGTCATTAATTGTCCTCGTAAGTAAATTAATTTGCTTGTTACATTTCATTGGGGGTGTGTGTGTGTGTGTATTGCCAAGATAAAAAGCCCCCAGTCTACCTTGTAAGGTGGTAGTGTGGGTACCGAGATAAAAAGCACCCAGTCCACCTTGTAAGGTTGTAGTGTGGATGCCAAAATAAAAAGCCTCCAGTCGACCCTGTAAAGTGGTAGTGCTAGTACCACAATAAAAAGCACCCAGTCCACCTTGTAAGGTTGTAGTGTGGATGCCAAAATAAAAAGCCCCCAGTCGACCCTGTAAAGTGGTAGTGCTAGTACCACAATAAAAAGCCCCCAGTCGACCCTGTAAAGTGGTAGTGCTCGTACCACAATAAAAAGCCCCAAGTCCACCATGTAAGGCGGTAGTGCTGGTGCCACGAAAAAAAAAACCTATTCTACCTTGCAAAGTGATAGGGCTGGTGCCAAGATAAAAAGTGCCCATCTACCTTGTAAGGTGGTCATACTGGTGTCACGATAAAATGCACTGAGTAGAACATGAGAATGTATGTGATATGCAAACCCCTGGCCTGTCTGAGAGGTCAGTAGCTCCACTGGAGGTCAGTAACTCTACTGGAGGTCAGTAGCTCCACTAGAGGTCAGTAGCTCCACTGGAGGTCAGTAGCTCCACTGGAGGTCAGAAGCTCCACTGGAGATCAGTAGCTCCACTGGAGATCAGTAGCTCCACTGGAGGTCAGTAGCTCCACTAGAGGTCAGTAGCTCCACTAGAGGTCAGTAGCTCCACTAGAGGTCAGTAGCTCCACTAGAGGTCAGTAGCTCCACTAGAGGTCAGTAGCTCCACTAGAGGTCAGTAGCTCCACTGGAGGTCAGTAGCTCCACTGGAGGTCAGTAGCTCCACTGGAGGTCAGTAGCTCCACTGGAGGTCAGTAGCTCCACTGGAGGTCAGTAGCTCCACTGGAGGTCAGTAGCTCCACTAGAGGTCAGTAGCTCCACTGGAGGTCAGTAGCTCCACTAGAGGTCAGTAGCTCCACTGGAGGTCAGTAGCTCCACTGGAGGTCAGTAGCTCCACTGGAGGTCAGTAGCTCCACTGGAGGTCAGTAGCTCCACTGGAGGTCAGTAGCTCCACTGGAGGTCAGTAGCTCCACTGGAGGTCAGTAGCTCCACTGGAGTACTGATCCATCCAACCTTGCTAGCAGGGAAAACGGACGTTAAACGATGATGGGGATTGATCATACTAAAGACAAGTCAAAAGGAATATTTCTATGATTGTCTTAACGAACCTGATTATAAAGTGGTTTACTTAGGAAGAATTAGGGAAATTTGAAATATGAAATGTGTGCATCCCAACGCAAATACCATAATTATAATTTACATAATAGTTGAGAAAATTGGGTCAAGTATCCCTGGGGATGGAGAAAAAGTGGGACAGAGGTGCCAGCAGGGAATTAAACCCCAGTGAATTAATCAATTCCTTTCTCTCCCTAATTAAACAAATGATTCCTTACACTAATTATAATTTATTTTATTTTTAAATTTTGAAAGCATCGTCAGTCAGGTTGGTTGAAATGTCTTCTTTCCCCCCACCCCACCCCACACCTCACTCTCTTTCTTTCTCCCCTCTCTCTGTCATTCTCTCTATTTCTTTATCTGTCTCTCACACACATATCTAGATATATATATATACATATACATACATATGTAGAGAAACACACACACACACACACAGACACACACACAGACACAGACACACAGACACACACAGACACAGACACAGACACACACACACAGACACAGACACACAGAGACACACAGACACAGACACAGACACACACAGACAGAGAGAGAGACACTCAGAGAGTTCAAACTTCTGTAAGTTCCTGTAAACTTCTATATTTGCTCCTTCCCCTTTCCTTTGTGGCTTAAGCAATTATATTTTTGGGTTGCCCCTAAATTGCATTAGTTAACAAACTTTTACTTTTTTCCTTTATTTTTTTCTTGGTAACAGAAAGGAATCTTGTGTTTGTTTTTTTTTTTTTTTTTTGTTTATTGTTTAGTGAGAGAAGGCAGTGAATTGGCAAAGTTGTTAGAATGTCTGATAGAATACGATATGGTATTCGTTCCAACTCTCTGCTCTCTCAGTTCAAATCCAGCCAAGGTCAATTGTCCCGTTCATCCTTTCGAGGTTGATAAAAAAGTACCAGTCTAGTATTGGAATCAATTCTTCCTCTATATCTCTTCTTTCCTTCCATTATCTCACTATCTATCCTTCTCTGGAAGAAATCTGCTGTATTCAGACCTGGAGAGGAGATGGGCTCTGCCAGGGTTTAAAAATGCCCTAGAAATGTTGTATGTCAGTATGGCACCCTTACGACTCCCTCCGGAGTTACAGGGGAAAAAACAAAGAAGTGAGCAAAGTAAGGGCAGTGCCCTTGAGCCTTTTCATTTACAAGGCTTCTGATATTGGTGGGAGACAGAGCAAGATATTATTAAATTAGAGACTTTGCCTGAATGCCTGCAACAGAGCAAAGTCTGATGAAAGCTAGCAAAAGACCAAGTGGTGGTGTTAAGCCAGGCAATAAATCCTGCAACAGAGAGGACTCTGATAAAAGCAGGCTAATGTCCAAGTGGTGGTGGTGGTAAGCCAGGCAATAGATTAAATCTACCACTTAAGTAATCCACATTGGGATTTGATCTTAGAATGCCAGAAAGATAAAACCAATAGCATCAGGCATCTCACTCAAATCTCTAACAATTCTACCACTTCCCTGCCCTTTATTGTTACTTTGTTTCGTTAACCCCAAGAGGAAAAGGGGCAAAGTCTTATTCAGTAACCCATCATATAATGGTTTCTGATTTAAGCACAAGGCCTAAAGAAGTCAATTAAATCGACCCCAGTGCATTACTGGTGCTTTATTTTATTGACCCCTTAAGGATTAAAGGCAAAGTTAATCTGGGCGGGGTTTGAAGTCTCTTATGTATTTAACAAAAATTCTTCAAACCTTGGTAAAGAGCCGTACCTCTATGCCGCAAAGAATGTTGTGCAATGCTCTACCGATTACTGCCAATCCGCCGCCCTTACCCTCTCATAAAACGAAGACAAGATTTCTCTTAATGTTACCAAAACTATACTGGGAAATATCATTATTATTCATTATTGTTATTTTATTACGGGTCGATAAAATAAAGTACCAGTAATGCACTGGGTAATTGCTGGCCTTGTGCCTAAAGTAGAAACAATTATTGTTATTTTATTATTATCGTTATTATTTTTAATTATTTTATTATTATGATTGTTGGTGGTGATGGTGGAAATATACTTCATGGGTAACAATTTTTAATTCATATTTATATTTTAATTTTAATTTTCTGGGAAATATAAATATTTTTATACATACTTAAAACTTTTTTTTTTTCTAAATAAGAAAGATACCCGGTCCACAGGAGGATGAGTGTCTTGTACTCTGTCACTTAACACCACATGGAACTAAGATAAGCTCTGATATCCTGTCCAGGGGAGGATGGGAGTCTTGTGCTCTCAATCACTTAATGCCACATGGAACTAAGATAAGCTCTGATATCCTGTCCAGGGGAGGATGGGAGTCTTGTGCTCTCAATCACTTAACACCACATGGAACTAGGATAAGCTCTGATATCCTGTCCAGGGGAGGATGAGTGTCTTGTACTCTGTCACTTAACACCACATGGAACTAGGATCAATTCTGATATCCTGTCCAGGGGAGGATGGGAGTCTTGTGCTCTCAATCACTTAACACCACATGGAACTAGGATCAATTCTGATATCCTGTCCAGGAGAGGATGGGAGTCTTGTGCTCTCAATCACTTAATGCCACATGGAACTAGGATCAATTCTGATATCCTGTCCAGGGGAGGATGGGAGTCTTGTGCTCTCAATCACTTAATGCCACATGGAACTAGGATCAATTCTGATATCCTGTCCAGGGGAGGATGGGAGTCTTGTGCTCTCAATCACTTAACACCACATGGAACTAGGATCAATTCTGATATCCTGTCCAGGGGAGGATGGGAGTCTTGTGCTCTCAATCACTTAACACCACATGGAACTAGGATCAATTCTGATATCCTGTCCAGGAGAGGATGGGAGTCTTGTGCTCTCAATCACTTAATGCCACATGGAACTAGGATCAATTCTGATATCCTGTCCAGGGGAGGATGGGAGTCTTGTGCTCTCAATCACTTAACACCACATGGAACTAGGATCAATTCTGATATCCTGTCCAGGGGAGGATCGGAGTCTTGTGCTCTCAATCACTTAACACCACATGGAACTAGGATCAATTCTGATATCCTGTCCAGGGGAGGATCGGAGTCTTGTGCTCTCAATCACTTAACACCACATGGAACTAGGATCAATTCTGATATCCTGTCCAGGGGAGGATGGGAGTCTTGTGCTCTCAATCACTTAACACCACATGGAACTAGGATGAATTCTGATATCCTGTCCAGGGGAGGATGGGAGTCTTGTGCTCTCAATCACTTAATGCCACATACAACACTAGCCATCAACTAGTGCTTGTATGGAAGAACTGACAAAACTGTTGAGGGTGATGATGTAGGATTAAATTCTTAATTCTTTTTACATACTAAAGTGTTCATATTTATACTACCCCCACCCCACCAACCCACCTCAGACCATCCATACTAGAGTATTTATATATAATACCCCCACCCCAACCAACCTATTTGATACCATCCATACTAGTATTAATATGTAATAACCCCACCCCAACTCAACTCAATCCATTTGTGACCAACCATACTAAAGTGTTCATATATATAATACCCCCACCAACCTACCTGACACCATCCATACCAAAGTGTCCATATATTATGCACCCACCCCCAACCCACATGAAACCATCTATACTAAAGTGTTCATATATAACTCCACTCCAACCCAACTCACCTGTGATCAACCATACTAAAGTGTTCATATATAAAACCAACATGAGACCACCCATACTGAAGTATTTATATATAATACCCCCAACCAATCCATCTGTGACCATCCACACCAAAGTGTTTATAAATAGATCATAAAATCTTAACCAGAGTGTCATTATCTGGATGTTATTATCTGACATGTTACATCTTTCTTTTTCCTCTTCAGATTGTAAAGCTTGTTACCATATCAGCTGTTATGTCCCCAATAAATGTCCTAAGTGTGCTCGCATTGCTGTCAGGTAAGTTACTGACCGGTTCTAGATATTAAAGATATATATTTTACATACAGTCTGGGTGGAATGGAAACTCCCTATTTAAAATTGTTAATTACTTTATTTATTATTAATCGATTTTCGTAAAACATGTTTTATTTTGAACAGTATAATGGAGGCACATGGCTTAGTGGTTAGAGCATTAGCCTTGCAATCGAAAGGTTGTGAGTTCAATTCTCAGACCGGGTGATGTGTTGTTTCTTTGAGCAAGACACATTCTACATAGACACCAGCGTTGTCTGCCAGTGTTTGTAATCGTCTGGGTATATCCTCACTTAAATTCATGAGGAAGTCAGGCGGTATAATAATAATAATAATAATGAAATTATTGTGTACAGTGCTCAGGTGCACTACAACTCATCAAAGGTGCATGTATAGTACATAGAATAATAAAGTGTCAGGAAAATGAACAGTGTATGAGTCATGATATAATAACAATAATGAAATATTGTGTACAGTGCCCAGGTGCACCACAACTCATCAAAAAAGTGCATGTACAGTACATAGGGTATGTTAGTCAGTACATGAATCCCTCCGATTCAGTCAGTTTTCGGTTTTGAGATATATATATACTTCTTCCTTCATCCACCCAAACAAGGAAAAAAAAAACCTGCTTGGCATTAAGTCACAGCTTCTTGCTGGCCACTTCTGTGGATCTTGCTGACTCAGCCAACGTCCTGGAAATTAGACATCAGGCCACTGCCAGGCAATACATGCAAAATGAGGAGGAGCCCCATCTTACATTAATATGAGGTCATTGATGTCCGAAGTGGTCACAAAAAGCCAAAAGTTATTAGGAATTTTCAATAGGGAGTTTCTTTCCACCCACCCTGTACACAGTATATTATATATACACAGTATTTATATACTCAATATATCTTGCAAACATAATATATTTTATAAACACATAAATGTATTTTAAATTTTAAAAGTATATATTTTATATACACAATATAACTTACTAACATAATATATTTTAGAGTATGTATATATATAATATCTCAGAGACATAAAATATTTTATAAACACAGTATGTATATATATACAATAAATCTTATAAACATAATATATTTTTTTATAAACACACTATGTATATGTACAATATATCTTGCAGACATAATATATTATATAAACACAGTATATATATACAATATAACTTACTAACATATTTTTAAACATTGCCCACAACAGGACAACCCATCTAACCCATGCTAGCGTGGAAGAATGGACGTAAAACGGTGATGATATATATATACAATATATCTTGCAGACATATATTTTATAAACACAGTATTTATATATATATATATATATATATATATATATATATACACATACACACGCACACACAATATAACTTACTAATATAATATATTTTATAAACATAAAATGATGATATACAATATAACAGACATAGAATATTTAATCTCGCAGACATAATATATTTTATAAACACAGTATGTATATATACAATATATCCTGCTAACATAATATATTGTATAAACACAGTATTTTATATGTATATATATAACTTACAGACATATATTTTATAAACACAGCATTTATATATACAATATATCTTACAGACATATCTTATAAACACAGTATTTATATATATATCATGTATGCAATATAACTTACTAACATAATATATTTTATAAATGCAGTATATATATATATATATATATATATATATATATATATATATATATACAATATAACTTACAAATATAATATATTTTGCAAACACAGTATGTTACCAACACAATATATTTCATAATCATCAATATCTTCTTGAAAAACAGGAAAAAAGTGACAAATGTGATGAAATTTGAAGTTTTATAAAATATTTAGAATATCTACCTTTTTTATATTTCTTCATTCAAGTCCCTCAAGGGTTGACATTGTCAAAATAACTGGGGTTCTTTTTTTTTATTTATATACCTATTTTTACTGTTTTTGTTAGGATGGTGGGGTAGTGTCTGATCCATGTTAAGGGCCTCAAAAATTAGTGTGGTGTGGGGGAAAGGGAGGTATCCCCAAACTAGTGTCATGATCCAAATGAGTACAACAGAGTGGACTTTACTTAAGGACCAGGTAGTGGTATTTAACTGGTTAATGGATTAAGTCTACCACTGTAGTGGACTAGATTCTGTTAAAGACACGCACAGACCAGGTGGCAGTAGTGTTAAATAGAGTGATGGATTAAGTCTACTTGCCAAGTAGCTACCAACAAGATTTGAACTTAGAATTACCAAAATAAAAAGTAAAAACCTGGAACAAATTCCACAAATCATTTTGTCCAATGGTTTAAGAATTCTGCCAATCCATCGTTCTAGATTGATACCTTGTTATATTGACCCTGAAAGAATGAAAGGCAAAATTAACCTCACTGGGATTTGAACTCGGAATACAAAGAGCAAAAATAAATTCCACAAATCATTTTGTCCTATGCTCTACCTACTCTGTTAATTTCATATATGTAGGACATCAATATTTATTTTAAATGTGACTATATCGATAAAAGCCTTACACACACAAACACACATTAAGTGAAAAAGCACAGAGGTATATTTAAAGCTTTTTTTTCTTTAATCCAACAGAATGAATATTTTCATAATTGTAACATTAAATGGATTTAAGTTTTGTCAAATATTAAAAAAATTTGTTCTCATTCTGTAAGCAGTTCACACACACACACATGTATATATCGTCATTGTTTTAACATCTGCTGTCCCTGCTAGGACAGGTTGGGTGTATCTACATAGACCAAGTCAGTACTGAAGCGGTTGCTATTGATCACCAAGACGGGCCAAGGATCTGTTGCCTCACTTACGTATGGTCTCACATTCTATACAGTGCACAGGGGAGGTTGTCATGTCTTTGACACAATTGAGGTGTCTTCCCAACTCTTTGTTTGGCAAGCTTTCTACAGCTGAATGCTCTTCATATCACAACCACTTTACGTTTATATATATATATATATATATACACACACACACACTTACAGAGAGAGGATGAATAAATAGGTAGGTAGATAGATGTTCCATAAATTCTAAATAAAAATTTAGAACTTATTGTGGCAGACAGACAAAAAAAGGTTTTACAATTATTATTATAAAAATAAAAACAAAATTAGAATTTGGTTTCTTGCTCTCACATTGCTGGTTACATAAGACATCACGAAATTGAGGCTGTTTGCTTGAGCATGAATCAAATATTATTATTATTATTATTATTATTATTATTCAATATAAAACTCATAAATACAATTATAAAAATAATTTTCCCAACAAAATAAAACATTGTTTTGTTTTAAAAATCAATTGAAGAGAGTGATATTATAGAAAGTTCCCTACAAATCCTTGTCTGTTAAATGAAAACAATTTTAATGAGATATTTGGAATGACATGGTTTTCAACTTGTCTTCAGAGAAGTTAAATCCGAAGCTGACTGATGTCTTATTTGTGGAAGTGACATTGGTAAAGTATTCCCTTGCAGTGAGCTTTCATCATCATTTCTAATATTACCTTTCAACCCTTCCCTGCCAACCAATCAATCAATCAATCAATCACTCAATCATACTGTTTCTGATGTGATTAACAGTTGCTGAAGATCAATAGTTTTAAATTTAGGCATTGCTGTCCTCTTGTCTTCTGATATCATAGGTTTAGTTAACCTTTTGGATACCAAACCAATCCTTATCCTATGATACTCTATTAAAGTGTTTATACTTATCTAAACACCTTTCATTATAGTTTTTTTTTATGTAGAGAACCTTTGTTAAGTTATGTTCTGAACATTAACTTAATGAGAAAGTCAGTTATAATCCTTCCAAATTCTTGATTATTTTCAAAATCATAGGTAGTATCTTTCATTAGAAATATAGTAATGAAAGGGTTAAAGTGTTTATATTCTATTCAACTAAACCCCCCCCCCCCCACACACACACATAATGTACTACCATTGTCCTTCAACAGGGGCCCTCAGTTCACCAGGTGTCTTGACCAATAATTTTGGAATGATGCTCCTGCAGTTCAGACCCCACCACCACGTGCCAAGGTTCTTGTGAGGGTCTAAGTTTGAAATTTATAAAGGATTTGTATCTTGGCTCCAGATATTGACATCAACTGCACCAATCTATTGCAGTTGTATCTCTACACTGCAACAGTCTATTGCAATTGTATCTACACTGCACCAATCTAATGCAGTTGTATCTATACTGCACTTATATACTAAGGTTGTATCTATACATTGCACTAGTCTATTGCAGTTGCATCTCTATACTGCAGCAGTGTATTGCATCTGCAGTTTACTGCAGTTGTAGTTGAATACTGCACCAGTTTGTTACATCTGTATGCTGCACTTGTCTATTGCAGTTGCATCTATATACTGCACTAGTCTATTGCATCTGTACTCTACAGCAGTTGCAGCAGAACTGCATCAATTCCCACTCCAGGATGATAGTCATCAAAGATCCTGAGCTTTTCCATGTCCTCCATTAAAATAATTACTGCCTTATGTTGATATATTTAGCAAACAACCAAATTCCTGAAGATTAGGCTCCAATATCTAAAACCTAAACTATTGATTACTGTTCAATATATTTAATTCTGTTTGTTGATTGAAAGCATGATGGGTTTACATTTGTTCTTCTCATGTCAAGATACTTTTTGTTCCCTTCTTGGCTGTCAAATACCTCCCCTCCCCTTCATCCTTCTATAACTGTGTTGTTCTACCTGACAACATTCAACAGTTTCTTCATCTCTACCATTTACAGTCTTCACAACAATAAACCTTTTCTTTACAGTTTCAAATTGAGAAATGTTTCCCTTCATTTACTTCCTTGCATGGGTTCTCTCTGGGTTCCTACTTGAAATTTTCTCTGATCAACATTTTAGGGCAATATTTCAGTCAAATGCTCTTCTTGATGCCAACCATTTTTGTTGTATCTTACGAGACATACATACATGGTGTAACTATTCTAAACCTTTTTTGTCATACAAACAGGGATAGGGTTCCCCTGCTCTAAACCTTTTTGTTGTATCTTATGACATACACAGGGATGGTGGACCTATTCTAGACCTTTTTGGTCATATTGGTCATATCATATGACACACACAGATAGGGTGTCCTTGCTCTAAGCCCTTTTTTTGTTGTATCTTGCGACACCCAGGGATATGGTGCACCTATTCTAAACCTAACAAAAGTCCCAGTCTTTGCATCCCATATGCTGTTGTGCTCGTTGGTGTATAAGCTGTACTCGGTTTACAGTACCTAAGTAGCTGAAGACTTCACTCTGCCTCTGATTGGCAAACAAATCATTAGTTAATTCAGTTCCTTCAGTTCCCTGTGGAACATCGAAAACTTTTGTCATTTCTGTAGCAGTTTTGACGACTGGAAGTAAGGTTGCTAGCTTCTCGCTCCATCACTCATCCCTTCTTAACATGGACTGGATACCTACCTGGAATTTCAAAATTGAGGTGGAGTAGAGATTTTCCATAACTGTAGATAGGACACATTCCAGGTACTCTCACCAGAAACCAGCTGATCCTGAGAGTCATGTAAGGAGTGTGTGGGGGGAGGGTCAGGTTGACAGGCCCTATAGTTAATACCTCAGGTTACTATCCACAACCATTGAAGAGAATAAATAACATTTTATCACAAAGCATGACTATTTCTAACTTTCAAAGCGAATGCTTTTCTTGCTTCCATCTTAAAGTTACATGTTAACAAAGGCATTATATTGATACTAACATGCTGGTAATGCCATCTTTTCCAATAGTCTTTTAGATTCTTCTAAACTTTGTTTTTCTGACTAACACTTGCCTGGTTTCTTTAGTGCCTGTCTTTGCTGATTTAGGTAAACTTTTCTGGAAACACAAATATTAAAAAAAAACGTTTTACAGATTCCCATAGTTCTTCAGTGGAACTATAAATGCCTTGCTTATGACCTGGGGGTGTAGTTAACTTAGTGCTAATTAATGATTTCTTTGTCACAATCAATATATTATATGATTTCTTAATTATAAGGCAACATGGGTGACATTGGCATTGTATGACCTTCATTGCTTTAGTCATATTAACATGTTAATTTTTAGGCCCAATTTAACTTAAACCAATTAACATACTAATTTCTACAACTATATTTTTGTCAGTATAGCTTTTAAAACTGGATGGGAAACTTTGTTAAATCAAACAAAAATAGCAATTACATTGTGGCAGAGTCATTTTTTAGCAAATAGATGTTATATTTTTCTTTGCATTTATAATTATGGTGTCAAAAAGTTAATCATCTTATTTGCAGCTTGGTCACTGATACAATCTCACTGTGTTGCTGTGGAACTGTGTCAGTGACAATGTTGCAAGGAGTGTTATAAAAATTGTTAAATTCACATACAGTGGAACCTAAGTTCACAAACTTAATTTGTTCCTGAAGGCCGTTCATCATCTGAAATGTTTGTAAACTGAAACTATTTTTCCCTTATGAAATGTTGAGAGAGAAATACAGTGAGAGAGAGAGAGAAACTGTGTGTGGAAGACAGATAGATATCACCATAATAACTAACAACACAGCAAGTGACGCTTTCCTACCAATATTCCAAGCTTGTTGCCAACTGTTGTTGCTGGGTTGTGTGTTTGTTTTGTTCATCAACTGAGATTTTTTATGTTTGGAAAAATTTTTCGTGAATTGATTTCTTTGTGATGAGACATTCGTGAACTGAGGTTCCACTGTATTATATTTATCATTCATTTTATGGTGTCAAAATGTTTACCACACTTTTTGTAGCTTGGTCTCTGATACAATCTCAATTAATTTCAGTAGAACTGTCAGTGACCAGGTCACAAAGAGCGCTATGAAAATGTTGGCACCATGAAATAAATGATAAATGTAATGTGAATTTAACAGTTTTTTTTCATGTGTGTTGTGTGTATATATGTGTGTGTGTTTGTGTGTGCAATGAATGACTAAACGGCTCTTCCATGATGTGATTGTTTTAGTTTTAAGAAACGGTGTCAAATCAAGTCACTTCCCAGAAAAGTACAATTCTGGTAAGAAAAAGAAAAAACAACCAACATATCTGAAATAAAAAATTGTAAAGAAAAGTTGAACATATTTATAAGGGATGATCTATGTATCTATCTATGTTGAGTTGATTCTGTCTGTGACAATGTCAGTTTCTTTCTTCATTTGTTGTTTTATCTGGTTCATTATTTCAGAAGGAAGGTCCAACAACAGCGTTCTCCTGATATAGAAGAGGAAGAAGAAAATGGGTGATGAAATTAAACCGCCATCTTATCATTGGATTGACCATTTCTCTCATGTTTGTGTGTGTGTGTCACCACCTCTGCATCATGCATCAAACCCTCCTTGCTGCAGTCAAGACAAACAGAAGCTGCATTAGCTGCAATAGCTGCCTACCCCCATGCCAACATCTCGTCCAGTAGTGCAAAAAAATTGGATATCTTTGTGGTGAAGACATGTTAGAAGCACGGCAATGTATTCATACAGGCTTCTACAACTTGATATCAGCTTTATAACAAACAATGGAATAGAAACAGCTTTTGTGGGTGAAGATTTCTACAAGCTAAAGCATTATATTTATATTTATACTGGAAACTATTATTACCATTATTATTATTACTGTTAACATTATTATTATTTTTATTTTATTTTATTTTATTTTATTATTTATTTCATATTTATCTTTATTTTTTTGTATGTGTGTGTTTATGTTGTTGGATTGTCTAGCTTATTTTCATGTGCCTCGTGTGTGTGTGTGTCTGTGTGTTTGTATACAGTCATTCATTATCACCATCATCACCATCATTAAAAGTGTTTTATGACTCGTGCTTTGCAAGCATTTGCAGCTAAACATGTTAATGAGTTGTTACTGTGTAGTGTCTTTGTTAGAGTGAGAGAATGAGAAAGATATATATATATATATATATATATATATATATATGAGAGAGAGAGAGAGAGAGATGTCTGTCTGATGAGTAAATACAGAAACGTGATGTCCCATGTTAGTCTGAGATGTATAATTTGATGGGTCTTCCCTCCACCCCACCCCCTTCCCTACAGAGAATCCTTATGGGAACTTTATTATTATTATATATCTCTGATTGGTGGGTGGGAAACAGCTGTAAAATATTGGTTAAATCTGTCAAGAATTTCAGTTTCAATCCCTCCAAAGAAAAATTATTCCTTTTTGTTTTTGTTTTTTATTCTTTAGGTTCTATTTTTGAAAGTAATATTTTCAAATATTTAAATTTGCTGTTTTAGTCAGAGGTTAAATTTTAGTAGAATAATTTGTCTTAAATCATAACAGGTTGGTCGCCACCCCTAAACTCTATAGTAAGGTGGGCCCGAAAGCTATGGCATGGAGAGAACCAACACTATATAACACGCTAATCCCTAAATTATATGACAAATAGTTTGGTTATGTATGGGTTTTTTTTTTATATTATAATTGTCAACTTGGATCAATCTCAAGCCTTGGTCGTGGCATGGGTTAAAGAAGAAATATAACCCTGTATATGGCTTAATATGGGTTAATATGTCCTAATTATATCACTAAAACTCCAGTGTGGGTCAATAAAGAAATATAACCTAGGATATAGATTAAGATAACCCTGGGTATGGGTTAATATAACCCTGGGTATGGATTGGTATAAGTTAATATAACCCCAATTTGTCATAACTCTATATGTCAATAAAACAATTTAACTTGGGTATGGGTTACTATAACCCTGGGTGTGGGTTGGTATAACCATAGGTATGGGTTAGTATAGATTAATATAATCCCAGTTTGGATAAGATATAATCCAAGGTATGCATCAACAAAGGGATATAATCCTGGGATGGTGTGGGTCATTACAGGAATATGACCCTGATTATCCACACCAGGGTCATATGTATATGACCCTGGTGTGGGTCATTATAGGTATATGACCCTGGTATGGGTCATATAGGAATATGACCCTGATAACCTTGGGGTGAGTCATGTATATGACCTTGGTGTGGGTCATATAGGAATATGGCCCTTAGTGGCTATAGTTTACAAACCAGTTTTTCTAACAATTTACAATGGCAACACTTTTTAAAAAATAAAATATTTCGTGACACATTTAAGTTTTTTTAGTGACTCTCAATTAATAAAATTAATAAATCATCATCATCATCATTTTCCACACTAGCATGGGTTGAACGGATTATCCCGTTTGAGGCAAGTTGTCAGGTGACCAGCTCATATAGAACTGTTTCTGGCTGGATGCCCTTCCTAACGCCAATCACATTTACAGTTTGGACTGGGTCCTTTTTGTTGTGATTCCTACACGACCACTTTACAGTGTGGGCTGGGTGCTTTTTGTCATGATACCTACAGATCACCTTACAATTAAATATATCACATGTCAGGACCAATGAAGGAGCATTCATGTTGCTGTCCTCAGATGAGTTCATTTGCCAATCCTTATCCCACACTAAACTACATGAACACCAGTTACATGTCTAATTTTATGCAGTCAGATATATACTACAGTCAAATATATATACACTACAGTCAAATATATACTACAGTCAGATATATACAAGTCAGATATATACAAGTCAGATATATACAAGTCAGATATATACTAGTCAGATATATACTAGTCAGATATATACTAGTCAGATATATACTAGTCAGATATATACTACAGTCAGATATATATACTACAGTCAGATATATATACTACAGTCAAATATATACTACAATCAGATATATACTACAGTCAGATATATACACTACAGTCAGATATATACACTACAGTCAGATATATACTACAGTCAGATATATACTACAGTCAGATATATATATACTACAGTCAGATATATACTACACTCAGATATATACTACAGTCAGATATATATACTACAGTCAGATATATATACTACAGTCAGATATATATACTACAGTCAGATATATATACTACAGTCAGATATATATACTACAGTCAGATATATATACTACAGTCAGATATATATACTACAGTCAGATATATATACTACAGTCAGATATATACACTACAGTCAGATATATACACTACAGTCAGATATATATACTACAGTCAGATATATATACTGCAGACAGATATATATACACTACAGTCAAATATATATACTACAGTCAAATATATACTACAGTCAAATATATACTACAGTCAAATATATACTACAGTCAGATATATATACTACAGTCAGATATATATACTACAGTCAGATATATATATACTACAGTCAGATATATATATACTACAGTCAGATATATATATACTACAGTCAGATATATATACTACACTCAGATATATATACTACACTCAGATATATATACTACACTCAGATATATATACTACACTCAGATATATATACTACAGTCAGATATATACTACAGTCAGATATATATACTACAGTCAGATATATACTACAGTCAGATATATATACTACAGTCAGATATATATACTACACTCGGATATATATACTACAGTCATATATACTACAGTCAGATATATATACACTACAGTCAGATATATATACTACAGTCAAATATATACTACAGTCAGATATATATACTACAGTCAAATATATATACTACAGTCAAATATATATACTACAGTCAAATATATATACTACAGTCAGATATATATACTGCAGTCAGATATATATACTACAGTCAGATATATACTACAGTCAGATATATACTACAGTCAAATATATATACTACAGTCAGATATACACTACAGTCTGATATATATACTACAGTCAGATATATACACTACAGTCAGATATATACTACAGTCAGATATATATACTACAGTCAGATATATACACTACAGTCAGATATATATACTACAGTCAGATATATATACTACAGTCAGATATATATGTACTACAGTCAGATATATACTACAGTCAAATATATATACTACAGTCAGATATATATACTACAGTCAGATATATACACTACAGTCAGATATATACTACAGTCAGATATATACTACAGTCAGATATATACTACAGTCAGATATATACTACAGTCAAATATATATACTACAGTCAGATATATATACTACAGTCAGATATATATACTACAGTCAGATATATATACTACAGTCAGATATATATACTACACTCAGATATATATACTACACTCAGATATATATACTACACTCAGATATATATACTACACTCAGATATATATACTACAGTCAGATATATACTACAGTCAGATATATATACTACAGTCAGATATATACTACAGTCAGATATATATACTACAGTCAGATATATATACTACACTCGGATATATATACTACAGTCATATATACTACAGTCAGATATATATACTACAGTCAAATATATACTACAGTCAGATATATATACTACAGTCAAATATATATACTACAGTCAAATATATATACTACAGTCAGATATATATACTACAGTCAGATATATATACTACAGTCAGATATATATACTACAGTCAGATATATACTACAGTCAGATATATACTACAGTCAAATATATATACTACAGTCAGATATACACTACAGTCTGATATATATACTACAGTCAGATATATACACTACAGTCAGATATATATACTACAGTCAGATATATATACTACAGTCAGATATATACACTACAGTCAGATATATATACTACAGTCAGATATATATACTACAGTCAGATATATATATACTACAGTCAGATATATACTACAGTCAAATATATATACTACAGTCAGATATATATACTACAGTCAGATATATATACTACAGTCAGATATATACACTACAGTCAGATATATACACTACAGTCAGATATATACTACAGTCAGATATATACTACAGTCAAATATATATACTACAGTCAAATATATATACTACAGTCAAATATATATACTACAGTCAAATATATATACTACAGTCAAATATATACACTACAGTCAGATATATACTACAGTCAGATATATACTACAGTCAAATATATATACTACAGTCAAATATATATACTACAGTCAAATATATATACTACAGTCAAATATATATACTACAGTCAGATATACACTACAGTCAGATATATATACTACAGTCAAATATATATACTACAGTCAAATATATATACTACAGTCAAATATATATACTACAGTCAAATATATATACTACAGTCAAATATATACTACAGTCAGATATATACTACAGTCAGATATATACCACAGTCAGATATATATACTACAGTCAGATATATACTACAGTCAGATATATACTACAGTCAGATATACACTACAGTCAGATATACACTACAGTCAGATATATATACTACAGTCAAATATATATACTACAGTCAAATATATATACTACAGTCAGATATATACCACAGTCAGATATATATACTACAGTCAGATATATACTACAGTCAGATATATACACTACAGTCAGATATATACACTACAGTCAGATATATACACTACAGTCAGATATATACACTACAGTCAGATATATACACTACAGTCAGATATATACACTACAGTCAGATATATATACCACAGTCAGATATATATACTACAGTCAGATATATATACCACAGTCAGATATATATACCACAGTCAGATATATATACTACAGTCAGATATATACACTACAGTCAGATATATACACTACAGTCAGATATATACACTACAGTCAGATATATATACTACAGTCAGATATATATACTACAGTCAGATATATACTACAGTCAGATATATACACTACAGTCAAATATATATACTACAGTCAAATATATACTACAGTCAGATATACACTACAGTCAGATATATATACTACAGTCAAATATATATACTACAGTCAAATATATATACTACAGTCAAATATATATACTACAGTCAAATATATATACTACAGTCAAATATATACTACAGTCAGATATATACTACAGTCAGATATATACCACAGTCAGATATATATACTACAGTCAGATATATACTACAGTCAGATATACACTACAGTCAGATATACACTACAGTCAGATATATATACTACAGTCAAATATATATACTACAGTCAAATATATATACTACAGTCAAATATATATACTACAGTCAGATATATACCACAGTCAGATATATATACTACAGTCAGATATATACTACAGTCAGATATATACACTACAGTCAGATATATACAATACAGTCAGATATATACACTACAGTCAGATATATACACTACAGTCAGATATATATACTACAGTCAGATATATATACTACAGTCAGATATATATACCACAGTCAGATATATATACCACAGTCAGATATATATACTACAGTCAGATATATACACTACAGTCAGATATATACACTACAGTCAGATATATATACTACAGTCAGATATATATACTACAGTCAGATATATATACTACAGTCAGATATATATACTACAGTCAGATATATACCACAGTCAGATATATATACTACAGTCAGATATATACTACAGTCAGATATATACACTACAGTCAGATATATACACTACAGTCAGATATATACACTACAGTCAGATATATATACTACAGTCAGATATATATACTACAGTCAGATATATATACCACAGTCAGATATATATACCACAGTCAGATATATATACTACAGTCAGATATATACACTACAGTCAGATATATACACTACAGTCAGATATATACACTACAGTCAGATATATATACTACAGTCAGATATATATACTACAGTCAGATATATATACTACAGTCAGATATATATACTACAGTCAGATATATATACTACAGTCAGATATATACTATAGTCAGATATATACACTACAGTCAGATATATATACACTACAGTCAGATATATATACACTACAGTCATATATATATATATATATATATATATATATATATATACTACAGTCAGATATATATATACTACAGTCAGATATATATATACTACAGTCAGATATATATACACTACAGTCAGATATATATATATATATACTACAGTCAGATATATATACACTACAGTCAGATATATATATACTACAGTCAGATATATATATACTACAGTCAGATATATATATACTACAGTCAGATATACACTACAGTCAAATATATACACCACTGTCAGATATATATACTACAGTCAGATATATATACTACAGTCAGATATATATACTACAGTCAGATATATATATACTACAGTCAGATATACACTACAGTCAAATATATACACCACTGTCAGATATATACTCTACAGTCAGATATATACTCTACAGTCAGATATATACACTACAGTCAGATATATACACCATTGTCAAATATATATACACCACAGTCAGATATTCATAAAAATTGCTCTGATTTGATCAATTTCATGACATACCTAGAGATAATTAGTGGCACATTAAAATGTCGCAACACATCTATAGATTATTGGTGATACACTAAAGTCTTGTGACACACCTAGAGATAATTGGTGACACAGTAAAGTGTTGTGATACACCTAGGACTGATCGGTGACACACTAAAGTGTCTCAGCACATCTAGCGTTTATTGGTGACACTCTAAAGTGGCATGACAGACCTACAGATTACCTATGACACTAAAGTATCACAGCACACCTGAAGATTATTGGTGACACATTAAAGTACCATGAGACCTGCAGATCATCAGTGACACACTAAAGTGTCGCAGCACAGACCTTAGAAACTGCTTACAGTGATTTAACCCTGACATAAATCCTGTGATGGTGTCATCTGAATATTGCTAACTAATCTACCTTTAGAAATAACTTAGGCTTAACCCTTTAGCATTCACATTACTCTATATATACTATTATATTTTCATGGTAAAGGCTTTATCTCACATAAATATTTCGCATAATATCGAATCTATGAGATTTTGAAAGTATTTATTTTGAGAACAATACCTTAACATCAGTTTGAGTGACCAGTTACAGCCAGTTTCAACAGAAAAAGGTAGAGAATTTCTAGCCTGTTTTGGCCGCTTTGAACATTAAAGGGTTAAAGGAAATGTCTTAATTTAATGGAAACCTTTGTGATTTAACAGTTGTCTGATTAGATTAGTAATGATAATAATAATAATTTCTACTTTAGGCACAAGGTCAATTTGTGGGGAGAGGAAAGTCGATGAAACTTACCCCAGTGCATTACTAGTGCTTTATTTTATCAACTTTGTAAAGCTAACCTCGGCAAGATTTGAATTCGGACCGTAAATTCTATGCTGCAAAGCATGGTGTCTGAGGCTCTACTGATTCTGCCAATCCATTGCAATGATTGACATTGGCAAAATAAACAATAACTTTGGTAAGTTCTTGGTCAAATTAATCAGTGCCTTACAAGAAAAGTCTTCTTTGTTCAGACTTTATTTCATTGCTAAATAAAATATATTGATTGTTGCATTTTTTTTAAATTAAAAAAAAAAAAAAAAAAGTCAACATTACAGGACAAAACAGGAGAATCTTATGGATTAGGGGACGGTGTTAAATACAGATTAGGTGGGGACAGAGGCTAACTATGGATTAGGTGGGGACAGGGGCTAACTGGATTAGGGAATCGTGTTAAATATGCGTTAGGTGCGGACAGAGGCTAACTGTGGATTAAGGGACTGTTAAATATGGATTAGGTAGGGACAGGGACTAACTATGGATTAGAGGACAGTATTAAGTGTAGATTAGATGACAGGCTAACTGTGAATTAGATAGGGACATTGGCTAATTGTGGATTAGGGGACAGTGTTGTTAACTGTAGATTAGATGGGGATAGTGACTAACTGTGAAATAGGGAACAGTGTTATTGAATTTGGATTAGGTGGGGATAGTGGCTAACTGTGAATTAGGGGACAGTATTAACTGTGGATTAGTCAGAGACAGGAGCTAACTGGATTAGGTAGGGAGAATTGTTAACTGTCTATTAGCAGGAACACAGTGTTAATAACTGTTAAATTAGGGGACCGTGTAATTAACTAACTTCTTTGAATGGATTATTCCTAAAAAAAAAAAGGCAGCAACTTGACAGTTGTTAGTATGTGGGCTCAAACAGCTCCCAGTATTTGTTCTGGCTCTCTGTACTTTAGTTTCTACCCCAACTGATATCAACTTTGGCTTTTCATCCTTTCAAGGGTTGATAACTAAAGTATCACCAATCCATGGTGATCGGTTGTCCCAGATGTGTTACAGCACCATATGTGATCCTATTTCAGGATCTCTTCCGGGCCCTTTTTTTGCATTCTGAATCTGTTTGTAATATCACTTGTGCCAAGTTTCATTGGCCTTAAACAATATTGGTGGCAGGGAGTAGGGAAACTTGCATGGGTGGCAGCTGGCCTCCCCCACCCCCCACCCCAAAAATAAGAAAAGCCTTGACCATGCCTGCACTTTTGATACAGGCTTCCCAGATGCTGGTCTGAGGTCTTATGAGACATAGAAAGACTCCAGATCCCTAATAAATGGATTATTTAAGTGATATATTTGATAATATGGTTTTGATGGTTTCACTTTGTCTAGTCCCTATTGGTTAACTTTGTCTCCCTTTTTATTGACCTTTTCAAGGCAGATGGCTTAGTGGTGAGATAATTGGATTTGCAATCATGAAATTGTATGTTCAATTCCGGGACCATGCAATGCATTATGTCCTTGAGCAAGACATTTCATTTGACATTGCTCCTTCTGCCAGGAGTTTCAGCCGGTAGATAGTATCAGCAATAGAAATATTTCTTTGGTCTGATTTGACGAGCTCCACCCATCACAGTAAGTCTGGGATCTTGTCAATCAATTCTTTCCTTCCTTTCCTTCAACCCACCCAAAACCAAGAGCTGCCTTTTATACTACTGACCTACATAAGGAGGGTCCTTGTATTGAGCTTCTTTAAAACTCATTTTAACCTTCTGATAAATCTCAACCATTATGTCCAGTGAGACATCAGAAGTCCTGATTGAAAGGGCTGGGAGTAAAACCCCACTGAACTACAATAGATCAGCACCTTACAGCTGGGTCCCTCATCTCACTTAATTCTTAATTTGTTCATTAAATAGATGGATACATGTAGAATTATGTTACTCTGTTTAGGGGACACAAAAACCCTAAATTATGTTGCTCTACTTAGGGGACATAATATAAGACAAATAGGGACAGAGAAACCCTAAATTATGCTGCTCTGTTTATGGAACACAGAAATCCTAAATTATGTTGCCCTGTTTAGGAGACACAGAAACCCTAAATTATGTTGCTCTGTTTAGAGAACACAGAAGCCCTAAATTATGTTGCTCTGTTTAGGGGACACAGAAACCCTAAATTATGTTGATCTGTAAAGGGAACACAGTCTAACACAAATGGGGACAGAAACTCTAAATTGTGTTGTTTAACAATGTCCCCTTCTAAAATATCTTGTGTTGTTTTAGTTTAGCACTGTCTATCCTAGTGATGTTTATAATCTGGTGATATGAAGTTGCTGAAGACTGTTTTGGGATTTAATGTCATATATTTGGTAATAACATTTTTTATTCCATCCAAACATTCCTTTCTGGTACAGTTAGGCCTTGTGGAATGTTTCTTATAGTTTGTGGGAATCTTATGTCTTTAACTCTTTCATTACCGTATTTCTATTGAAAGACACTGTCTATGTCATTAACCCTTTCATTACTATATTTCTATTGAAAGACACTGTCTATGTCATTAACCCTTTCATTACTATATTTCTATTGAAAGACACTGTCTATGTCATTAACCCTTTCATTACTATATTCCTAATGAAAGACACTGTCTATGTCATTAACCCTTTCATTACTATATTCCTAATGAAAGACACTGTCTATGTCATTAACCCTTTCATTACTATATTCCTAATGAAAGACACTGTCGATGTCATTAACCCTTTCATTACTATATTCCTAATGAAAGACACTGTCTATGTCATTAACCCTTTCATTACTATATTCCTAATGAAAGACACTGTCGATGTCATTAACCCTTTCATTACTATATTCCTAATGAAAGACACTGTCGATGTCATTAACCCTTTCATTACTATATTCCTAATGAAAGACACTGTCGATGTCATTAACCCTTTCATTACTATATTCCTAATGAAAGACACTGTCTATAATTTTGAAAATAATCCAAAATTTGGAAGGATTTAGTAATATAATTTTCTCATTATTAATCTGGTGCTTAGACCATAACTTAAGATTCTTACATAAAATTATGATGAAAAGTTTTTAGATAAATATAAACACCTAGAACCAGGGCCAATTTCAGGCAATTTGGTGTCCAAAATGTTAAGAAGTGTAGCTATCCTCAATGGCCTAGTTATCAACTATCCTTCTGTCCATCTGGTCAACATATAATTAACTTCCTTAAATTCCTGTTGTTGTCCATCTGGTCACCATACTCCAAACTTCCATAAATTCCCGTGCCAATTATATGGTTCCATCCACTTTTCACTTTTAAAAATATGATTGTTTTGTGTTTAGCATCAAATTAAACTTCCTTTTAAACTCCAATCTTCTTCCTTTTGAAGTGATGTCTTTCTTGGATTATTTTTTACCAATTTCTATCAGGCTTTTGCTTGTTAAATAATATCTCACTTCACTCTACATGTATCGTATATTGTTCTGCCTGCTTTAGAATTATTTATACAATTCTGTACAGGTTTGATATACGATTTGGTTGTATGTAAGAAAATATTTCTGACTTAGCTGAAAGTTTGTGATAATACCATTAAAAAGACCCTATCTATCTACGTTTTTCATATACCATCATGATATTTGTGTAGAATTTTATGAACTTTGGTGTCACAAATCACTTTGATTTCCTGTCTTTGCTAGAGCTTATTTTAATATTTTCTTCGGACTAGAGTTGTAGATTGGCAGAATTGGTAGAGTGTTTGATAAAAATGGCATTGCGGTATTTGTTCTGGTTCTTTAAAATTCTGGTTTCAAATATTGTCCGATGTCAACTTTGAGTTTTATCCTTCTAAGATCAATAAATCGAAGTACCAGTGAAATACTGGGGTTGTTTTAATCAACTTTGCCCTTCCTCCAAATTTACTGGCCTTGTGCCTAAATTAGAAATCATTATTTTTCCTCGGATTTCTAACAATTTTCCTTTACTCAGATCTCCAGTTTCAGTTCAGACAACAAACATTTCAAGGCTGAGCTTATCTTTGCAAAGAATATCTTTTTTAATTTCTCTTTTTGTTATTTTGATATCAGAGAAATGGGTTAGATTTCTATGGAATCCATTTGACCTTCCTTCAAATTCCTTTGCCTGATGTCTGTGTGTCCACAGAAAAATGAATGAACTTCCATATTGGAAGATGTAAAGATATATTTCTATGAATTTTAACATTTGGGTCTTGTCGCAACCCTCAACCCTCTCCATGGTGATCTATGATTCTATCATAGACAGAGATGGTCTTAGGTGAGTTGAAATGAAAAGAGGTTAACATGTAGCCTACTAATTATTGTAACCCTTTTCTTCCAATCAACAATCCTCTACTGCAGAAGAGAGCCTCTACATTTTCCCTCCACCAACTACACAGCCTTATTCACAGTCACCTCATCAAATGGTTGCAATGACCCGCCCCCTTGCTGCATTAGGTTGTGACTTCATGTCGACTTAAGGACAGTCTATCTATTGTCCCTTCTCTTTAAGGGTTCCATGCTATGCAAGTTATACCATGCTCTGCAGGTTGCACCATGCTGTGCTGACTACACTATGATATACACACACTGTATCCTATTTTTCTATTAAGTTAGAGGGGGGGGGGGTTCTATGTAAACTATTGCCAAATATGTTGTATGTATTAACTCTTGACATCTTGTAATAATTTAGCAGAAAATGTCTAAAAGCATGTAATGCAAATGTTTATAGTATCTTTACTAATGGACAGATTATTGTGAAAATTTGTAGTAAACTAAACCAAAAGCTAATTATTAATGTGATGTAGTCATAGTGTTGTTTTATATTTTTTCAAGGATGTCTTGCTAATGTGATTTCATGTGGTACAGGACATTAAAAGTTAAAGGTTCTTTAACATTGGGTTTGCTTTTATTTATTGAGTTAGTACTGGGGTCAATTTTTCCCCCTTTCTCTCTCTCTCTACTATCAGTCTAGTACTAGGGTCAATTAATTCTTCCTCTATCTCTCTCTTTCTCTCTCTATGGAATACCAGTATAGTATTGGGATCAATTCTTTCTCTCTCTCTCTCTCTCTGGAGTACCAGTCTAGTACTAGGGTCAATTCTCTCTCTCTCTCGCTCTCTCTCTCTCTCTCTCGGGTACCAGTCTAGCACTGGAGTCAATTATCTCTCTCTCTCTCACTCTGGAATACCAGTCTAGTACTGAGGTTGATTCTTCCTCTCTATCTCTTTCCCACTTCTTCTCTCATTTTATATCCGTCTCCAGAAGAAATTGACTGTTCCAACTTGGAGAGGGGATGGGCTACACCAGACTTAAAATGTCCAAGGTTGGTATCAAAAGGATTAAATGTCCCCATCTGACATTCAATGATGTTTATATAAAATATCAGGGCAATGGATTGGTCAAATTGTTAGTATCAAACATGATGCCTTGTAGTATTTGTTCTGACTCTTTCCATTTTCAGTTCAAATCCCTCTCTATGATCTACTACCCTCATCCACCCAAGCCAAATATGAAATAAAGATCCCCTGAAGCTGGTAATATGCCCAGTTCATATGTAAAATGTAACCCGCCCCCTTCCATTCATCCACAAGCTGGTAGTAGACCTAAGCCAAATGTGAAATATAAACTCCCTATAGCTGGTAATAGGCCCAGTCCATATGTAAAATGTAACCTGCCCCCTTCCATTCATCCACAAGCTGGTAGTAGACCCAAGTCAAATGTTAAGTATAAACGCCCTAAAGCTGGTAATAGGTCCATTCTAAATGTAAAATGTAGCAGCCACCCTCCTTTCAGACTGTTTATTATTTTAGTAATCAGTGCTAAATATGTTTGTTGTACAGGTGTGAAATGTGGAGTGTGACAGTATGATAACTAGCCAAGAGAACCAATCAGATGTTTTTGACACAAATGTTTATGGGAAATCCTTGTTACCAGGTGGAATGAATTCAGCACCAACAAAGAAGTCTGTCAACGAATCCATCAACAACATGTCAAACATCATATGCAAGTGTTGACTTAGCTGGTTGGGACACGGCACACAACTCCCAAGTGAGAGTCATACTAATGGAAAGAGGCAAAGAGGGCGTCCCATGAAGAATTGGTGGCAGAAAATGGACAGAGACCTGAAACCCATCAATAAAAGTAGGAACTATGTATTGATAGATACAACTGACTGTGGTCACTGGAGCCCTTTAGCTGCCTCATATGTCTCAAGACATGGGATGTATTGATAGATATAACTGACTGTGGTCACTGGAGCCCTTTAGCTGCCTCATGTGTCTCAAGACATGGGATGTATTGATAGATACAACTGACTGTGGTCACTGGAGCCCTTTAGCTGCCTCATATGTCTCAAGACATGGGATGTATTGATAGATATGACTGACTGTGGTCACTGGAGCCCTTTAGCTGCCTCATATGTCTCAAGACATGGGATGTATTGATAGATATGACTGACCATGGTCACTGGAGCCCTTTAGCTGCCTCATGTGTCTCAAGACATGGGATGTATTGATAGATATGACTGACCATGGTCACTGGAGCCCTTTAGCTGCCTCATGTGTCTCAAGAGATGGGATGTATTGATAGATATGACTGCTTGTGGTCACTGGAGCCCTTTAGCTGCCTCATATGTCTCAAGACATGGGATGTATTGATAGATACAACTGACTGTTGTCACTGGAGCCCTTTAGCTGCCTCATATGTCTCAAGACATGGGATGTATTGATAGATATGACTGACCATGGTCACTGGAGCCCTTTAGCTGCCTCATGTGTCTCAAGACATGGGATGTATTGATAGATATGACTGACCATGGTCACTGGAGCCCTTTAGCTGCCTCATGTGTCTCAAGACATGGGATGTATTGATAGATATAACTGACTGTGGTCACTGGAGCCCTTTAGCTGCCTCATGTGTCTCAAGACATGGGATGTATTGATAGATATGATTGACCATGGTCACTGGAGCCCTTTAGCTGCCTCATGTGTCTCAAGACATGGGATGTATTGATAGATATAACTGACTGTGGTCACTGGAGCCCTTTAGCTGCCTCATGTGTCTCAAGACATGGGATGTATTGATAGATACAACTGACTGTGGTCACTGGAGCCCTTTAGCTGCCTCATGTGTCTCAAGACATGGGATGTATTGATAGATATGACTGACTGTGGTCACTGGAGCCCTTTAGCTGCCTCATGTGTCTCAAGACATGGCATGTATTGATAGATACAACTGACTGTGGTCACTGGAGCCCTTTAGCTGCCTCATGTGTCTCAAGACATGGGATGTATTGATAGATACAACTGACTGTGGTCACTGGAGCCCTTTAGCTGCCTCATGTGTCTCAAGACATGGGATGTATTGATAGATATGACTGACTGTGGTCACTGGAGCCCTTTAGCTGCCTCATGTGTCTCAAGACATGGGATGTATTGATAGATACAACTGACTGTGGTCACTGGAGCCCTTTAGTTCCCTCATGTGTCTCAAGACATGGGATGTATTGATAGATATAACTGACTGTGGTCACTGGAGCCCTTTAGCTGCCTCATGTGTCTCAAGACATGGGATGTATTGATAGATATGACTGACTGTGGTCACTGGAGCCCTCTAGCTGCCTCATGTGTCTCAAGACATGGGATGTATTGATAGATACAACTGACTGTGGTCACTGGAGCCCTTTAGCTGCCTCATGTGTCTCAAGACATGGGATGTATTGATAGATATGACTGACTGTGGTTACTGGAGCCCTTTAGCTGCCTCATGTGTCTCAAGACATGGGATGTATTGATAGATATGACTGACTGTGGTTACTGGAGCCCTTTAGCTGCCTCATATGTCTCAAGACATGGCATGTATTGATAGATATGACTGACTGTGGTCACTGGAGCCCTTTAGCTGCCTCATGTGTCTCAAGACATGGGATGTATTGATAGATACAACTGACTGTGGTCACTGGAGCCCTTTAGCTGCCTCATGTGTCTCAAGACATGGGATGTATTGATAGATACAACTGACTGTGGTCACTGGAGCCCTTTAGCTGCCTCATGTGTCTCAAGACATGGGATGTATTGATAGATACAACTGACTGTGGTCACTGGAGCCCTTTAGCTGCCTCATGTGTCTCAAGACATGGGATGTATTGATAGATACAACTGACTGTGGTCACTGGAGCCCTTTAGCTGCCTCATGTGTCTCAAGACATGGGATGTATTGATAGATATGACTGACTGTGGTCACTGGAGCCCTTTAGCTGCCTCATGTGTCTCAAGACATGGGATGTATTGATAGATATAACTGACTGTGGTCACTGGAGCCCTTTAGCTGCCTCATGTGTCTCAAGACATGGGATGTATTGATAGATATGACTGACTGTGGTCACTGGAGCCCTTTAGCTGCCTCATGTGTCTCAAGACATGGGATGTATTGATAGATATGACTGACTGTGGTTACTGGAGCCCTTTAGCTGCCTCATGTGTCTCAAGACATGGGATGTATTGATAGATACAACTGACTGTGGTCACTGGAGCCCTTTAGCTGCCTCATGTGTCTCAAGACATGGGATGTATTGATAGATATGACTGACTGTGGTTACTGGAGCCCTTTAGCTGCCTCATGTGTCTCAAGACATGGGATGTATTGATAGATACAACTGACTGTGGTCACTGGAGCCCTTTAGCTGCCTCATGTGTCTCATGACATGGGATGTATTGATAGATATAACTGACTGTGGTCACTGGAGCCCTTTAGTTCCCTCATGTGTCTCAAGACATGGGATGTATTGATAGATATAACTGACTGTGGTCACTGGAGCCCTTTAGCTGCCTCATGTGTCTCAAGACATGGGATGTATTGATAGATATGACTGACTGTGGTCACTGGAGCCCTTTAGCTGCCTCATGTGTCTCAAGACATGGGATGTATTGATAGATACAACTGACTGTGGTCACTGGAGCCCTTTAGCTGCCTCATGTGTCTCAAGACATGGGATGTATTGATAGATACAACTGACTGTGGTCACTGGAGCCCTTTAGCTGCCTCATGTGTCTCAAGACATGGGATGTATTGATAGATACAACTGACTGTGGTCACTGGAGCCCTTTAGCTGCCTCATGTGTCTCAAGACATGGGATATATTGATAGATACAACTGACTGTGGTCACTGGAGCCCTTTAGCTGCCTCATGTGTCTCAAGACATGGGATGTATTGATAGATACAACTGACTGTGGTCACTGGAGCCCTTTAGCTGCCTCATGTGTCTCAAGACATGGGATGTATTGATAGATACAACTGACTGTGGTCACTGGAGCCCTTTAGCTGCCTCATGTGTCTCAAGACATGGGATGTATTGATAGATACAACTGACTGTGGTCGCTGGAGCCCTTTAGCTGCCTCATGTGTCTCAAGACATGGGATGTATTGATAGATACAACTGACTGTGGTCACTGGAGCCCTTTAGCTGCCTCATGTGTCTCAAGACATGGGATGTATTGATAGATATGACTGACTGTGGTTACTGGAGCCCTTTAGCTGCCTCATGTGTCTTAATACACAGGAACTTCTAAGTCTAAGTAATACGTTATAGGCATATCTATGTACATGTTGTATATATGATGTACTTAGATTTAACAGAACTAAATAGAATGTTCTAGAACTTGAGAGCAGTAGGCACCCCATTCCTCTAAGTATTGTTGACCCACCTACCCTCTTCCACCCCGATCTGGCCTGCATTTGTGTGTGAAAGAGAGATCCAGAGAGAAAGGTGTACTATTGTTCGTCTGTCTGTCTCTTAGAGTTAAATTAATTATAACACTGAGACCAAATACACACTAGTGTAAAATAACATTGATGTTCCTTCAACTAAACAATAAACACACACACATATATATATATACATATGTATGTATATATATATATGTGTATTATAAGTACAGATTAAAGTTTAAGCAAAGAATCACCACTTTCACCCTTAACGGGAGTTTCATAAGATCCCGTTAAGGGTGAAAGCAGGATTCTTTGCTTAAACTTTAATCTGTACTTATAATAAATATTTGCTCTACGGGTTTTTATATATATATCTATTTTATGTGATTATATATATATATATATATATATATATATAATCCTTATCGAGCCCTCTTCGAATTTTAGTCTTCACATTTATTATTACTATATATATATATATATATATATATATAATAAAATTAGAATTTTATTTCTCACTCTAGCATATTTACATATATATATATATATATATATATATAACAAAGAGGGTGTGGTAAGATACCAGGTGGTCCATAATGCATCAGAGTACTCGATACTTGGGGTAGTAGAGTGGGTAATATGAAAAGATTCGGGACCCTGACGGCTGAATTCTGGCTGTGCCGAACGGCCGGAGCTCAGTCGTCGGGGTCTTGAATCTTTTCATATATATATTAAAAGTGGTACTATACAACAATCAAATCTCAAAGGAGAGTAGAGACAGACTTATAGGTTGTAATTGCCAGCCACAGATAGAAGCGATTGCTTGATGCAAGTTAATATTTTATGTAGCTATTTATTGAAATAAGTTTATTCCTCTCTGACGAAGGTGCATTGTTTATGGATTTGTCTATAGTACAAATAGACAAATTAATTTTACAATACACTAGAAACAATTGTAAGTGATTAAACAGTTTTTTTTTAATGAAAGCTGGTTGATTTTCTACAAATACTTTTGAATGTATGTGTGTGTGTGTCTGTGTGTATGTATGTATGTATGTATGTATATATATATATATTGCCCACTTCAACACCCCAGAATACAGTCGTTCTGAGTTCAATTGTCCTCTGCCTCTTGTTCAATCTGTTTTGTTTATATTTATTGTATTTTATTTTATTAATATTTTATGTTTTTGTTTTTTTGTTTTGTTCTGAAATTCTATTCATCATTATTAGTGTTTCCTGAGTTTATTCCACAGCTAAAGCAATATTTTATGTAAATATATGGTAATAAATTAAACCAGACATTTTCTAACTCTTATTTTATATTCTTCTTCTTCTTCTTTGTATTCTTCTTCTTCATATTTTTCCTCTTCTTCTCCTCCCACTTATTCCTGAGAGGGTTGTTGGGGGCAGTCCTCGAACACTCCTTCCATCAGGTCCTGTCAGAAGCAACCATCTCCAACTGATCCGGCTGGATCCCTTGTCTCCTTGGTTAAAGCTTTATGTTGGATCAATCACTGGGTCACAGCAGTTTCTGACTGCAAAAGTGACAAAGGAGTGTCTGTAAGTTGCTACAGAATTAATATCTCAAGAAACATTGTTCAAAGGAGACTTTTTTTTTTTGTTCCCTCACCAACGTTTACATCCTTAGAAAAAGATACACACACACATAGACCATGTTTGATGGCTTTTAAGATGCATAGGCTTATAAGACGCACCTCAATTTGGACAGGCATTTCAGAAAAAAACAAATGGATTTAAACTAGTAAATTCCTTGACATGATGTCTGGTCATCAACAAAGGAAACTTCTTATCTCCTCAAGATCAGAGATAAGGTCATTTTCTGCAGCAGTTCTGGGACAAACATTTGGTGTCGCTACACATGAATGGTTAAGAATCACAGTTCTGGGACAAACATTTGATGTCACTCCACATGCATGGTTAAGCATTGTCACTTAATTTTCTTCCTGACTTGTGTTATTTTATATATAAAAAACTGGTAAGTACTATTGTTATATATTGTTACGTTAGAAGTACCAGTAAGTACTACTGTTATACATTGTTGGTGTAGAAGCGATTGCCACCTTTTTTACATTTGTGGAGATGTTTATGTTTTAATCTAAGGGCCACTGCAACACTAGATCTCCATTAGCCAGTGACCCAAACCGACCCTTAACCTTATAAGATGCAGGGTGATTTTCTGGGAGATTGGGAGGAGGTGCATCTTATAAGCCGTCAAATATGGTGTATATATATATATATATATATATATATATATATTATAAATGGAACACATGAGCAAGATGTGGATTCTTGATCCATCCAAACAATATAACCACGGAAATGAAATAATGATGATTCAAATATCATTGCTGGCTGTTGAGGAAGTTAGTTGCATAACTGGGAGACAACTCTGTTATTCTTATAGATAAATACACAACATCATAAAATATAGATTTACTTTAGTAATATAGTAATGTGACATACATATTGACCAACACTTAACTGTGAGATTACAGTTGAATAAACAACATATCTTTACACTGTACAGTTATGACATCTTAACACTTCACACTTTTGTTGTAATATGACAATATCTTAACACTTTACTATTACATGTGTAACACTGTACTGTTATGGCATATCTTTTCACTGTACACTTATGGTATATCTTTATACTGTACAGTTAGGACATATCTTTACACATCTGTAATACATACACACATGACATATCTTAACAATACATTATGATAATATACATCTGTGACATAACTTTACACTACACTTTTGTAATATACATATATAACCAAATCTTAATACTTTACATTACTGTTACATATGACATTTTAACAATACATTACTATATCTGTGACATATTTAACACTATACAGTTCGATAATATACATATGATATATCTTAACATTGTACAGTTATGACATATCTTAATATACACTTCGGTAATATACATGACATATTTTAACACTTTACATTGATATATTTTAACAATATATTACTATATCTGTGATTATATAGTTCCATAATATACATGTGACATATCTTAATACTTGAGGTATGACATATCTTTACACTATATACTTTTGTGATATGACAATATTTTAACACTTTACATTACTATTACATATTTTAACAATACATTATAATATCTATGACATATCTTAACACTGTACAGTTGTGATATATTTTTACACTTTACACTTCTGTAACATACATTTATGACCAAACATAAACACTTCACATTATCATAATATACATTTGACATATTTTTACACATTATGATAATATACATTTGTGACATATCCTTACACCATACAGTTCCAAAATATACATATGACATATCTTAAGACTGTACAGTTGTGGTATGTCATAACAGTATAGTTATGACATATCTTTACACTATACACTTTTGTAGTATACATATATGACCGAATCTTAACACTTTACATTACAATAATATACATCTGTGACATATCTATACACTATACACTTCCATAATATTTATATTAGGATATATCTTAACACTGTACTGTTATGATATATCTTTAGACTATACACTTCTGTAATATTATTATTATTAAATGGATGGTAGGTTGATAGAATCGTTAAATTGTCAGTCAAATTTCTTTTGGCTCTTTATATTCTGAGTTCAAATCCCGCTGAGGCCAAATTGACATTTATCCCTCCAGGATCGATAAAATAAAATACCAATCAAATACTGGGAATAATATAATCAACTTTCTCCTCCCTCAAATTGTTGGCCTCTTGCTTAAATTAGAAACTATTATTATTATTAAAGTTAGAATTCCTGAAAACAGACATAAAATGTTGCTGGGTTTTTGATTTTTTTTTTTTTTTTTTTTTTTTACAAAAATATATAAATGAAATATGTTATGGTCATCACATATCCTTAATATACATACGTTATATATATTAAGAAAAACGATGAAGTTTCATTTACATGTATTTATATTTTTATTGTGTATCAACCTGTTATGTGTGTTTCACAGACGATTGGCTCATGGTCACCTATGGAAGTTATGGATCTATGGACCTGACACCAGCATCGATCTGCCCATCAGACTGGTGATTCAACAAAAAATAAACACTTTATTTTTTGTTGAATCACCAGTTTGATGAGCAAATCGATGCTGGAATCAGGTCTATAGGTCAATAACTTCTATAGGTGACCTTAAGCCAATCATCTGTGAAACACACGTAACAGATCGATACACAATAAAAAATATAAATACATGTAAACGAAATTTCATCTTTTTTATTATTATATAAACTCTGCCTGTGCATTGATTGCTTATGTTGGTACCACCACCAGTAATTCACTGAATCACATGCACTATATAATTCAATTATATATATATAATCTGTGTGAGTGTATATATCACATGCATTATATAATTCAATTATATATATATATAATCTGTGTGAGTGTATATATCACATGCACTATATAATTAAATTATATATATATCATCATTCATTCATTTCATTTCATTTTACGTCCACTTTTCCCTGCTTGCAAGGGTGGGACGGGAACTGATTCTGGCTTGATTTCTACAGCTGGATGCCCTTCCTAACACCAACCTCATTTACAGTGAGTGCTGGGTGCTTTTTTGCCGTGGCACCTCCACGACCACTTTGCAGTGGAATGATATGGACTCCAGTCCCTATCATCTCATTTCTACAGCTGAGTAAACTGGAGCAATGTGAAATAAAGTGTCTTGCTCAAGGAAACAACACATCGCCCGTCTGAGAATTGAACTCACAACCTTTCGATTGCAAGGCCAATGCTCTAACCACTAAGCCATGTGCCTCCATGTATATATATAATCTGTGAGAGTGTATATATATATATATATACTCACACAGATTGTGTGTTAGAAAATATATGAGCAATCGAAATACATATACAGATGATAACAAAGAATTAAATTATACAAGAAAAGAAGACCAATTTAGATGATATATTATATACATTATTATACTATATACACCACAATACTATACACACCATCATTGTACTGTACCCAAAAATTTACACTCTGTCATTTTATTATATACCCTGTTATTTAATTATACACACCACAATAATATACTCTGTCATTGTACTATCATGTTTTACTATACAATATATTGTATATATTATATGCATCAGAACATCCCTTGGATGGCCATCAGTAAGAACCCCTATAAATCCCTATCATAAATTTGGGGTCAACCTATACTTACAGAATAGGTCTAACACAAAATTTTGACCCAAGAATCTTAAGATCTATTGGCATGTCAGATGGACTTGTACACTGCATGGCTGATATGTCTTTGTAATGTTAGCACTAAACTAGGAAGGAGACCTAACCACTGTACCATCCGCTTTATCTATCTGTCTGTGTGTCTGTAATCCAGCTATAATATATAATACTACATCAATAAGACAGCCATTCTTAACCCTTTAGCATTTAAACTGGCCATATCTGACCAGAATTCTCTCACCTCTTTCTGTTCAAACCGGCTGTAACCGGCCACTCATACATATGTTAAGTTATTGTTCTCAAAATAAATATCAAAATCTCATAGATTCAGTAGTATGTGAGGTAAAGCCTTTACCGTGAAAATACAATAGTAAATATAGAGTAATGTAAATGCTAATGGGTTAACAATCATACAATGTAAAACACAACTAAACTATTCACTGGGGGGTTGATTTCTTGATGGTTGTTACTAATGTGGTGGTATTAAGAAACTCTCAGGGGAGCAGACAGCAGAAGGTCTTCAAATCTTAAATGAATAAATCCCACCCACTCTGTTCAAGCAAGTGTTTCGGCCCAAAATCCACTAAAATTATATTTACAATGGAAGAGTCAATTATTTGAAGACCACAGGGTAGGAAAGGATATTCTGTTGTAATATAAAAATAAATTAGCTGTTATTTAGGGGTGAAACAAACGAGACCAGCAGCATCTTAATATAGCACAAGAAAAAATAATTTGATTTAAATAAATCTAAATTTTGTTGATTATAAAATGTTTCTTTTAATTTTGATTTTGTTTGACAAAATACTTTTGATAAATCTTCTGTAATATCTTAATAACATCCCATTATTATTCTGATAATACTTCTTTAATATTTGAATAATTATCATCTCATTAATAATAATATTAGTAGCATCATAATCTCATTAATATTTTAATATCTCTTTAATATAATCCCTTTAATATATAATGTTTTAATATCTTTTTAATATAATCTCATTAATATTTTAATGTAGGTCTATTATTTTTAAATGGTGTCCCATTAATATTTTAATATCTCTTTAATATAATCTCATTAATACTTTAATATCGGTCTATTAATTTTTTAATGGTGTCCCATTGATATTTCAATATCGTTTTGATATAATCTCATTCATAATTTTGAATACCAGTTAATTAATATTTTAATGGCATCCCATTAATATTTTGATATTTCATTCTGTTAATATTTTAATAGCACCTCATTAATATATTTATATCATTCCCATTAATACTGGTAATGGTTTATAAAGATACTAATGTGAACCTACAGCATCCACCCCACCCCAACGCAGTGTTTGTTTTATTAACCACTAGGAAGGATATCCATTAAGGTGGTGCTTAACTGAGGAGTTTATAGCATTACAGTGGATGAGACAAATTTCTCCTAAGATAGGATGCAGGTCTATTGCAGGTAACTTTCCCCAGAGGCGTGATACCTCTTCTCCAACAAAGATACACTGAAACATGTAGAGGTGTCTTGCTGAAAGACACAGCACATTGGCCTACAGTCAGATATGAACTCACATCCTATGAGTTCATAGTCTGATCATATCTTATCCACTTGATTATTTTATATCAACTGTACAGCAGTCTAGAATTTGAAAATATTAGGTTAATATCATAACTGAGTCATGGAGGCATTAAAATGTGATGTCTTATTATTTTGGGTATTGTAATCCCGTGGAGGTAAAGGGCAAGCCTGACAACCCCTTGATGTAGAAGCTGAGGAATGGCTGAGTTCCAAGAGCCCTATAATTTTCTGAAGGGTTTTGTCCCTGCTCTTAGAAGAGCGATGTTTGTTTGTGGAGGAATATAAATCTAACTGTAAGTTGCTGTGTGATGTTGATATGGAGGAATAAGATACTGTGGTTAGTGAGCCACATGGGGTTTGTAACGATGGCTCATCTGATATGTCTGATAGTTCTGAGCCAGTCGTTATATAATCTGGGTGTGGCTCACTTGGGATATCACTGTCCGAGTCGATGTGTTCGTAATGATGTGTAACAACATTGCTATAGATGTGAGACGAACCAGAACAAGATCCGTCAACGTTAATATTTTCCCTGAACAAATCCTTTGTTGAAGGATCATCGACAATGTCGTAGAGGTTATTTGTATGTGGTGAATCTGGTTTATCATACATCTCATATAAACTGTCCTTCGATGATGATACTGTGTTTGGAATCTCATACGTGTTATCGTCCGATTCGTTATACAAATCAGCAATACTTTCCGGATAGTTCCTATCAAATGGAATTTCATCCGGTTTATCATACACATTTCCAGTCCATAACATCTCCGATCCACAATCAGATGACTCTTCGATGTTTTCATATGTATGTTTGGTTTTATTACAGTCCCGGTGTCTACGTGAGACGCTGTCGTCATAGTGATATAACATGGAAGACTTCACTGGACGACTTCTCTGCTTCTCAGATTCTAAATAATTACTGCAGCCACCACCACCACCACCACCACCACCACTACCACCACCACTACCACCACCACTACCATCGCTGCCACTGCCACCACTGTCTCGGCCATGTCTGTGACTTCGAATCCGACGACTTCTGTTCACAGAAACTGTGGAAGTCTGGAATCTGGTCTCGTCTGTGTGGTTAGTTTTACTTTCGTTGCTATGACGACCAGAATCGGAGTCAAATTCGAAAGTATGGTTAATTATAGATGTCCTGTTGCTTCTGTTGGAGTTTGAAGAACTCCGGTGCTGACCATTATTTGTGACTGTTGTGACAGTTAAATCAGCAGAATCGTAGAAAGTGTTTTTTTTGCTGAGATTCTCCAAAAGCTGACAGTTACTCATTACACTGTTAAAACAAAAAAAAACAAAGGTGAAATTAATTAGAACTTATTAATTAAAGGTTTGCATACACTCCACCACCCCTCACTCACACAAATGTGGGAAGCACTCTCAAAGCACACAAACAAACAAACAAAACATATGTACATGCACACATATAACTCAAAGCATACAGATCCACACATACAATAGCATCTATACCTGCACACACACACCCATACATGTATGCATGCAGACATATTTACCTAGTTGATGTTGTCTAAATTGCAATGAAAGAATCTTGTGTGTATATTAGAAACCAGCTATCTCTCTAATATTGAAAATTTATAAAATAATGAAACCAGAAGAATATACATACACATGTTGAAAGGTTTCTGGTAGAAAGTGAGTCTTCTGTTGTAGTTTTAATTTAAATTCTAATGAACCAAGTAATTATAGTTTAGGCTTATATTTCATTATTGAGTAGGGTTATGTAAGGAAACATTATATATATATATATTATATATATATTATATTAAGGGCGGTGGATTGGCAGTATCGGTAGAGGGTCGGACGCCATGCTTTCCAGCATAGTTACGTCCCTTTACGATCTGAGTTCAAATCCCGCCGAGGTTGACTTTGCCTTGCATCCTTACGGGGTCGATAAAATAAAGTACCAGTAATGCACTGGGTTATTGCTGGCCTTGTGCCTAAAGTAGAAACAATTATATATATATTGAATCTTGGGTAATGTCTGAAAGAATATGTTCGCGAATGCAAGTGGCCGGAATGGAGAATGGAGTTTCTCCGAAAGGTCTTTGGAATAACGTTACTCGACAGAGGGTGTAGCTCAGAGATCAAAGAGTTACTCCAAGTAGATCTGCTACTTCTCTGAATTGAGAAATCACAGTTACGATACTATGGATATGTGGTCAGAATGTCTCAGGAAAGAATCACTGGACAGATTTTACAGGCAAAATCGACCAGCAGGAGACCCAGGGTATGACCTTGAGCAAGATGGTTGGATAATATCTATGAGCTTGGGGATCTATCCAGATCAGTTGGAGACTGTTGCTTCTAACAGGACCCAGTAGAAAGTGTGTTTGAGGACTCTGCCCCTACAACCCTATATATATATATATATATATATATATATATATAGAAAGAGAGATGTTAGGTTGTATATTTTAAAATATTTCAAATTTTCAATGCCCTAGGGACCGCATTGGGCGCCGGTTAGCGATCTCTCTCTCTTTCTTAGTCTGTCTTTTTAGATAGATACATAGCTATAACATCGCGCCCTTATAATATCTGTCTGTATGTCTAGCTGTCTGCATGATGACATTATGAAAGCATAAAGCACAGAAGTAAATATTTTGAAAATCGTTGCAACCGAAGGAAAACAGGAAGACGATACTTTGGTTCGTGAAGACGTTCCCTGGCAATCAACGGAAAAAAGCCAAGATAATACGTCAGCAATGAGAACAATATTTGCTCTAGGGTTCTTATATATTTGATATATATTTATCCTTATCGAGTCCCCTTTTGGTTCGACTAACACTATATATATATATATATATATATATATATATATATATATATATATATATATATATAAGAGAATATTGAAGTTTGCTTGAAGCATTGTGGAAAAATAAGATTTATTATCTTTTGGTCGTTTTGGAAGCCTCAACAAGGCAGATGGGTAATTCTCCGGGTAACAGCATCCGGTGGTGAAGAGAGAGATGTAAGGGAGTGTTGAATGTGATGTATAGTGTGTAGAGGAACGTAAGAAAGAGCATAAAAAATAAAAAAATAAAAATATATATATATATATATATACACACACACTATATATATATATATATATACACACACACACACACACACACACACACACACACACACACACACACAGATAGCGAAGTCAATGTTTTCATAATGTCGTAATGCAGATAGATACATAGCTATAACATCGCGTCCCGGTTAAAACGGCACTCATGGTTTAGCAATTACATAGTCAACGGTTCAGAAATCACATGCATCACTGACGAGTTTACTCCTTACTCTACCAGTTAGTCTTAGTGTACTTGGTCCTGCTTTTAGGTCATGCCTCGAAGGAAGAGATACTCCATTGGCCGAAATACTGCGAAAGCGGCAAGAAAAAGAACAAGGCGGGCAAACGAATCGTCAGTGGAATCTGCTATTCGACGGTCGCAGGGCCGAGGTATTCTGTACTTCTCTGTACTGTTTCAGAAAGGAGGGATGAACATGCCAATCTATGTTTAAAATCCCGAGCATCGCCAGGCCATTCTGCTAGTAGGTATTAAAATAACAACAAACATTTACTTATAAAATGACTCCATACATATAGCCAAGTCATATTTATTATATGTAGTATCATTGAGTCTTGATTGGACTAATTCAGGTATATCGACTTATGCTGCTATCAGGAAAATACAACATTGATATATTTCTATATATACATGTGTGTGTATATGAGAGAGAGAAAGGGGTCAACTTACATTTTATGTTTCAAGCAGATTATAGAGATAGAGACAAGACAGCAGATAAATAAGAGACATGCCAGGATAAGGATAGATAACTCTGGAGGGGGGAAGTTCCAAGACTTCAGATCTTTATCAGAACTTTTTTCTTTAAAAATCTTCTGTAGAACAGATTTATTTTTCAGAACCAAACTGTGGTGAGGAAAAGACAAAAGGAAATAAATAGAATTATTCAAATAATGTTGGTTATTAAAGAAATTCATTCATGATAGAATGTTAATTCCTTAACCATTTCATTACCATGATGATGATTTCTTAAAAAAAAAAAAAAAAAAAAAAAAGACACTGTTTATCATTTTCAAGTGATTTTGAAAATAATAAAAAAATTTGTAGAGATTTTGTAATATAAATATCTTTCTTGTTATATTTCTAGTGTTTGGGGTATAGCATAGCAAAGGTTCTTACCTAAAATTATGATGGAAGGTTTTTAGATAAATATTAATACTTTAAAACAAATAGCTTCGTATCATAGACTGCGGGCAATTTCAGGGGCTTTGGAACATAACAAAGTTTCTTATATAAAATTATGATGGAATGCTTTTAGATAAATATAAATACTTTAAAACAAACAGTTTTATATCATAAAATCAGTGGTGGTATCAGGTGGCTTGGAACATAACTTAAAGATTCTTACAGAAAATTATGATGAAAGGTTTTTAGATAAATACAAACACTTTAACACATATAGTCTTGTATCATAGAACCAACAGTGGTTTCAGGCAGACGGTTTAGTATCAAAAGTGTTAATGAGATGGTATGTTTGTTAGTAAATGATATGGCATCTATTGTTGCCTTCTAATTCTTGTTCTGGCTTTGATTGTTCTTCCCCATGTAGGCTCTTAAAACACTTTAAAACATAGTTTTGTAACATAGATTCAGGGGTGTTTGAAAGGGTAAATAAATCATTTCATGGACAATTTAAGGCTTTCCTCAGCAATATTATATTGTTTGTTATATGTTCATACTTACGTCTTTAGTTGTTGTCTGGTCAGTTTAGTTCCATTTGGATAACTGGCTGAGATTTGGACTGTTGATCTGTAGAACAACAGATAATAGAAGAGAGATGACATATCTGATGATATATGAGATAACAGATAATAGATGACATATGAGATTGAACCCAGAACCAACAGATTGTGAAAAGAACACACACACACACACATATATATATATATATATATATATATATATATATATATATATATATATGGAGGCACATGGCTTAGTGGCTAGAGCAGCATTGGCCTTGCAATCGAAAGGTTGTGAGTTCAATTCTCAGACCGGGTGATGTGTTGTTTCCTTGAGCAAGACACTTTATTTCACATTGCTCCAGTTTACTCAGCTGTAGAAATGAGATGATAGGGACTGGGGTTCCTATCATTCCACTGTAAAGTGGTCGTGTAGGTGCCACGGCAAAAAAGCACCCAGCACTCACTGTAAATAAGGTTGATGTTAGGAAGGGCATCCAGCTGTAGAAATCAAGCCAAAATCAGTTCCCGTCCCACCCTAGCAAGCAGGGAAAAAGCGGACGTAAAATGAAATGATGATGACAGTAAACATTAAACACTGATTGGGAGATTATGAATGTCAAACTTACCCTCCAAAGAAAAGGTTTTGTCCCTGGTTGTCTGTAGGACCATCAATGATATTATCAATAGTAACATCAACACCAATCACATCAGATAAAGATCTGAAAATAAGAATTTTAAAAATCAATCACCTCATTGAACATCATTTGAAAGATCAGTTGTATTAGTTAAAGTTCTTTAATAAACAGATATTGTTTTGGTATAATATCAGTAACTAGTATCGCCACTATCAATGGTGGTGTTATGTAATAACATATTGTTTTAGTATAATATCATTAACTAGGACTGTAACTGTCAACAGTGGTGACATGAAATAAATAGATATTGTTTTGATATATCACTAATTAGGACAGCCATTACCAACAGTTTAGCTTAGCATAGAAGCTCCCATTTCTGAGATGCATGAGGCAGCCACAGTGCTCCAATGACCACGGTCAGTTGCATCTATCAATACATTCCATTTCTCAGACACATGAGACAGCCACAGTGCTCCAATGACCACGGTCAGTTGCATCTATTAGTACATTCCATTTCTCAGACACATGAGGCAGCCACAGTGCTCCAATGACCATGGTCAGTTGCATCTATCAATACATTCCATTTCTCAGACACATGAGACAGCCACAGTGCTCCAATGACCACGGTCAGTTGCATCTATCAATACATTCCATTTCTCAGACACATGAGACAGCCACAGTGCTCCAATGACCACGGTCAGTTGCATCTATTAGTACATTCCATTTCTCAGACACATGAGGCAGCCACAGTGCTCCAATGACCACGGTCAGTTGCATCTATCAATACATTCCATTTCTCAGACACATGAGGCAGCCACAGTGCTCCAATGACCACGGTCAGTTGCATCTATTAATACATCCCATTTCTGAGATATATGAGGCAGCCACAGTGCTCCAATGACCACGGTCAGTTGCATCTATTAATACATCCCATTTCTGAGATATATGAGGCAGCCACAGTGCTCCAATGACCACGGTCAGTTGCATCTATTAATACATCCCATTTCTCAGACACATGAGGCAGCCACAGTGCTCCAATGACCACGGTCAGTTGCATCTATTAATACATCCCATTTCTGAGATATATGAGGCAGCCACAGTGCTCCAATGACCATGGTCAGTTGCATCTATTAGTACATTCCATTTCTCAGACACATGAGGCAGCCACAGTGCTCCAATGACCACGGTCAGTTGCATCTATTAGTACATTCCATTTCTCAGACACATGAGGCAGCCACAGTGCTCCAATGACCATGGTCAGTTGCATCTATTAGTACATTCCATTTCTCAGACACATGAGGCAGCCACAGTGCTCCAATGACCATGGTCAGTTGCATCTATTAGTACATTCCATTTCTCAGACACATGAGGCAGCCACAGTGCTCCAATGACCATGGTCAGTTGCATCTATTAGTACATTCCATTTCTCAGACACATGAGGCAGCCACAGTGCTCCAATGACCATGGTCAGTTGCATCTATTAGTACATTCCATTTCTCAGACACATGAGGCAGCCACAGTGCTCCAATGACCACGGTCAGTTGCATCTATTAATACATTCCATTTCTCAGACACATGAGACAGCCACAGTGCTCCAATGACCACGGTCAGTTGCATCTATTAGTACATTCCATTTCTCAGACACATGAGACAGCCACAGTGCTCCAATGACCACGGTCAGTTGCATCTATTAATACATTCCATTTCTCAGACACATGAGACAGCCACAGTGCTCCAATGACCACGGTCAGTTGCATCTATTAGTACATTCCATTTCTCAGACACATGAGGCAGCCAAAGTGCTCCAATGACCACAGTCAGTTACATCTATCAATCAATACAGTGTTCAACTTTTGTTGATGGGTTTCAGGTCTTTGTAGATTGTTAGTCACTGCCAGCTTATCTTGGCATATCCTCTTCACTTCTTTTCATGGGTGCTACCAATACAGGACCTGATTAGCATGTCTCTCTTTTAGGAGTCATATGATGTGTTTCAACCAATCATTTGTTGACAGACTTTTTTGTCGGTGATGAAGACATCCCAACTGATGCCAAGGAATTTGTGTTGGTATTTGGTGTCAAAAGCATCTAATTAGTTCTCTTGACTAATCTTAACACTTCTCGTTTCACACCTGAACAGGAGCATTGAAAGCAGCAGAGTTCTTTAATAGATAGGTATTGCTTTAGAATAATATCATTAGGACTACCATTATCAACAGAGGAAGTCAGAAGAGAGGGGTGAAAGATGCCCTTACAATGCTGGACCTTGTAAAAGAGATGACAAAGGTAAGAAAATAAATGAACGGACTCCGTTCTAGAAAAGACTCAGCTAACCCATGTAAACATAAAAATGTAGACATGAAGTTGGCAATAATGATGATGATGATGACATCATCGCTTTTGCTGTCATCACTACAGACAGTGATCACCACTGCTGTTGCTACCACCAATATTAATGATGATGGTTATTATGATGATGATAATGATAACATCGCCACTGTTGTCACCATCACTGATGTTGCTGCCACCCCCACCAACATTGATGATGAAGATGATGATGATGACAATAACAACAATGATGATGATAATGAATAAAACAATCCACTCACTGTTCCAAAGATATTTTGTTGTCCGTCACTTGTTTCTGTAAGAGAATTGTATTCACAAAGTAGCTGGCATTGTCACCTTTGTCTTCTAATACAAGCTGGAAGAGGGAGAAATTAGACTGATATATAAATGATTAGACTGATATATACATACACATATACGTATGTGTATATATGGAGTAGCTGATTAAGACAAGAAAGAAGAGGAAGTACAAAAGAAAGCAGATAGTCATTGAGGAGGTCACAGAATGTGTGACAAAAGAACTTGAGGTAATGAATAACTAGTAATAAAGATAAAGTGAAAATCATATTGTGCATGTGTTTCTTTTTATTGGCAATAATGGCATCCCCAAATATAGCAATATATATATAGATATATAGATATATATATATATATAGAGAGAGAGAGATATATATAAATGAAGTAATTCCGTTGGAAAAGTCCAGGAAAAAAGAGTGCTCTATGTAGGTAACAGAGCTTAATGTGTGTATGTATATATATATATATGTGTATGTATATATTTGTGTGTGTGTGTGTGATTTTATTTTTCCTTTCCTTCTTCCTTTTCCAGCCTCACTTTCATATCGATTATATTTTTGTTTTTAAAATCCAACGCCAATAAATACACCAGGATTTTTTTCATTCTGATGATTGAAAGCAAAATTTTTTTGCTTTTAAGAAACCACTGGTAAATGAAATAATTGCCTTATGTTGTTTTTTACATAACTAGATATATATATATATATATATATATATATCGATATACGTGAACGGCAAAGCATAAACGAACTAAGGAAAAAATTAGAAATAAGAGGGATCAGATGTTGTTTACTCGAGAGAAGGCTACGTTGGTACGGACACGTGATGCGCATGAAAGTCGATAGCTGTATAACAAAGTGCAGGGCAATAAAGATAGATGGTAGCCACGGAATAGGCAGACCTAGAAAATCCTGGGACGAGCTGATAAACTCCGACCTCACACACTTACACCTCTCCAAGACAATGTCACTTTGGCGGTACTCAGTAATAGAGAAGACCCGCCTTACCTAAATACATAGTAAAACCTACTACAGCCAGTAGGCATCTCTAACAAAATACACCCCCGTCCCACCACCCCCACCCCATCCACACCACCCCCTCCTATGTAAAGTTATGTTGGTGCCACACCATCCAGGCCGAAACAAATGAGATCGTGTAGGTGTCACGACAAAAAACACAGTCCACGCTGTAATGTGGCCGTGTAGGCAACACGGTAAAAACCTCCCAGCCCCACACTGTAAACGTGGTTGGTGTTAGGAAGGGCATCCAACTGTAGAAAACCTGCCAGACAGTCCTATGCGAGCAAGACAATCACTCTTGCCTCAAGTGGGAATACCCCCGTCCAAACCCATGCAAGCGTGGAACACGGACGTTAAACGATGATGATGATGATGATCTACATATATATATATCTATTCTAGTTAATATAAAAAATTATGATCAACACTAATGTGTTTTCATTGCAAATTGACAATAATTTAGCCAGATATATATATATATAATAATTTAGCTATAGATATATATATAGATATATATAGATATATATATAGATATATAGATATATATATATATATATATATATATATATGGGTGTATGTGTGATATAAATTTTTTGAAAGCTCTCTTGTTACCTTGACTGTCACCAAAGATGACAAAGCTGGATGTCCTTTGTCCACAACTCTGACCAGAAATTCTACACCATTTCTAATTTCCTCCTTTTCCAACTGAATAGTTCTCATCACAATCAACTCTCCTGTTTTATTTTCAATCACAAGATGGCTGCCAATACTATAAACAAACAAACCAACACACACACAAAAACAATAGATTAAAAAACATTTTGATATCAAACCAAGTAAAACAACATCTGGTTAAAAAAACAAAACAGTTTGTTTTAAGTTGTTTATATTTATCTAAAATCTTTCTATCTTAATTTTATCTAAGAATAATTTTTGTTTTCAGTTTGTAAACATTTTATCACAAACTGTTCACAATTCTTTCATAATAAAAATATTAACACATATAACACATAGAATTAATTATGAATTTCAAAAATACAGTGTTTATATTTGTGTTCATATTTTCATTCTGAAAAAATTGTGAACAAGTTTGTTAAGTTGTTCCAAACACCAAATTAATAATAAGAAAGTTAGTTATATCCATAAATCCATCCAAATTCTTGATTATTTCCAAAATTATTGACAGTGTCTTTCATAAGAAAAATAATAATTTAAGAGTTAGTTTACCAAAGAGCTCAACCTTGCATATAAAACCTGGATTATATTATTTTAGTCATTTTTTTTATTTTAACAAATATAAGTCTTATGTCATCAAATTCACAAAATACCAGTCATATACGAGGGTTATACTGTTGTTTGTCATAATTTTGCCATCTTTTTAACTGGTTGCGCTAGTTTTTCCCCTCCCATCTCCATCACCAACTTATTTGCTGTTTATTTATACCTAACTTAATTACATAATACTGGAATACAAATACAAACATGGTGTGACAACAATGGAATATTTTACCTTTAAGATGAATACAGGAGAAAAACCCACAAGGTATATTATTGTTTTTTGTAAAATGTTTACTGTTATTGTTAAGCTAATATTTCTCTTTCTTAAAATACATAATATTATTAAAATATCATTAACAATATCATAAGTAATAACAGTTCCTGATTTTAGATATGAGGCCAACAATTTTAGGGGAGGAGAAAGTCAATTAAATGCCCCTAAATTGTTGACCTTGTGTCTAATTCAGAAACCATTATTTTAAATATTTTCATGTTTAATTGAAAGTTTTCCAGTTTTTGGTGGTGGTTGTGGGGTGGGGGTGGGGGTTGCTATACTGTAGCTACATCTTTTGACATTCAATCGGTAGTTCCTGCCCTGGCAGGAATCAGCCTCCAGGTCAACTCGTCCAAGTCGGAGGTGGTGAATGTCAGCCATGAGGCTGAGAGCTTTGCAGCCTCCATCTTGGATGTACGGTCCATTCTCCACCAGGTACAGGTGACCCCCCAAAGAGGATGCCCTCATCCTCGGGTCACCAATCCACCCACCGGCCATCCACTCCACCATCAGGTCTAGGCTCCAACAACTCCAGACACTCACGAGCCGACTGGGCTTGATCGACGGCCACCCAGCGCTCTTGCTGTTGAGGAACTGCTTCGCCATGCCGAAGCTTCTCTACACCTTTCGCTCCATGTTACAGCCACACATCTCTCCTCGCTGACCTCGATACTTGTATCTGAGCGGCAGCTGAGGGGATATGCAATGTCAGTTTTGACGACATTGGATGGCAACAGGCCACTTTACCTGTCAGATATGGCGGCCTTGGCCTCCAGTCCACGATGTTGCTGACTTTTCTTTCATCGGTAACCTCATACCGCATCCTCATCAGCAGGGTTTTCTAAAACACAATAGAACCCTCTGTGTTCAGGGAACGTTAGGTCACCTGTAAAATGTGGGACAGGCTGGGACTCAGCCCAGTAGATGTCCCTCCTCCTTCTCCCCCTGCTGACATCAAGTCCCCCCAAAGCATATGGGATGCCATCCAGTGCAGCCTGGCCTCAGACAGGCTCATGCGCCAGCTCGACCAGCACCGCCTTGCCTGTTTTCGCACGGCCTCCAAACCCCACAGTGGTATAATAAATTCATAGCGCCCCCAATGCACTGCCAAAAACTTTGAGAACTTCTGCTATAAATTAAATGGACTAAGATATTTTAGTCTAGCACCAACAATCTACAACAGACTAAGATTTTTAGTCTAGCACCAACAATCTACAACAGACTAAGATATTTTAGTCTAGCACCAACAATCTACAACAGACTAAGATATTTTAGTCTAACACAAACATCATCTCCATCAACCACTGAAGATTTCAAACCAGATTACAGAAAGGATATAGATTAAATAGACTAAGTTATTTAGTCTAACACTAACACCATCTCCAACAAACACTCAACACACCCTCCCACAGTCATCTAATTATTCTACAAGAAATATTAAAACATTTATAACTAAAAACTTCAAATTTCCCATCAAAATACACAATTTTTTTGTTTTTAAGAACAAAATAATATTGATGGTACCAACCTGAATTCTGCTGGAATTTCATAAAAGAATTGATTATTTGGCGATTCCTTGTCATTATCAGTTGCCTAAAATAATAATTAATTACACATTAGTTATTGATCACTCGTGTAAAAATTAATTATTTGAAAAATAATCATATATAATTTCAATTTTTAGAAATATATTGCAATTTAGCAATTATTTTATTTTATTTTGTTTTGTTTTGTTTTTTGTTTTGTTTTATATTTTATTTTATTTCATTCGAGTTTCAAGCAATTATTTCTGTAATTTTTTAAAGATATTTAAATATTTTAATTAATTGTAACGAAGGGAGAGAATACTTTTAAAGGGAAATGTGTGCGTGTGTGTGTGTGATGTGATATGTGTGTGTGATGTGATATGTGTGTGTGATGTGATATGTGTGTGTGTGTGTGTGTGTGTGTGTGTGTGTGTGTGCGTATGACACAGAAACAGACACAGGCAGACAGAAAGAAGACCTACATACACACATATAGATATAGACACATGCATACATACAGACAGGCAGACAGAGATATACATACCTACATACACATACATAATATATTTACATACATACATAAAAAGGTAAAGATTCCCTTCGATCACAAATGACCATGGGATTTGCACCTAGAAAGTTCCCCTCAGAAGCACAAGTCCTGGCTAAGTTGTTTGTGGAAGACCAGCAGTCACCCATGCATACCAGTCTCCATGCCACCGATGTTATCCAATGGAAAGGCAATGGCCTATACAGTCTGGGACCAGTGACGTCCCAACTCATTTTCACAGCTGAATGAACTGGAGCATCATGAAATAAATTGTCTTGCTCAAGAACAAAATGCAAAGCCCAGTCCAAGAATCGAACTCACAACCTGATGATTATAAGCACTCCACTTTCACTACATATATACATGGTGGCTGCCAACTCGTTTTCGAGTACGGCCACTACTTTATATCCATGTAGGAGAACCCCTACCGATGCGCTGAACAAGTGTGACTTTTTAGTCCTGCCAGCGACTTGAAAACTCTGGTACAAACACTACACGTGTGACAATTATTGACACATAGTGCTGGGCCCATTGTACCATGTGACGACAAGTGCAGAGAGATCTCCAAATATAAAGCAATGCCTGTGCCGTGAAGCTTTTATAGTGAGCAAAGGCACTGCACAAAGCCAGTCCCACTCTCTTAACCAAGATATTTACCAAAAAGAAGAACAAGTCAACATCATTGGATACCATCAGGGTTGCAGGTGTTATATCAGAGTTTTCCTTCTCCTACATATATACATACATCTGTACATACACACACAGACACATATACATACATACATATGGACATACAAAGAGAAACAATAAATATTGGTCATACTTACAGTAATATATCCAATGGTGGTGTTTATGTCAAGTTTAGGGAGAACTTCAAAAACATATAAAGACTTGTTGAAGATTGGAATGTGGTCATTGATGTCTTTAATGTGGATATATAAAGTCATGTTCATTGTAGTCTACAATGAAAGGTGAAATAATTTCAAAGAATATATATATATATAGTGTAGGTAGTACAGTGAAATACTGGTGTTGGTACCAAATCAAGCACTCTATGCACAGGCAGAGTGTATATAATAGAAAAAATGAAGTTTCGTTTACATATGAAAAATATTTCTTGCATATTTTTCATATGTAAATGAAACTTCCTCTATTTTTCTATTATATATATATATATATATATATAGTAATAATAACTATGGAGATAAAATCCGAAGAGGGCTCGATTAGGATTATATATATAATATATATAAAAAACACACAGTCCACGCTGTAATGTGACCGTGTAGGTAACACGGTAAAAACCTCCCAGTCCACACTGTAAACGTGGTTGGTGTTAGGAAGGGCATCCAGCCGTAGAAAACCCGCCAGACAGTCCTATGCAAGCAAGACAACCACTCTTGCCTCAAGTGGGAAAACTCCCGTCCAAACCCATGCAAGCATGGAAGATGGACGTTAAACGATGATGATGATGATGATATATAAAAAATCTGTAGAGCAAATATTTATTATATGTACAGATTAAAGTTTAATCAAAGAATTGCTGCTTTCACCCTTTTACAGGATCTTCTGAGTTTCAGAAGATCCTGTATATATATATACAGGATCTTATATATCATCATCATTTCATCATTTCATTTTACGTCCGCTTTTCCCTGCTTGCAAGGGTGGGACGGGAACTGATTCTGGCTTGATTTCTACAGTTGGATGCCCTTCCTAACACCAACCTCATTTACAGTGAGTGCTGGGTGCTTTTTTGCCGTGGCACCTCCACGACCACTTTGCAGTGGAATGATATGGACCTCAGTCCCTATCATCTCATTTCTACAGCTGAGTAAACTGGAGCAATATATATATATATATATATATAATGCCCAATATATATAATGCCCAATATATATATATATATATATATATATATATTGGGCATTACGTGCAGAGGACCTACGTAGACTGGAAAGGAACGACGCACGCATGTTCCGTTGGATGTGTAATAGTAATATACGTGTACGGCAAAGCATAAATGAACTAAGTGAGAAATTAGGAATAAGAAGGATCAGATGCTGTTTACTCGAGAGAAGACTACATTGGTATGGCCATGTGATGCGCATGAAAGACGACAGCTGTATAAAAAAGTGCAGGGTGATCAAAATTGATGGTAGTTACGGAGTAGGCAGACCCAGAAAAACCTGGGATGATCTGATAAATTCCGACCTTACACACTTGCACCTCTCTAAGACAATGTCACTGGACTGAGATCTTTGGCGCTACGCAGTAATACAGAAGACTTGCCTTGCCTATGTACAAAGCGAAACCTACAGTCAGTAGGCACCTCTTAACTAAATATACACCCCAATCCACTACCCCTACCCTATCCTCCCACTCCCACCAACACCACCCTCTCTCTATAAAGTTGGTACCACAACATCCAGTCCAAATAAATGAGATAATGAGATCGAGATCGAGATTGTGTAGGTGTCATGAGAAAAAAAACACAGTCCAGCTGTAATGTGGCTGTGTAGGTAACACGGTAAAAAGTTCCCAGTTCCACACTGTAAATGTGGTTGGTGTTAGGAAGGGCATCCAGCCATAGAAAAACTGCCAGATAGTCCTATATGAGCGAGACATGGTCACCCGACCAACCTTGCCTCAAGTGGGACAACTCCCGTCTAACCCATGCTAGCGTGGAAAATGGACGTTAAACGAAGATGATGATGATATATATAAGAAATATATATATATATGTATATATATATACATATATGTATATATATAAATATATATATATATATATATATATCTATATATATATATATATATATATAAGAAAGTAAGGATTTTTTTAAATATCTGACACAGGTAAAATTCATCATCACCACCATAAATTTTAAGTAAATTTATGGTGGTGATGATGATGATTAAAGTACTAAATCTTCAAGACTTACCATTTCTGTACAAGCTAAAACTGATAATCTGTATTGTTGTATAGTTTCATAATCAAGTTCCCCATTCACAACAACTTCACCACTGAAATGAAATAAAATAGAATTATATGTAGCTGATCTCTCAGACTTTTACAAAGAGCTGAGAAGATAGACTTAAGATAAAGAGTGAAGACAGTAGGACAGTTTCACAAAGGACAACTTATTTAACCCATGGACAACTTATTTAACCCATGGAAAATGAACTTTAAATAGTGATAATGATGATGATGATGATGATGATGATGATGATAAACACTTAAATATAAGCAGTTTTTATCAAAGATGTAAAGGAGTTTTCCGACAGTTTGGTACAAAAGTGTTTAACCAAATACAAAACTATTCAAGAAGAAATAAAAGCAATGAAAAGATTCTTTGAATAAATAATAGAATTTCTTACAATTTCATTATTTTGATTGGAACTGGTGTAGTCATCAGGTGTATAAAGATCATTCCAGAACTGGTACCCTAAAATAAAAGAGTAACAGAATGGTTTATATCAAGGATCCCTTAAAGGGTCAATAACAACTCTCAACAGTTACTTGAACTATTCAGGGAGTTAATTGAGCTTTTGGGCCACAATCTGACATTTATATAAGAAATAAAAATACATAAAATAATTGTTTCTACTTTAGGCACAAGGCCAGCAATTACCCAGTGCATTACTGGTACTTTTATTTTATCGACCCCGTAAGGATGAAAGGCAAAGTCAACCTCGGCAGGATTTGAACTCAGATCGTAAAGGGACGTAACTATGCTGGAAAGCATGGCGTCCGACCCTCTACCGATACTGCCAATCCACCGGCCTGTATTTTAAAAATACATAAAATAATGGTTACTGATTTAGGCATACGGCCAAGAATTTCAGGAATGGGGAAAGTCGATTAAATCCACCCCAGTGCATTACTGGTGCTTTATTTTATCAACCTCAGCAAGATTTGAACTCAGAATGTAAAGAGCTATAACTATATTCCATAAAGCATGTTGTCCGATGTACTGCTGATACTGCTAAAACACAACTTGCATATCATACAGGATTTTGATTTATGGACATGTGATGTACATGGTTGAAGATTGATGGGTGAAGAAGTGACAAATAATCCCAGTGAAAGGAAGCCACAGAGGAGGAAGACCTAGATATAAGAGGAATCTGAAGTAATGTGCAGGAGAGGGTGTTGGTATGAACATGTGATGCACATGGATGATGATTGCTGGATAAAGAGTGGAAAATCATCCCAGTTGAAGGGAGCCACAGTAGAGGAAGACCAAGGAAGACCTAGATGAATGTGGTGAAAGCTGATCTTAGATTGCTGATGCTCATGGAAGAGGTGACAAAGGAACACGACCAGTGGAGAGATGCTGTACTGAGAAGGACCCCTCCAACCCATGCAAGCATGAAATAACAGACATAAAATGATGATGATGTTATTAGTGTTTATATATAATTAATCCTTAATATTCAGGTCAGGCATCATTCAGTCGAGTAGTCAGTGACTAAAGAAACTGACTCGTCCACCAGACCCTGAGAGAGAGTAGGAGATAGAGAGAGTGGGGGTTACCTTGAAGTCATCCTTAAGGTCAGCCACAGTGGTATTACTAGGTGTATTCTCCTTGATATAGATGTACCTAACTCTGGTGGTCTTCTCTGGTTTGGTTGTGTTCTTGGTAACAATCATCACTGGAACTTTACTACAGAGCCTACATGGTGAAGAATAACCAAAGCCAGAACAAGATTTAGAAGCCAACAATAGATGTATCCTTTACTAACAAACATACCATCACAGTAACACTTTTGATACTAAACTGTCTGTCTGAAACTACCACTGGTTCTATGATACAATGTTTTAAAGTGTTTATATTTATCTAAAAACATTCTGCCATAATTTTATGTAAGAACCTTTGTTAAGTTATATTCCAAAACACCCTGAAATCACCTCTGATTCTGTAATACAAAACTTTGTTTTCAAGTGTTTATATTTATCTAAAAACCTTCCATCATCATTTTATGTAAGAACCTTTGCTAAATAATGTTACAAACACCAGCTTAACCTTTTTTTTATTCTAAACTGCCTGAAACCACCCTGGTTTCCATATAAAACTGTTTTAAAACTGTTTATTTTAAAATGATAAAAACATTCCAACATAATTTTCTGTAATAATCTTTGTTAAGTTATGTTCCAAGTACCAATTTAATAAAAAGCAAGTTATTAGTATGACACTGAAAAAGTGAAAAAAGTTATTCTTGATGTTTCAGACAAGGTCTTTCTCAGAAATATTTAGAAAAACTAGGGTATATATATATATATATATATATATATATATATATATATATATACGATATTAAATAAATGGAAACTATATTTATAAAACCATATTTATTTCATTATATATATTTCAGGGATATCATATTAACAATATGTTATGCCTTCTTCAGACAAAATACAATATAGACAGTTTTATAAATTCTTGTTGAGTGCTTTTATATCAGTTATAAATATTTACTCGTTGTAACCCAACAATTTAAATATAACTTTCCATGTATATATATATATATATATATATATATATATATATACAGAGAGAGAGGAGTTATTTCACTAACCTTCTAGAAAGTTCTGTGGGTGAATCACAGGCCTGTAGGAAGAATCTGTATGATGTGGCAGGCATCAGAAAACTGTTTGCTGTGATGACCCCTGTATTTTGATCAATATCAATAGGGGCTGGTTGTTTTCCCCATTCAACGATGTTTGTTAATCCATATTTCAGGAGTGCGTTGAGTCCTTGATCATGATCAGAAGCATTTACCTTTGAAGGAAGGAGCAAATCATTAGTTTGATTAAATTAATTAAAACTTTCTGAAGTAGTTTCTCATTATCAGATGTTTGGATAGTCATGTGCCCCAACCTCCAGGGAATATATTTTAAAATAAAACAAGTTTTGGGTTTGTTTGTTTTTTTTAACAAAATTTAAGATTGTATATTCTAACACTTTATAGAGAGTATTGGGTACATTTTATCGTGGTATCAACACAAGGGAGGTTGTCTTGTCCTTGACATACTATAGAGAGTATTGGGTACATTTTATCGTGGTATCAACACAAGGGAGGTTGTCTTGTCCTTGACATACTATAGAGAGTATTGGGTACATTTTATCGTGGTATCAACACAAGGGAGGTTGTCTTGTCCTTGACATACTATAGAGAGTATTGGGTGCATTTTATCGTGGTATCAACACAAGGTAGGTTGTCTTGTCCTTGACATACTATAGAGAGTATTGGGTACATTTTATCGTGGTATCAACACAAGGGAGGTTGTCTTGTCCTTGACATACTATAGAGAGTATTGGGTACATTTTATCGTGGTATCAACACAAGGGAGGTTGTCTTGTCCTTGACATACTATAGAGAGTATTGGGTACATTTTATCGTGGTATCAACACAAGGGAGGTTGTCTTGTCCTTGACATACTATAGAGAGTATTGGGTACATTTTATCGTGGTATCAACACAAGGGAGGTTGTCTTGTCCTTGACATACTATAGAGAGTATTGGGTACATTTTATCGTGGTATCAACACAAGGGAGGTTGTCTTGTCCTTGACATACTATAGAGAGTATTGGGTACATTTTATCGTGGTATCAACACAAGGGAGGTTGTCTTGTCCTTGACATACTATAGAGAGTATTGGGTACATTTTATCGTGGTATCAACACAAGGGAGGTTGTCTTGTCCTTGACATACTATAGAGAGTATTGGGTACATTTTATCGTGGTATCAACACAAGGGAGGTTGTCTTGTCCTTGACATACTATAGAGAGTATTGGGTACATTTTATCGTGGTATCAACACAAGGGAGGTTGTCTTGTCCTTGACATACTATAGAGAGTATTGGGTACATTTTATCGTGGTATCAACACAAGGGAGGTTGTCTTGTCCTTGACATACTTGAAGATTTTTTTTATCACCCCTATGTTTTGTCAGTTTTCTATTGCTTGGTGCCTTTCCTAACACCTACCATTTTACAGGGTGTACTGGGTGCATTTTATTATGACATTAGCACTAGAGTGGTTGTCAGGCTCTTGACACAACTGAACAGTTTTATCAACTCTGTTTGGTTAGTTTTCTATGGTCGGATATCCTTTCTGACACCCACCACTTTACAGAATGCACTTTTTATTGTGGGACAAGCGCTAGCAGGTCCATTGCGAATATGGGGCAAGAGAAGTGGGCACTGTATGGCACAGACCCCACCACCACCACCACCACCACCAACCCCTACCCATACTTTTCAATGGTGCACCCTCAAATATAAAAAATAAGCTTTCATTAAAAAAACGTCCTGAAATAAGTTCCTTGTAAAATAGTGCCCATCCAGAATGTTCTAAATTCCTGAAACCCTCGAGGACCCAAATCAAGTGACAAGCCTGAGTACAAAAAAGTCTAAAGTGTGTCTGGAGCTTGGAGACACATCAGGCCAGTGGTTATTCTGGTTTCAGTGACATTAAGCGACTGAAAGTATAAGATTCCTCCTCTGGATGGGACACTAGTCCATCGCAGTCTTAAGTCTGTCTTGAGTCCAGCTGCTCATCAGGCCAGCACTTATCCCAGTTTCTGTGGTGTGAAGCAACTGAGAGTAAAAGACTTTACTCTGGATAGGATGCCAGTTCATCACAGGGTTAAACACCCAGATATTACTGGTACTCGTTTTCAGCTGAGTATACTGGAACAACATAAAATGAAGTGTTTTGCTCAAGAACATTACACACAACCCAGTTTAGGAATCGAATCTATGACATTATGGTCATAAGTCCAACTACCTTACCACAAGGCCATAGACCGTTACTTTATTATATATAAACCTATGTAAAACTGCCTTACCGTTCCAATGAAGGTACCATTCTTCAATTCTTTAACAAAGAGAAGGTAGGCTTGTTGACTAAACATAGGCCAGTTATCATTGTCATCCATGAGTTTTATTGTCAGATGACAACTCTTACTTTGTTGACCACTTCTTTCAACAGCAGACACCTGAAAAAGAAAAAAATTAGCATGTGATAACTGAGTAATATTAATATGCAATAACTGAGTAATATTAACATGCAATAACTGAGTAATATTAATGTGATAACTGAATAACATTAACATGCAATAACTGAGTAATATTAACATGCAATAACTGAGTAATATTAACATGCAATAACTGAGTAATATTAGCATGCAACAACTGAGTAATATTAACAAGCAATAACTGCGTAGTATTAATGTGATAACTGAGTAATATTAACATGTGATAACTGTGTGATATTAACATGTGATAACTGAGTAATATTTACTTACACTTATAAACAGTAATGGGTAGGTTTCTCTGTCCAAAATATTGGAGTTTTTCACAGTTAGTTCTCCCGTAGAACTGTTCAGTTGGAATGCATTGTATTTGTCTTTTAATCGATATTGAAACACATTGAAAGGATGCTGAAAGATGCAAAGTGAGAATATGCCGTTATTTATTTATTCTTTTATTTGTTTGTTTATCTATTGGTTTCAGTCACGTGACTATGGCCATGTTAGGGTACTGCTTTTCTTGACTAACAGAGACAAAAAATTAATTCTAAAAGTCCCAAATAGTCTGAATGTTCATGAAAGAGAGAGAAGGCTTTAACCTACCTTAGCCAACCCCTCATTAAACCAACAACCACCATACTTTCGCTAAACCAAATTTAACCAACTATAACTCTAACCACCACCATACTTTCACTAAATCAACTGTAGCCTTAACCACTACCATACTCTCACTAAACCGAACGTAACCAAGTATACCCCAACAATTACCATACTCTCACTAAACCAACTCCAGCATTAACCACCACCAACCCCTCACTAAACCAACCCCAACATTAACTTCCACCACACTCTCACCAAACAAACTATAACCTCAACCACCACCCATACCCTCACCAAACCAACTACAACCCCCAGCAATCCCTCACTAAATCAACTCCAACATTAATTACAGCACATCTTTAGTAAAACTACTTATTTCTTACTTTAATAAAATTATCTAAACTTGAAATAATCCCAATGCATCTGATCCTTTGATGACGTCCGCCAGGGTTCCCCCATTCAGTTTTTATTTCAGTTCTTAAAAAACACCTCTCCAACCCCCAAAAAACTCTGTAAAAGACCAACACAGAATGAGAAATCCACTGTATTACCTTATCAGCATCTGTTGCATGGAACTGGTGGACAAAAAGTCCTTTTGGAAGATTTTCTAAAACCTCTACAGATTGAAAACAGGAATCAAACTTTGGTAGGTTGTCATTAATATCAAGGACTGTGATATGGGCCACAGCAATTGCTGTCTTTGTGTGAGGGGCATCAATTTGGTAGGCCTGCCATAAAAAAAGAACAATTATTTCAGTTAATATCAAGCACTGAGATGTGGGCCATAGCAATGGTTGTCTTTGTGTGAGGGGAATCAATTTGGTAGGCCTGACAAAAAAAAAACCTAATTATTTCATGAAAAAACAATGTTGTCACTAATCAAGATGAAACAAGAGTTTATTTTTCATCTAACTTTATCATAGCTATGATTAGCTTTCTATTTAGGATAGACACCACAGCTTGAAGTCCACTATCCCATTTTTTTTTTCCTTTCATCCTTCTGTCTGTGCAGTTTGTTTTATCACACACACATCATATCAGCAGAAACATTCATTTTTCTGTTGCACGATCCAGCATTTTAAAAGGGTACTCTCAATTAAATTATGCGAAACCATTTTGCTGGTTGGAGAGATGATAAGAGTGAAGATATGTGCGTAAACTTGTCTTGTGCATCACCTTTCTTTATTTCCTTCTTACTGTCACTTCTATGTGCCAACACACTTCTCCTTGTCCTGCTCCTCTTTCAATCTTTTCTATATTTCTACCTGTCACCCACCTTGTGGATTGTCTCTCTGTTGACCATTGGCTGCTGGTCTTTGTCTTCTGTGGCATCTAGCTGTTTTAACAGCTGTTCTAGCGATGAGTTTTCTCATTTTTATATGTGTACAATTATTTCAGTTGATATCAAGGACTATGATGTAGACCACAGCAATAGTTGGCTTTGTGTTGGGGGTAACAATTTGGTAGGCCTGCCATAATAAAAAACACAGATATTTCAGTTGATATCAAGGCCTTTGATGTGGGCCACAGCTAAATCTCCCATAATTCTTAAGTATGTTCACCATTTATAAAATTCATAAGAAATACGGTAAGGAAAGAGATAAGATACCTCAATGTAGATAGTGTAAGAATCTTTGGTTTCTCTGTCCAGTACATGGCGAAGAATGATGGATCCAGTTCTAATATCAACATCAAATGCATTTGAAGCAGGATTTTTGGTACCTGTAAGTGTAAAATATTCTTTTGAAAAACCAATTTTTTTTTTTTCATGCTTTGGGGGAATTTGTGCGTGTGTATGTGCATGTGTGTATATATGTGCATGTCTGCATGCAATTGTGTTTGTGTATAGGATAACAAGAGAGGAAGAGAGAATTTAAAATAAGTCACCCTCTGGTTAACAAGTTTAATGTTGAGTTTTTCCAAATATTCTATTGATCTGTGTGTGTGTGTACATATGTGTATGTGCAAATGTATTTATGTTTGTGTGTGAGGGAGTGGGAGAGAGAGAGAGAATCTAAAATAAACCACCCTCTGGTTAATAAATTTAATGTTGAATTTTTGCTAAATATTCTATTGATCAGTGTGTGTGTATGTGCTTGTGCACATATATTTGTGTTTGTGTGTATGGGAAAGAGAGTGAGAGAGAGAGAGAGGGGGAGAAAGAGAGGGAGAAAGAGAGGGAGAAAATTGAAAACAAGTCACCCTCTGGTTAACAAATTTAATATTGAGCATTTTCCCAATATTTTATTGATCTGAAGGATGTCAACAAACCTTTATGCATTCTATAGTTAATAATTTGATCAATACTTCTATCACCATCATATGCCAATATCAGTGGATTTGATTTTAAAGTTGTATTTACCAAATTAATTGCCTGCAAATAGAAGCATTAATTTTAATTAATCTTAATGAATGTTAATGAGTTATAAATTTTAATAGATAATAAGTGAACCTCTGACAGAATTATCACTCCTGATTGCCATTGCTTAGGTTGCCTTTCAGAGATCCAGGCCACCTGGCACACACAGGTCAGCCAGAGAATACCTTCTCTATTTAAGGCTTTTTAACGTCTTGGGCTGAATTTCATCCTCCCCAGTGGCCATGCCACATTTGAGCTCTTTAATTGTTCTTTGACCTCAGCCTCTGAGAGATTAGTCACTGATCCCTGGCAGTTGCTTCTGACAGGACCTGCTGGAAGGACTGTTTGAGGACTCTTCTCCCACAACCCTCTCAGGAATAAGTGCCAAAGAAGAACTTTTGATGGCTAGTGGCTGTTTGTATTCATTTTTAACTGTATGGACTAAGCCAATATGAAATAAAGTGTCTTGCTCAAGGACACAATGTAATATCTGGTCCAGGGATCAAAACCAAACTGGTGTTTGGAAAATAACTAAACTATGATGAAAGGTTTTTAGTTAAATATAAACTTTAAAATAAGCAGTTTTGTATCATAGAACCAGATGTGGTTTCAGGTGGTTTGGAACATAACTTAACAAAGGTTCTTGGATAAAATTATGATGGAAGATGTTTAGATAACTATGAACACTTTAAAATAAGTAGTTTTGTATCATAGAACCAGGGTTGGTTTCAGCTGGGTTGGAACATTACTTAACAAAGGTTCGTACATAAAATTATGATAGGAAGTTTCTAATTAAATATAAACACTTTCAAATAACTAGTTTTGTATCATAAAACCAGATGTGGTTTCAGGTGGTTTATTATCAAAAAGGTTAGGCTGGTGTTTGGAACATAACTTAACAAAGGTTTGGTATAAAAAACTGTTAATATTCAGTAAGTAGTTTAAATCAAGAAGACTGACTACCAACCTGTTCTTCCACTGTGACATAATAATGAAGAAATGCAAAAACTGGTGGCTTTGTGTCTTCGTCTTTTACAATTATGGTTAATAAAACAAATTCTTCCTTCTCACCATTCTATGACATAGAAAAGATGAAGACTTTCATTAAAACATTCAACTGGGACAATTATTATTTATTTATTTATTTATTATTCAATATCATCTAAATTATTTTTCTCTTCCTCAGCTTCCTCATCATCATCATCACCATGCTGAAAGAGAGTGAGAGAGAGAGACAAACACACATACAGATAGATAGACAGACACAGATAGATTGATAGGCAGATTGATAAACAGACAAATAGATAGAGTCAGACAGATAGGCAGACAGATAGGTAGATAGCTAGATAGACAAAGATATCATCATCATCATCCTCATCATCTTTTAACATCCATTTTCCATGCTTGCACGGGTAAGACGGGTTGTCACATTATGAGAAAAGTCAGGTCAGGAGATTGTCATGCTCATATGGAACTATATATATATATATATATATATATATATAATAAAATGACGATTTGTTAGGTCTTCATTACGTTTATTGTGTAGTGACACGTGTTTCGCTATTGATCAGCTCAAGGTTCGCTCTGTATTGATCTGGCCCGATTCTGGAATTAAAAGCTAATCGGACCTCTGCTGTGGTAATGGCACCTGGGTGAACCTACAGTAACTGCACGTTACACTCCCTAGATATATATATATATATGTATATATATAAATATCATCATCATCATCATCATCGTTTAACGTCCATGTTCCACGCTTGCATGGGTTTGGACGGGAGTTTTCCCACTTGAGGCAAGAGTGGTTGTCATTGCTCGCATAGGACTGTCTGGCGGGTTTTCTACAGCTGGATGCCCTTCCTAACACCAACCACATTTACAGTGTGGGGCTGGGAGGTTTTTACCGTGTTGCCTACACGGCCACATTACAGCGTGGACTGTCTGGCGGGTTTTCTACAGCTGGATGCCCTTCCTAACACCAACCACATTTACAGTGTGGGGCTGGGAGGTTTTTACCGTGTTGCCTACACGGCCACATTACAGCGTGGACTGTGTGTTTTTTTGTCGTGACACCTACACGATCTCATTTGTTTCGGCCTGGATGTTGTGGCACCAACATAACTTTACATTGAAAGGGGTGGTGTGGATGGGGTGGGGGTAGTGGGACGGGGGTGTATTTTTGTTAGAGATGCCTACTTACTGTAGTAGGTTTTACTTTGTATTTAGGTAAGGCGGGTCTTCTCTATTACTGAGTACCGCCAAAGGTCTTGGTCCAGTGACATTGTCTTGGAGAGGTGTAAGTGTGTGAGGTCGGAATTTATCAGCTCGTCCCAGTTTTTTCTGGGTCTGCCTACTCCGTGGCTACCGTCTATCTTTATTGCCCTGCACTTTGTTATATATATATATTAAAGCGCCATTCCACACTGTAAATGAGATTGGTGTTAGGAAGAGCATTCAGTCATAGAGATTAAATCAGAAACAGTTCTGTATGAACATGACACAATCATCTGACCTGACTAGACTCACAGCAGGACAACTCGTCTAACCCATGCTAGCATGGAAAAATGGATGTTAAACAGTGATGATGATAATATATCATCATCATCATCATCATCATCGTTTAACGTCCATGTTCCACGCTTGCATGGGTTTGGAGGGGAGTTTTCCCACTTGAGGCAAGAGTGGTTGTCTTGCTCGCATAGGACTGTCTGGCGGGTTTTCTACAGCTGGATGCCCTTCCTAACTATATATATATATATAGCAAGAGTGGGGGATAGAAACAGTTAGAGAGAGAGAGAGAAGGGGGGAAGTATTATCTTACCATGGTTGATATATTTAGTTGATAAATAGATCTAATGTCATAGTCCAATGTCTTCATTAGTTGAAGTGTTCCTTTCTGTGTATCTACCATTTCAAATGTGTTGTTATAGGTATTCCCCTGTTAAATGAAATATAATATTAAATTTGTGTGTGTTTATATAAGTATGTGGGTAACAGTGACGAGAATACACAGTCTCGATAAGGAGCAAAAACTTTGAAACAATTATCGACTGTTTTCTTTCAGCTATCACTGGAACAAAAGGATGACGTCGGTCAACTAGAAAACACACTTGGTGTTAATATTATGATATTATATTATTGTTATTATTCACTCATATATATATATATATATATATATATATATATATATATATATAGATACATACATACATACATGGTGGCTGCCAACTCGTTTTCGAGTATGGCCACTACTTTATATCCATGTAGGAGAACCCCTACCGATGCGCTGAACAAGTGTGACTTTTTAGTCCAGCCAGTGACTTGAAAACTCTCGTACAAACACTACACTTGTGACAATTATTGACACATAGTGCTGGGCCCATGGTACCATGTGACGACAAGTGCAGAGAGATCTCCAAATATAAAGCAATGCCTGTGCCGTGAAGCTTTTATAGTGAGCAAAGGCACTGCACAAAGCCAGTCCCACTCTCTTAACCAAGATGATATTTACCAAAAAGAAGAACAAGTCAACATCATTGGGATACCATCAGGGTTGCAGGTGTTATATCAGAGTTTTCCTTCTCCTAGAATTCTGCCTTGACAATGGCTAAGGGGTCATACATACATACATATATATATATATATATATATATATATATATATATATATAGTAGTAAGAAAGACTCAGTAGAGCTGAACAGCAGAAAATCTTCAGAGAAGAAACCCCACTCAAGCGAGTGTTTCAGCCCTTAACTTCTTACACTCTAAGGGGGCTGGGCCGCATCCAGTTCATGACTCCTGGGTGCCCTTCTGCTGACACATGCATACATATATGTGTGTATATATATATAATTTAAATTGAAAGAAACCAAGATTTTAAAATCAGATCCATCTTTAATCTCTTCTCTGTCATATATGTGTCTGGGTGTGTGTATATATAAATATATATATATATCACATACAGAGCAAAATGCTCTGTATTGAATTTTGTGTGTGTTTGTGTAAATGAATATGTGTGCACGTGTATGTATGTCTGTGGATTTGTGCACATGTGTGTGTATATATATGGGTATGTGCAGATGTGTGTATGTCTGTGTGTTTGTGCACATGTGTATGTGTATATATTGACTCACCTCAATAGTATAAACTGTTGAATTACTCCAGCTACTGGCTGTGTTGTTATTATCAATAGTTTCTGAGACAAAACTTGACAGATTTATTACAGAACTGTTTACCAAAGTAGTCTAAAAAATGATAACGAAAAATATTTCCAGTATCAGATAATGAGATGAAGATAAGATATTTTAAGATATTTAGAATGACATAGAAATCAATAAAAAGAAATACAAATATATTAAACTGATTGATTTTAAAAGCTTTGGGAATATTTGAAATTTAAACTGTAGTTGTTGAAAGCAAAAGACCATAATGGTTTCTAATTTAGACACAATGCCAAAAAGTTTTGTAGGGAGGTGAAAAGTTGATTATATTAATCCCAGTACTTGACTGGTACTTTATTTTATCAACACCGGAAGGATGAAATGTAAAGTTAATCTCAGGGAGATTTGAACTCAGAATGAAAAGATCGTCACTAAATAAAATAGTTGAAAAAAATCAGGTAAAGTACCACTTGGTGACAGAAAAAAGTGGATAGAGGTGAGAAATTTAACCCCTCATCTCTTGGATGCTGGCTGAGTGTGTTAAGCATTATGCTAATGAGCTGCTGGTCAGCAATTCCATTTTTTTTATAGAATATTTTAAGCCTTTAACTAGAAGTGTAAACATCTAGTTGACTTAAAAAGCATTGGTAAAATTTGAAATTTGAAAATTAGTTGTCTCAACACAAATGACCATAGTAATAGTTCAATGACTATATAAAATAGTTGAGAAAATCAGTAATTACATTTAATATCTGGGTAGCTCAATAAAATCTATAATATTTTTGTAATCGATAGGTAAATACAAATAAATAAGTAAATAAATGTTGATGTTCTCTCTCTCTTTCACTCACTGCCTCAATCCCCCCCCCCCCATCTCTCACTATTATAAGCAAATGGGGTCCATGTGCTGGCTGCCCTGCAACCCCAGCGAACAGAATAGAAGTGTTTCCCCGGTGAGGGGGATGTGTTGGAAGAGACATTCCAGCTCGTGAGGCTCACACCTGCAGGTAGCCAACTCCCTGCTGATGGTGGTGTGTGGGGAGGTGGTCCTAGGGCCAAGGACAACAGAAGTCACCACTGCTAAGGGCTTGACCACAAATCTGTCGGAGAGTGACCAATACTTAGAGAGTTTACCCTCCTCGGCCCGAAGTGCAGTAGAGCCTGAATTAGTCGCAGACTGCACCAGGTTGCCTCTGGAGGTAAAAGATAAACCTGGGTTTGATTTTTTTCTGTAAATAGAAAATATATACTGAATTATATATAAAAAAACAGCCTGTTTATCTAATGAGCCTACAGAACATGGCACAGAACTGGACTATAGTCTGTCCCGCACTCTCTCCCTTTCTTTCGTTGCTTTACTTTTTGTTTTGTTTCATTTAAATATTATTTATGTAAACATAAATTGAAAAGGTTTGGAGTGGTGAGTGTCTATGAATTTTCATAAAATTGTAGGAAACCTCATATGAGGTTATAATTTAACCTGACTTTTTGCTATGCACATAACAATTGGCTTTTTACAGCTACGCATTTCAGATTCCTACAATTTTAAGAAAATTAAATATTATTACTTTGCAATTGCAAATATTATATTATAGTTACTATTAATAAAAACTGGAGAGGGTTGGGCTCCACTAAGCTTAAAATGCCTAAGAAATGCTGTATGTCACTACAGCACCCCTACGACTCCTTCAGGAGTTACAGGATCATAATATACCACTATCAATAATAATAATTTTATTAATTTCTTCCCAAGTTCTTCATTAATTAATTAAAATACAAAATATTTCATTAGAAATATGATAATGAAAGAGTTGAAATATACAAATATATGGAAATATTTCAAGATTTTCAGAAAACTAAAAATATGAATAAACATATTATTTACCTCTGGAATATCTATTGACAAGTTTTTTACTGTGTATGAAATGGGAACAGCAGCACTGGGAGAGGTAACAATTATGGTAAAGTCCTTTTTCATGTTGATCTGTGGAAGTAAAATAAAAAGGTTATTATTTGAGGGAATAATCAGCAATTTACATATACACATACACACACAAACACAATTATAACACATATATATCAGGTTATTATATAAGAAATATTCGGTTACAAATTGAAAGTGCATATGAAAATCGGACATTTTATACTTAATGAACTAATGCATACATAAATGCATATATACACACATACACACATACATATATACAGCCATCCATACATACATAGATATATACATACCTGCATAAATACACATACACACATACAAACACACACACACACATACACATACATACAATGAGTGGTCCAGTTGTAGGATCAATAGTGCAGTCTGCTCTTTAAATTTACATATAAGTGGTTGAGCACTCCATAGGCACATGCATCCACCAATGCTAATAACTATAATATTAGGCACCAATGCAAATAACTCTAAAATAATCACTGCAAATAGATGTACTCACATTAATGTAGATAACTATAATAATAGTTGTCGATCATTATAGATTGGTCAACAATATCCTAGATCTCATTTGCTTACTCATCTCATTTGCTTACTGTAAAGTGGTCGTGTAGGTGTCACGACAGAAAGCACCCAGCACACACTGTAAAGTGGTCATGTAAAAGACATGGTAAAAAGCACCCAGCACACACTGTAAAGTGGTCATATAAAAGACATGGTAAAAAACACCCAGCCCACACTGTAAAGTGGTCATGTAAAAGACATGGTAAAAAGCACCCAGCCCACACTGTAAAGTGGTCATGTAAAAGACATGGTAAAAAGCACCCAGCCCACACTGTAAAGTGGTCATGTAAAAGACATGGTAAAAAGCACCCAGCACACACTGTAAAGTGGTCATGTAAAAGACAGGGTAAAAAGCACCCAGCCCACACTGTAAAGTGGTCATGTAAAAGACATGGTAAAAAGCACCCAGTCCACACTGTAAAGTAGTCATGTAAAAGACATGGTAAAAAGCACCCAGTCCACACTGTAAAGTTGTCATGTAAAAGACATGGTAAAAAGCACCCAGTGCACACTGTAAAGTGGTCATGTAAAAGACATGGTAAAAAGCACCCAGCCCACACTGTAAAGTAGTCATGTAAAAGACATGGTAAAAAGCACCCAGTCCACACTGTAAAGTGGTCATGTAAAAGACATGGTAAAAAGCACCCAGCCCACACTGTAAAGTAGTCATGTAAAAGACATGGTAAAAAGCACCCAGCACACACTGTAAAGTGGTCATGTAAAAGACATGGTAAAAAGCACCCAGCCCACACTGTAAAGTAGTCATGTAAAAGACATGGTAAAAAGTACCCAGCCCACACTGTAAAGTAGTCATGTAAAAGACATGGTAAAAAGCACCCAGTCCACACTGTAAAGTGGTCATGTAAAAGACATGGTAAAAAGCACCCAGTCCACACTGTAAAGTTGTCATGTAAAAGACATGGTAAAAAGCACCCAGTCCACACTGTAAAGTGGTCATGTAAAAGACATGGTAAAAAGCACCCAGCCCACAGTGTAAAGTAGTCATGTAAAAGACATGGTAAAAAGCACCCAGTCCACACTGTAAAGTGGTCATGTAAAAGACATGGTAAAAAGCACCCAGCACACACTGTAAAGTAGTCATGTAAAAGACATGGTAAAAAGCACCCAGCCCACACTGTAAAGTAGTCATGTAAAAGACATGGTAAAAAGCACGCAGCACACACTGTAAAGTAGTCATGTAAAAGACATGGTAAAAAGCACCCAGCCCACACTGTAAAGTGGTCATGTAAAAGACATGGTAAAAAGCACCCAGCACACACTGTAAAGTGGTCATGTAAAAGACATGGTAAAAGCACCCAGCCCACACTGTAAAGTAGTCATGTAAAAGACATGGTAAAAAGTACCCAGCACACACTGTAAAGTGGTCATGTAAAAGACATGGTAAAAAGCACCCAGCACACACTGTAAAGTAGTCATGTAAAAGACATGGTAAAAAGCACCCAGTCCACACTGTAAAGTAGTCATGTAAAAGACATGGTAAAAAGCACCCAGTGCACACTGTAAAGTGGTCATGTAAAAGACATGGTAAAAAGCACCCAGCCCACACTGTAAAGTAGTCATGTAAAAGACATGGTAAAAAGCACCCAGTCCACACTGTAAAGTGGTCATGTAAAAGACATGGTAAAAAGCACCCAGCACACACTGTAAAGTAGTCATGTAAAAGACATGGTAAAAAGCACCCAGCCCACACTGTAAAGTGGTCATGTAAAAAACATGGTAAAAAGCACCCAGCCCACACTGTAAAGTAGTCATGTAAAAGACATGGTAAAAAGCACCCAGCCCACAGTGTAAAGTAGTCATGTAAAAGACATGGTAAAAAGCACCCAGTCCACACTGTAAAGTGGTCATGTAAAAGACATGGTAAAAAGCACCCAGTCCACACTGTAAAGTGGTCATGTAAAAAACATGGTAAAAAGCACCCAGCCCACACTGTAAAGTAGTCATGTAAAAGACATGGTAAAAAGCACCCAGCCCACAGTGTAAAGTAGTCATGTAAAAGACATGGTAAAAAGCACCCAGTCCACACTGTAAAGTGGTCATGTAAAAGACATGGTAAAAAGCACCCAGCACACACTGTAAAGTAGTCATGTAAAAGACATGGTAAAAAGCACCCAGCCCACACTGTAAAGTAGTCATGTAAAAGACATGGTAAAAAGCACCCAGCCCACACTGTAAAGTAGTCATGTAAAAGACATGGTAAAAAGCACCCAGTCCACACTGTAAAGTGGTCATGTAAAAGACATGGTAAAAAGCACCCAGTCCACACTGTAAAGTGGTCATGTAAAAGACATGGTAAAAAGCACCCAGCCCACACTGTAAAGTGGTCATGTAAAAGACATGGTAAAAAGCACCCAGCCCACACTGTAAAGTAGTCATGTAAAAGACATGGTAAAAAGCACCCAGCCCACACTGTAAAGTAGTCATGTAAAAGACATGGTAAAAAGCACCCAGCCCACACTGTAAAGTAGTCATGTAAAAGACATGGTAAAAAGCACCCAGCCCACACTGTAAAGTAGTCATGTAAAAGACATGGTAAAAAGCACCCAGCCCATACTGTAAAGTAGTCATGTAAAAGACATGGTAAAAAGCACCCAGCCCACACTGTAAATGTGGTTTGCACTAGGAAGGGCATCTAGCTGTAGAAAACCAGCCAGAAACAATCCTATATGAGCGAAACATGGTCACCCAAACCAACTTGCCTCTAAATGGGACAAACCCGTCTAACCCTTGCTAGCGTGGAAGATGGACGTTAAATGAAGATGATGATGATGATAACTGGAATGACTATAATTCAAAATTTAAAAAAATTGTCTTACTTACTTTGTCATTTGTTGTACATCTGATTCTAAGGTTGAATGTTTTGGGAATCTGCAAGGAGAAAAATAAAACCAAACATTTACTAACATATCCAACACCACTTGCAGCATATATTTGTTCCAGCTGTTTGTGTTCTGAATTCAAAATCTGCTGTGGCTTACTAGGTGGGTAGACTTAATCCATCACCTTGTTTGACAGCCCCACCACCTGGTTCTTGGGTGTATTTAGCAAAGTTTATTCCTCTACAGTGGTAGACTTAATCCATCACCCTGTTTAACACCACCACCACCACCACCTGGTCCTTGGGTGTCTTTAACAGAGTGTAGTCCACCACAGTGGTAGACTTAAAGTCTGTCTTGAGCCCTGAGGCTCATCAGGCTGGTACTTATCCTGGTTTTCATGGTGTGAAGTGACTGAGAGTACAACACTCTCACCTGGACAGGACACCAGTCCATCACAGGGTTAAACCCACAGTTACTGCTGGCACTCATTATGAGCATAAGTCCAACACACTTACCACAAGGCCACATGCATCTACAGTCCACTGCAGTAGTAGACATAATTCATCACCTAGTTTAACACCACCATCGGGTCCTTGGGTGTCTTTAACAGAGTCTAGTGCACTACAGTGGTAGACTTAATCCACCACCCTGTTTAATACCACCAGATGGTCCTTGGGTACCTTTAGCAGAGTTAATCTTTCTCCTCATATTATGAAAAAGCTACAACATGAACATAACATTATTTACCTGAGAATTTACCTGAATTCCGTGACGAGAATACAGTTTGTTGCCCAACAGGTAAAACTCATTAACTCCTTCAAGTACGGAAATATGGGAGTCACTTGGGAATGTAAAAATCTCAGAGTCTGGAAAAATATGGAAGTAGAATCTTTGTTGAATAAAGCCTTATTATCGTGTGTGGTATATATTTGTGTATATATGCATAGATGTGTGTATTTGTATATATGGGTGTGTTTGTGTGTGTGTATGAGTATGTGTATGGATGTGTGTGTGTATATATATATATATTATTATTATTATTATTATTATTATTATTATTATATCATGACGCATACACTGTTCATTTTCCTGACATTTGTACATTATTCTATGTACTATACATGCACCTTTGATGAGTTGTAGTGCACCTGAGCACTGTACACAATAATTTCATTATTATTATTTCATTATTATCATTATTATGTATATATAGGTATATATGTGAATGTATATATGTATATATACATGTATGTGTATA
>OZ024749.1:28170872-28175872 GCA_964016885.1 Eledone cirrhosa | reverse complement strand
AGCAAGAACCCTCCGATACGTCCTGAATATCTGAGGCTGCAGGTAGCGGCTTGATATTCATTTCAACAAACTTTCCAGTTAACTAACATCAATGACTGAGACTCAAAGAACAATAATAATGTTAATAATGTTAAAACTTGGTGAACTAATTACATCATCATTTTTTTGGAGGGCAGTGTGCATCATTACCACCACCACCATCATCATCATCATCACAAGCAACAGTGATAGTGATAATGATGTGGGAATAATGATGGTTGTGGTGATGGTTGAGACAGCAGTGATTGTAATAATTGTTTCTACTTTAGGCACAAGGCCAGCAATTACCCAGTACATTACTGGTACTTTATTTTATCGACCCCGTAAGGATGAAAGGCAAAGTTAACCTCGGCGGAATTTGAACTCAGACTGTAAAGGGATGTAACTATGCTAGAAAGCATGGCGTCCAACCCTCTACCGATACTGCCAATTGTAATAATGGTGTGGGAATGATGATGGTTGAGACAGCAATGATTGTGATGATGATGATAACGGTGGAGGTGGTAGTGGGAGTGATAATGTAATAATGCTGATGATGAAATAATTTTTGTTGAACAAAAAAGTAAAATAGAACAGTAAAAAGAAGGCAAAAGCAAAACAAACAATTGACAGCAAAAACAAATAAAAAATAGGGGTCAAAAACATGAAAAAATTTAAAAATAAGGTTAAAACTAGAAATAAAATAAAAGCAAAAATAAAACATAAGAAAACAAAACAAATACATGAAAAACAAAAAAAAAAGTTTATTTTTTGTTAATAAGCATTGAAAGGGTTAAGGAATTTGTGAAGGTGACATACCCAAATATTGAACCACCAATCAAATTGTGGCATTCTCTTCATCTTATAAGGCGGCAGGTTGCTGAACAAAGACAGAAAAGGAAGAGGTGGATAAATAAATGGTTGGGACAGAAGAGATTGGAATTTTAATCAGAGGATTAATATATATATATATATATATATATATATATATATATATATATATATATATATATGTGTGTGTATATTTATATACACACACATATATATTTATATGCATATGCATATAAATATTTGTATATATATACATATATATATATACATATTTGTATATATATGTATATAAATATATATGTAATTATTAATATTATAATTTCATATGTTTGAATTAAGAAACTTATTGTCATCATCTCTCAACAAACAATATTTCCTTCCTTATTAATTAAAATTTTATGACAAAAACAACAAAAACAAAGAAAACAAAACTACAACATTTTTATCATATTTTAGTCTGAAGCAGAGGCACAGTGCCACCACCCCTACATCCTTCCCCATCCATACCTCCAACCCCTTTTACTCTAAAACCACCTCTTTTATGTATGTATATATATATATATATATATATATATATATATATATATATATATATATATCGTTATACCCCCACCTCCTGTTCTACAGAATAAGTATAATTTAATAGGATTAATGTGATTGATGTTCTGCGTAAAATATTAGAGGTTGAAGGAGGTGGTGTAGGTGGTGGTAGTGGTGGTGGGAGGAAATATTTGTGTTACAGTAGGTTCCGGAATCATCATTACCATCATTATGATGTTATGTCCTCTTTTTTCTATCTATCTATGCATATATCTATATATGTGTTTGTGTGTAGAGAGAGAGAGAGAGAGAGAGAGAGATGCATATGTATATATTTATATATAACACACAACACATAAAAACAAGATGGTGTAGGAGAGAACAAAGGAGAGTGACAAAATAAAAACCTAGTCACTGAGGTCAAAATGTGTGATGAAAGAGCTTTGACAATATATAAACAACCATCCGGATATCAAACCAACCAGCCAACCGGAAATTTATAATAAATAGGTGCATGTGTTTTTATAGGTGCATGTGTTTTTATTGGCAGCATGACCCTCCCAAAATATAACAATATTTATATATATATATATTTTCCAGGATTCATAAAAATAGATTCTCTCGCCCACCAAAATCGCTATTACTCCCACTCTCTCTAACATATACGTCCCTCTCGCTCTCTCACTCCCTAATATAAATAAGAATGTTACGAGGAACAAAACCTCAGAATTTGTCAACTCTTATTAATTGGTCAGTCGATTCTACGAAAATGTAATGTATTATAGAACATTTTCTTCTTGTCTCCTTAAAACCTGGTTCATTCATCCATATATATCTACAATCGTTGCTATCCTTGCCCTAAATTAATCTTCTCTATGCTTGTTCTAAATAATCTCTCTCTTTGCTAAAAATTTTCCAGGATTCATAAAAATAGATTCTCTCGCCCACCAAAATCGCTATTACTCCCACTCTCCCTCCCGCCCCCACTCTCCCTCCCTCCCCCACTCTCCACCTTTACTATTTGGACCAATCATAAGTCAACGGCCTATGCTATCACTACTGGCTGCTTTTCGATATGATGGATGGACTAAGGAATTTCTGGAGAGTCTGAAGAATCTGGACACTCGATGACAATGCCAAAGATAACGACAAATTCACCTCATGCTGCCAGACGAAAGGGCAAGCCGCCCCCTCTTTGTTTCGGCCGCGGATGGCCAACATAACCCCAAACTCATTCCCCTCACCTCTCCCCGCGCCCCATCCTCCAAACACAATCCAAAACTTCAGAGTTGGTACCATGAACGTAGGCACCTTAAAAGGCCGCTCTAACGAGGTTGTAGAATTGCTTGAATGTAAGGAGGTTGATGTTTGCTGTATCCAAGAGACCAGGTGGAGGGGCAGGTCTGCTAGATTCATTGTGGGTAAAAAACGTTGCTATAAGCTTTTCTGGGTGAGGAATGACAATGGGATAGGTGGGGTAGGAATCATGTTAGCAGAAAAATGGGTGGATAAGATAATAGATGTAAATAGAGTGAATGACAGAATAATTAAAATAAGACTTGTTCTAAACAGAACTACTGTGACAGTAATATCTGCATACGCGCCCCAATCCGGACTGCCTGGCGCTATAAAAGACAGATTCTATGAGACACTGATGCTCACTACCTCCCAAATAACCGACAGTGACTATATAATTATTGCTGGCGACCTAAATGGTCACATTGGACAACATTGTGACGGCTATGACGGAATCCACGGAGGCTATGGGTTTGGTACTAGAAACGAGGAAGGCTCCAGAATCCTGGAATTCTGTGATGCAAACAACCTAACTATCTGTAACACTAACTTCAAAAAACGAGACAATCACTTGATCACCTACAGATCAGGAGAACATACCAGCCAGGTAGATTATATCCTTACCAGAAGACGTGACAGAGTGTCTGTTGTAAACACTAAATCCCTCCCCCATGAAGAATGCACCTCCCAACATAGACTGATAATTAGCGACCTCATAGTCAGGACGAGACGTACTAGACAGCAGAAGAGGACTATCCTCAGGAGAAAAATATGGAAGCTAAAGGATCCCACAGCCAGAAATAAATTTCAAAGCATATTACTTGATGCTTTCGACAGTAAGGAAGAGCAATTAGAGTCGTACAAGGTAGAGGAACAGTGGGAATTCCTGAAAGCAAACCTGCTGATGGCGGCAGACGAAGTCTGTGGCTGGAGCAGGCCTGTAGGCAGGAGGAGAGTAACATGGTGGTGGAACAGTAAGGTGGAGGGGTCAATCAAGGCCAAAAAGCAGGCTTGGAAAGCATGGCGGGATGGGGGAAGTAGAGAAGACTATCAAGTGGCCAGGAGGGAAGCTAGGAGACAAGTGTACTTCGCAAGAAGAGAAGCAGAGGAAAGAAAGTTCAAGCATGTTCTACAACGCGAGGACCAAAAACGTGAGGTGTTCAGGATTGCTAGGCAATAGAGGGACCAGCAGTGTTAGTCGAAGGTAGTATAATAAGTAAGGCAATCAAAGATATGAAGACGGGTAAGGCGGCTGGGCCTTCGGAAATAGTTGCTGAGATGCTGAAAGCCTCCGGTACGGTGGGACACACCATGGTCACCCGGATAGTAAACCAAGTCATACAGAATGGGGTTGTTCCGAAGGACTGGCGTAGCAGCATCATCATTAACTGTTACAAGGGTAAAGGAGACGCCCTAGATAGGAGTAACTATAGAGGCATTAAATTAATCGACCAGGTCATGAAGGTCACAGAAAAAGTAATAGCGCAACTAATCAGAGAGAGAATTGATCTAGATGAAATGCAGTTCGGGTTTGTGTCAGGCAAAAGTACCACAGACGCTCTTTTCATTGTACGACAACTACAGGAGAAGTACCTAGCTAAAAGTAAACCCCTATACTTAGCTTTTGTCGACTTGGAGAAAGCCTTCGACAGAGTCCCCCGAATGGCTTGTGAGAGCTATACAAGCCATGTATAAAGAAACAGTCAGCAAGGTTAGAATTAACAACGAATATAGTGAAGAGTTTAGCGTAAAAGTTGGTGTCCATCAGGGCTCTGTTCTTAGCCCCCTACTATTTATTATTGCCCTTCAGGCTATAACAGTGGAGTTCAAGACCAGCTGCCCATGGGAACTCCTATACGCAGATGATCTAACGCTCATAGCTGAATCAATGGCTGAGCTAGAGAAGAAATTCCAAACATGGAAGCACGGCCTAGAATCAAAAGGCCTTAAAATTAACCTGGCTAAGACTAAAGTTCTAGTTTGTAGGAAAGAAAATAAAGCGCCGGTCCCTTCCGGGAAATGGCCATGCTCAGTGTGTAGGAAAGGCGTAGGTAGAAACTCCATTTTATGTCCCAAATGCAAAGTATGTGTGCATAAAAGATGTAGTGGGATCACAGGTAAGCTAACTAAGAACACAGATTTTACATGTGGCCGGTGCTCTGGTGCAATAAGTAGCAGCAAGTGCCCACAAAATACTAGCTCTTTCAATTGTGCAGAGGGTTCTATAGAAATAGTGGACAGCTTCCGTTACCTGGGTGACAAAATCAGCAGTGGGGGAGGGTGCTCTGAAAGTACAGTAGCTAGAGTCAGAACTG
>OZ024749.1:28115872-28165872 GCA_964016885.1 Eledone cirrhosa | reverse complement strand
TTATTTCAATACTGGACATAGCATTACCTAATGTTCCTTCAAAGAGAGAGTGAAGTGGTTTGAAAAAATGTTATTTCAATATTAAACATAACATTATTTAAGAATCTTTATTCCTAAAACAGAAATGCCTTTACCCTCCATCTCTTTGAAAGTAGAGTGAATTATTTTAGAGAAATGTTATTTCAACACTAGACATAGTGTTATCTAATGTTCCTTTGGAAATATGGTGAAGTAATTTAAAGAAATGCCATTATAATACCAGACATACTATTATCCAGGATTAAAGAAATATTATCCCAAGACTGGGGTGTTTGGTTAGAAAGAATACCTTGATGTCTGGCACCAGTATCTGTAGAGATGGACAAGTGCATTAATTTTCACTTGACTCTCACATCATAAAACAAACATATGACCTGATGAACTCGTCATTGTAAAAACTGAACTGATGGATGTAAGAACTCACTAGCTGCTCAGTGTTACTAGAAATTTTAACATCAATGATGACATTAATATGTTATATTTCCTATGCAAGGAGAGTGACAAGGACCTAAAATCCATAATTAATATCATATGAGTGACCTTTTTCTTCTGTTAGGGATGTTGCTTTGGTGTTGTTATCTGGGACTCACCTCATCATAGAAAAACTAACATAAAAACAATGATGGTGATGAGACCCAGCTAATAAGACAGAGTAAACATCCTCGGGTGAAGAAAAGGTCAGCAACCATCTCATCCAGGTTTACAAGCATAGAAATAACAACATTGTTAGGATAGTGGGTGAACTAAAAGGGAGACATGAAATAAAAGCTGACATAGATCTTTCTCTCAAGAACATTGGAAAACTCTAGTCAATGCTTGAGCAAAATAAAAACATATATATTTCACTGAGAGGGTTGTAAATGTGTACTTGAGGTGAAAAACACAGATTATAGAGGAGAGAACCCTCACTAAAACCTCTGCTAGCTTGGAAAAATGATAATGATATTGATGATGATGGTTATGGTGGTGGTGGTTGTGATGTGGTGGTGGCAGTGGTGTTGGTGGTTGTGATTATTGTAAGGATGGTGGCAGTAGTGGAGGTTGTGATGATGGTAAGGACGTTGATGATGGCGATGGTAGTTGTGATAATGGGGACGATGATAGTGGTGATGGTGGTGGTGGTAATAGTGTTGACGGTGATGATGATGGTGGTGGTGGTGGTGGTGGTGGCGGTGGTGGTGGTGGTGGTGGTGGTGGTGGTGTTTACGAAAGACATACCAATTGAAATACCAATCTTTTGACTTAACCAAAACCAGAAGTGTTGATTACCAGATTAACAGATTAACATTCCAATGTATCAACACACACATATACACGCACACATACACACAACACACTCACACAATACACACACATATATATATACATATATACATATATATATATACATAAATATATACATATATATAAATACACATATATTTATATAAATAAATATATATATATACACACATACAGACATACACACATACATATATATATATATATATATATATATATATATATATATGTACTTATATAACTGTGACAGTGTGTAGCAGTATAAAAGAATAATATAACAACAGGATGTCAAACAACAACAACAACAACAAGGTAAGCCAAACCTCCTAACCACTAGGCCATCGACTGCTCACCTTAACAGGATGTCGAGGCAAGGTACTTCCAAAACATTCAGCTTAACTTTCTGTGGTAGTGATGATGATGATCATCATCATGATGAGGAGGATAAGGACAGTGTCATTGACAGAGATGACAATGTCAATGACAGTGACAATAATGATGACGACGACGACAGAGACAATGACGAAAACAATGACAGAAATGATGACAGAGAAGATGATGATGGTGAGGATTGGGTCATGATGATGATGGTGATAATGTGGTGGTGGTGATGATGATGGTGATGTGGTTATGGTGGTGATGGTGATGATGGTGGTGGTGGTGTTGATGTGGTGATGGTGGTGAATGTGATGGTGATGATGATGGTGGTGGTGGTGGGGGTGATGGTGATGATTAGGATGATAATAACAATGATGATGATGAAGTTTTGTGACAATAGACTAGTTCATTCAACTTTACTGTCCCCTAATATTCCTCTATTAAAATCCCTTCTTTCTGTATATTATAGAGGCAAGTCTTCTGTAAGGTGTATCCCCTTGTTGCTATGGTAGCTGTCATCATTTGACCCTGTAAAGGGCAGTAGATTGTCAAAGTTATTAGAGAATCAGCCGAAAAGCTTTCCCTTTCATACTTCAGGGGTTAATCAAACATAGAGAACCTGTCAAATAATGGGGTTGATGTAATCAACTCCCCCATTACAGATTGTTGGACCTGTGCTTAGATTAGAAGTTAGTGACTTGACCTTAAACAAAACTATATACATCATCATCATCATCATCATCAACGTTTAACGTCCGTGTTCCACGCTTGCATGGGTTTGGACGGGGGTTTTCCCACTTGAGGCAAGAGTGATTGTCTTGCTCGCATAGGACTGTCTGGCGGGTTTTCTACAGCTGGATGCCCTTCCTAACACCAACCACATTTACAGTGTGGAGCTGGGAGGTTTTTACCGTGTTGCCTACACGGCCACATTACAGCGTGGACTGTGTTTTTTTATGTCGTGACACCTACACGATCTCATTTGTTTCGGCCTGGATGTTGTGGCACCAACATAACTTTACATTGAAATGGGCGGTGTGGATGGGGTGGGGGTGGTGGGACGGGTGTGTATTTTGTTAGAGATGCCTACTGACTGTAGTAGGTTTTACTTTGTATTTAGGTAAGGCGGGTCTTCTCTATTACTGAGTACCGCCAAAGGTCTCGGTCCAGTGACATTGTCTTGGAGAAGTGTAAGCGTGTGAGGTCGGAATTTATCATGTCGTCCCAGGTTTTTCTGGGTCTGCCTACTCCGTGGCTACCGTCTATCTTTATTGCCCTGCACTTTGTTATACAGCTGTCGTCTTTCATGCGCATCACGTGACCATACAACGTAGCCTTCTCTCGAGTAAACAACATCTGATCCCTCTTATTTCTAATTTTTTCCTTAGTTTGTTTATGCTTAGCCGTTCACATATATTACTATTACACATCCAGCGGAGCATGCAAGCTTCGTTCCTCTCTAGTTTGCGTATATCCTCTGCACACAATGCCCAGGTCTCACTGCCATGCAGCATTGCTGTTCGTATGCAGGCATCATATAACCTGCCTTTCATTTTTAGGGAGAACCCTTTAGCGGCTAATAGTGGTATAAGCTCTCTGAACTTTTTCCATCCAGTTCTGACTCTAGCTACTGTACTTTCAGAGCACCCTCCCCCACTGCTGATTTTGTCACCCAGGTAACGGAAGCTGTCCACTATTTCTATAGAACCCTCTGCGCAATTGAAAGAGCTAGTATTTTGTGGGCACTTGCTGCTACTTATTGCACCAGAGCACCGGCCACATGTAAAATCTTTGTTCTTAGTTAGCTTACCTGTGATCCCACTACATCTTTTATGCACCCATACTTTGCATTTGGGACATAAAATGGAGTTTCTACCTACGCCTTTCCTACACACTGAGCATGGCCATTTCCCGGAAGGGACCACCGCCTTATTTTCTTTCCTACAAACTAGAACTTTAGTCTTAGCCAGGTTAATTTTAAGGCCTTTTGATTCTAGGCCGTGCTTCCATGTTTGGAATTTCTTCTCTAGCTCGGTCATTGATTCAGCTATGAGCGTTAGATCATCTGCGTATAGGAGTTCCCATGGGCAGCCGGTCTTGAACTCCTCTGTTATAGCCTGAAGGGCAATAATAAATAGTAGGGGGCTAAGAACAGAGCCCTGATGGACACCAACTTTTACGCTAAACTCTTCACTATATTCGTTGTTAATTCTAACCTTGCTGACTGTTTCTTTATACATAGCTTGTATAGCTCTCACAAGCCATTCGTCAACACCTAGTTTTCTAAGAGCCCACCAGATAATGGAACGGGGGACTCTGTCGAAGGCTTTCTCCAAGTCAACAAAAGCTAAGTATAGGGGTTTACTTTTAGCTAGGTACTTCTCCTGTAGTTGTCGTACAATGAAAAGAGCGTCTGTGGTACTTTTGCCTGACACAAACCCGAACTGCATTTCATCTAGATCAATTCTCTCTCTGATTAGTTGCGCTATTACTTTTTCCGTGACCTTCATGACCTGGTCAATTAATTTAATGCCTCTATAGTTACACCTATCTAGGGCATCTCCTTTACCCTTGTAACAGTTAATGATGATGCTGCTATGCCAGTCCTTCGGAACAACCCCATTCTGTATGACTTGGTTTACTATCCGGGTGACCATGGTGTGTCCCACCGTTCCAGAGGCTTTCAGCATCTCAGCAACTATTTCCGAAGGCCCAGCCGCCTTACCCGTCTTCATATCTTTGATTGCCTCACTTATTATACTACCTTCGACTAACACTGCTGGTCCCTCTATTGGGTCGATGTGGGGGAGACTGTCTTTCTCCCATTTGTTCTCCTCATTTAGAAGCCTTTCATAGTGACACTTCCAAGCTATATATATATATATATATATTGGATATTTACCATGCGGTATTCTAATCCTATTGTATCTCTCTCAGTTATTTACCATGCGACCCTCAGTTCCTACCCCCCCCCCCCCCTCTATGCACTTCTTTAAGGCTTACTACCCTGTCTTTAACCTAATTCATTCAATCTGAAAATATTGAAGAGATAAGACACTTTGCCATTCTTCTCTGCTAAAATGTACCACTGAGCTGATTCAAATTTTCCCAGCCAGCCATCCACCTAATCTACGAAGGTATTTTAGCCTACATATTGTCGTTAATATTATGATGTTCCCTGCTGTATTAGCGTTAAATTTTCCCTGCTGTATTAGCGATAAATTTTCGAGGGTTTCTCTTAGTAGCTTTTTCATGTCGTTAATATTATGATGTTCCCTGCTGTATTAGCGTTAAATTTTCCCTGCTGTATTAGCGATAAATTTTCGAGGGTTTCTCTTAGTAGCTTTTTTCATGACGTTATTATTGTTAATTTTACTGATGTAGTATTAACTTATTAACTTGGATATTTACCATGCGGTATTCTAATCCTATTGTATCTCTCTCAGTTATTTACCATGCGACCCTCAGTTCCTACCCCCCCCCCCCCTCTATGCACTTCTTTAAGGCTTACTACCCTGTATTTAACCTAATTCATTCAATCTGAAAATATTGAAGAGATAAGACACTTTGCCATTCTTCTCTGCTAAAATGTACCACTGAGCTGATTCAAATTTTCCCAGCCAGCCATCCACCTAATCTACGAAGGTATTTTAGCCTACATATTGTCGTTAATATTATGATGTTCCCTGCTGTATTAGCGTTAAATTTTCCCTGCTGTATTAGCGATAAATTTTCGAGGGTTTCTCTTAGTAGCTTCTTCATGTCGTTAATATTATGATGTTCCCTGCTGTATTAGCGTTAAATTTTCCCTGCTGTATTAGCGATAAATTTTCGAGGGTTTCTCTTAGTAGCTTTTTCATGTCGTTAATATTATGATGTTCCCTGCTGTATTAGCGTTAAATTTTCCCTGCTGTATTAGCGATAAATTTTCGAGGGTTTCTCTTAGTAGCTTTTTCATGTCGTTAATATTATGATGTTCCCTGCTGTATTAGCGTTAAATTTTCCCTGCTGTATTAGCGATAAATTTTCGAGGGTTTCTCTTAGTAGCTTTTTTCATGACGTTATTATTGTTAATTTTACTGATGTAGTATTAACTTGGATATTTACCATGCGACCCTCAGTTCCTACCTCACAATTTCCCTTCCCCCACCCACACACACCACCATAGTCTATTCGACCAATCAAACCTAGCATGCCATTTCCACTGCTGCTGCTGCTACTACCTGCCTAACTAACTCTCTCCTCCTCTGGCGCATCCCAACACACCCTGCCATTACCCCACCACCACTGTCCTTCTAGCCCTCAATTTTCCCACCGTTAGGGATGGATGAGCTGGGAATACACGAGCAACTCTGAATCAATAGATGAAATATGAATCTGCGAGCTACCAAGCACCCACGTGAAGCGCCAACCCAGAGACCCTCCCCTACGAGTGTCGACAAATGCCCAAAACTCCGAGTTGGTACCATCAATGTAGGCTCAATGAAAGGAAGAGCAGGAGAAATCGTAGAAATGCTAGAGCGAAAGGAAGTTGATGTATGCTGTGTGCAAGAGACTAGATGGAGAGGAGGGTCTGCTAGAGTCCTTGTAGGAAAAAGCCAGTGCTACAAATTTTTCTGGGTGGGAAATGACGATGGGATGGGTGGTGTAGGTATACTATTAGCTGACAAGTGGGTAGATAAAGTAATCTCAGTGTACAGGGTAAATGCAAGAATCATTAAACTCAGACTAGTCCTGAATAAGACAATTACCACAATAATATCAGCTTACGCACCCCAATCGGGGCTGCCAGACGAACTTAAGGATAGGTTTTACGAGTCCCTAATACACACTACAGCTCTAACAGACGACAAGGACTTCCTAATCATTGCAGGAGATTTTAACGGACACGTAGGTAAACACTGCGACGGCTTCAATAGAGTACATGGAGGCCATGGAGTTGGCACAAGGAATGAGGAAGGATTCAGACTTCTAGAATTCTGCGACGCCAATGACATGTCGATATGTAACACAAACTTTAAAAAACCCGACAACCACCTGATCACCTATAGATCAGGGGAGCACTCTAGTCAGTTAGATTTTATCCTCATCAGAGGACGTGACAGATGGACGGTCGTAAACACAAAAGCCTTCCCTAGTGAGGAATGTACATCCCAACATAGCTTAGTTGTCAGCGACCTCACGGTCAGAACTAGACGAGCCCTGAAACAGAGGCCAACCTGGAGAAGAAAGATCTGGAAGCTGAAAGTCCCCTCAACCAGTAACAGATTTAAAGATATTTTACTCAACGCCTACGACAGTAAAGAAGAACAGATAGAGACATTTAACGTAGAAGAGAACTGGGAGTTCCTAAAAAATAACTTACTAGAGGCGACGGATGAGGTTTGTGGCTGGAGTAAGACCTCAAGCAGGAGGAGAGTGACTTGGTGGTGGAACAATAAGGTAGATGAAGCAGTCAAGGCCAAGAGACAGGCATGGAAAGAATGGAAGAACGGGGGGAGCAGGGTACATTACATAGAGACCAAGAGGGAAGCTAGGCGACAAGTATACTTAGCTAGGAGGGAAGCAGAGGATAGAAAATTCAAGCATGTTTTACAACGTGAGGACCAGAAACAGGAGGTATTCAAGATTGCGAGGCAGTGTGTCAGAGATAGTTGTGATGTCATTGGAGAGAAGTGTATCCGGAATGATAAAGGTGAGCTTGCCCTCACAAGTGCTGAGAAGAAAGATGCATGGAAGAGTCATTATGATAGATTACTAAATGAGGAGAATGCATGGGAAGAAGAGACCCTACCCCACGTAGACCCTATAGAGGGACCAGCAGTACAAGTCAGCGGCAGCGTAGTAAGTAAGGCAATCAGAGATATGAAGATAGGGAAGGCAACCGGTCCATCGGGTATAGCTGCCGAGATGCTGAAGGCATCTGGGTCTGTAGGTCACACTATAACCACACGTATCGTTAACCAGGTAATACTAGAGGGGGCCATACCAAAAGATTGGTGCAGTAGCATCATTGTCAACTGCTACAAAGGTAAAGGCGATGCACTAGATAGAGGAAACTATAGAGGTATAAAGTTGATGGACCAGGTCATGAAAGTAACAGAAAGAGTTATAGCACAGCTGATTAGGGACCGGGTGAATATAGATGAGATGCAATTTGGGTTTGTTCCAGGGAAAGGCACCACTGATGCGCTCTTCCTTGTGAGGCAATTACAGGAAAAGTACCTAGCTAAAAGTAAGCCACTCTACTTGGCATTTGTCGACCTTGAGAAAGCCTTTGACAGAGTTCCACGTGCAGTAATCTGGTGGGCTCTTAGAAAACTAGGAGTAGATGAATGGCTTGTGAAAGCGGTACAAGCCATGTATAGGGGAGCAGTCAGCAAAGTTAGGATTAGCAATGAGTATAGCGAGGAATTTAGCGTACAGGTTGGGGTCCACCAGGGCTCTGTTCTTAGCCCTCTCCTGTTCATCATAGTCCTGCAGGCAATAACGGAGGAGTTTAAGACCGGATGCCCATGGGAACTCCTGTATGCTGATGACCTCGCACTCATAGCTGAATCTATGGTAGAACTAGAGAATAAATTCCAAACCTGGAAGCAGGGACTAGAGAGAAAGGGCCTCAAAGTCAACATGACAAAGACTAAGGTCCTTATAAGTAGACGAGAAAACAGAACCCAGATCCCCTCAGGGAAATGGCCTTGCTCAGTATGTAGGAAAGGTGTAGGTAGGAACTCCATTCTCTGCCCCAAATGCAAACAATGGGTACACAAGAGATGTAGTGGGATCTCAGGAAGCTTAATTAAGAATGTAGGATTCACATGCAGCAGCTGTGCTGAAACAGCAAGCAAACAGCCACAGGAAACAAGTACCACCAATCTCTGGGAGGGCCCTGTAGAAACAGTAGACAGCTTCTGCTACCTAGGTGACCGAATTAGCAACGGAGGTGGGTGCTCAGAAAGTACAATAACTAGGGTAAGAACGGGATGGAAGAAGTTTAGGGAACTACTACCACTGCTAGCTGCAAAAGGCTTCTCCCTCAGAATGAAAGGCAGACTGTATGATGCGTGTATCCGAACAGCGATGTTGCATGGTAGTGAGACCTGGGCGCTGAAGGTGGAAGACTTACGTAGATTAGAGAGAAACGAAGCCTGCATGCTCCGATGGATGTGTAACAGTAATATACGTGAACGACAAAGCATAAAGGAATTGAGAGAGAGACTGAGCATAAGAGGAATCAAATGCTGCGTGCAGGAGAGGCGGTTACGCTGGTATGGACATGTGATGCGTATGAAGGATGACAGCTGCATAAAAAGGTGCAGAGCACTAGAAGTTGATGGAAACCGCGGAGTGGGGAGACCCAAGATGACTTGGGATGAGGTGATAAAAGCCGACCTTACCCAACTACACCTCTCAAAGTCAATGACACACGACCGTGACTTCTGGCGTCACGCAGTAATACAGGGTACCCGACCTCCCATGGGTACATGCTGAAGCATATAAACAATATGCCCCCACACCCCCCCACCGCAAGGTGGTCGTGTAGGCGCCACGGCAAAAAAGCACCCAGCCCACACTGTAAAGTGGACGTGTAGGCGCCACGAAAAAGCACCCAGCACTCACTGTAAATGAGGTTGGTGTTAGGAAGGGCATCCAGCTGTAGAAATCAAGCCAGATCAGTTCCTGTATGAGCAAGGCATGGTCAGCCGACCAGACACTGCCCACAACAGGACAACCCGTCTAACCCATGCTAGCGTGGAAGAACGGACGTAAAACGGTGATGATGATGATGATGATGATATATAGTGTATGTGATTCAGTGAATTACTGGTTGTGGTACCAAATCAATCACTCTATGCACAGGCAGAGTGCATATATTATAATAATAATAATAATTGTTTCTACTTTAGGCAATTGAACTAAAACCTGTTGAGAAAGTGGCTTCCTTGTTCAATCATATTACCAGAAGCCTGACATTTTTTATGTAAGCGGACGGTACTTGATTTAGGAGCCGCAGAAACCCAAATACTGGATTTTACCAACCTTCCAGGGGTCCGGGTAAATTTTCAATACCCGAATTACTTGATCGTTTTTTTGGCTATGCGAATGATTGTTTAACCATCGTCTCAATGTGTTTGGCCTTTAACGTTTGTTATAGCTCTGGTTCATCTGAATCATTGAGCACTTGCCACACATCTCGGAGGTTGTTTTTCGTTATACCGTGGGCCGAAATGCGAATCTCGATAATTTATGTTTGTATTTATCTCCAGACTCTAGCTACTGACCAGTTAATTTTCTTGATTTTTTAGTTGATTCTATTGACTGATGAATAGCTTATGTTAATTTTAACCCTTCTGTTGAGAACTCTATTCGATTTGTGATGTTTTTTCATTCTTGCAAAAATATACACAACTGAATTCATTCGCCTGATACAGGGGCTGCTTCCCTTGCCAATCACCACGTGGAGTCAGCAATAGTCAGTCCTTGTATTAACATTGAACTAAAACCTGTTGAGAAAGTGGCTTCCTTATTCAATCATCTTACCAGAAGCCTGACATTATTTATGTAAGCGGACAGTACTTGATTTATGAGCCGCAGAAACCCAAATACTGGATTTTACCAACCTTCCAGGGGTCCGGGTAAATTTTCAATACCCGAATTACATGATCGTTTTTTTGGCTATGCGAATGATTGTTTAACCATCGTCTCAGTGTGTTTGGCCTTTAACGTTTGTTATAGTTCTGGTTCATCTGAATCATTGAGCACTTGCCTCACATCTTGGAGGTTGTTTTTCGTTATTTCGTGGGCCGAAATGCGAATCTCGATAATTTATGTTTGTTTATATATATATATAGTTTTGTTTAAGGTCAAGTCACTAACTTCTAATCTAAGCACAGGTCCAACAATCTGTAATGGAGGAGTTGATTACATCAACCCCATTATTTGACAGGTTCTATAATGAATAATGAAATTATTGTGTAAAGTGCTCAGGTGCACTCGTCAATGGTGCATGTATAGTACATAGAATAATATACAAATGTCAGGGAAGTGAATAGTGTGAGTCATGAAATACATGTGTGTATGTGTATGGAGGGGGAATATTAGGTGTAATGTTGGCGAATCTCGGGAAGCATGGAGATTTTAAAGGATGCAGTGTCTCGAAAGCTAACAACTGATGCAGGCAGTTTGTTCCATGCTTCAGCAACTCTGAGCATGAAAAAATGTTTCTGAAAGTCATGGGGACTGTGCTGTTTTCTGACTTTGTAGGCATGTCCCACGTGTGTTAGACACATGGAAATCAAAAAGGTACTCAGGGTTGTTGTTGGCAAGATGGTTAATAATTTTGTGGGGTGTTTACCAAGTCAGTTGCCAGGCATCGGAGCTTCAATGTATCCATGCCCAGGGAAGCAAGGCGTTCAGAGTATGGTAGATGCCCGATGGAGGGTATTCGCTTGGTATATATTAATAAGAACTATGAAGTTTTGCTTACATGTATTTAAATTTTTATTGTGTAATGACCTGTTATGTGTGTTTCACAGAGGATTGGCTCAGGGTTATCTATAGAAGTTATGGACCTGACGCCATTATCCATCTGCTCTTCAGACTAGCAGCACGACAAAAACACTATACATTTTGTCGACTCACTAGTCTGAAGAGCAGATCGATAATGGTGTTAGATCCATAACGTCTATGGCTGATCCTGAGCCAATTCTCTGCAAAATGCGCATAACAAGTCATTATACAATAAAAATCTAAATACTTGTAGATGAAACTTCATCATTCTTATTAATATATATATATAAATAAGAATGATGAAGTTATATATATATATATATTAATAAGAATGATGAAGTTATATATATATATATATATATCAAAATGAGAGATATATATCATAAGAATAGAGGAGAAGGATATATGATATAATATATTAGATGTCTTTAGGTGAAGCAAAGCGTGCTCAATGCTTAGAGATGTGATGTTGAATATTATATTAGGATAATATAACGCCACCATTTTGGTATTTTAAAATAAATAATGGGTAGAGCATGGATACTGATGTATTCTTAATACTTCAAACATTTTTTTAGAATAACAAACGTTTCATGAACGTGTAGCCTTATTTTGGTGTTGTACGGATTTGGACTATCCCTTCAGTGACATCTTTAAGGACAATAATTTTTCACTGATGAGTCTTATAAGTAAATCTCCACTGTGGAATATATTCACACATATATGTCTACCTACTGTATTGTAAATGTACTTGAAGATGAAATTCTGTGTAAGAATTAAATTTTGTTTTTAATGTCTTGCTTTCTCCTCCATATATTTCTGATTATATAAATATATATACAGTATTTTCCGTAGTGTTGTAATATAAATATTACACACAGTAGATGGACAGCTCACGTAGAGTTTGCTCGACGGTTCCAGTTGTAGTTCCAAAAGTAATCCGGAGAAAAGTAGAAGGATTTAAATGGATACAGTTTAGTTAAAAGGAATTTATTGACACGTGTTTCAATAACAGTTACATAACCTGAAAACAGCTGCTATCTACAAAGTATTAGTTATGCAGACATTCAATATTTCAATGTTATTATCAACTGTCATTTCATCAGAATAATTTTACTGAGGACCTGTTTGGTTTTTATAGAGAATATTAGGAGGGAGGGGTGAAGTTGTTAGAAGAATAGTTGAGGGAGTGGTTTTTTGATAGCAGTGAGAATTTTTGGTGGCAGTGAGTAATTAGATTCCCATCTGTTGTTTTGACATTTTTATAGAATATATTATTGGTTATTTTTCTAAATCTATAGAAGGATTAGAGATAGTATAGATATGCATGGTTGGTTTTGTGTTTGCACTTAATTAACATTCAGACTTAAATTTTTCTTTCAGGTGTACGTATCCTTTCGCCCACGCATTCACACACAAACATATATGCACACCTCTACAAAATACATATACTCACATACACATACTTACATGCTCATACTTACATACATATACACATGCACACATATATATATATACATATATATATACACATATATACATGTACATACATATGCATCCATGTGTATACATTTTCATACTCAACTTATCTTTATATACACACGTATAGACACACACATATATACATACATACTCCAGTCTATGTGTATATATATATATATATATATATATATATATATAAACACTTTAATACATGAATACACTTACATCCAACCATACACATCAAACATATATATATATATTTATTTATTTATATACATTTTCACATATATATACATACATATGGTCGCTTTTAGACACATTCATTATAGCATATTTGCACCTATTCTCATCAGCATATCTTTCCATTATTAGTGTGGTAATTTAAGGTTATTAATATACATGTATATGTTGAGAAGAGATTGTTTTTATATTTTTCTAACTAGATTGAGGTTTATATAGTTGGGGGGATGTCCCTCTTTTATGTAATATTCAGCTTGTAGTGGGAAAAAAAGGGTTTTAGTTCGGTGACGGCAGAATAATGTTCGTTCAATTCTGTTATTCAGCAATTTCTTCTTGTGTGTGATTATGTAATAAATCTCAAGATTACACAATTTGCAGAAATTTTGGCTCCTGGAAAAGCTTTGGGTTTTAGCTAATTTCTCCCATTTTAGGGTAAACTTTTGATCGCTATCCCTGAGCGTCCAAGCTTTTTCTGCTAAAGTTGTTACATTTCTTTGGCTCTGGTGTTTTATTGAGTAAGAATGCCTATATAATCGAGATTTAAACGATGTTGCCGTTGATCCCACGTAATACCACTCGTTGCCTCCGGATTTAATGGTACACTTATAAATAATATTTTTTTCCAGGCAGTTATTGCCGAGGGAGCAGTTGTTAGGATAGGTGCAGTTACAGTTGTGTACGTTGGGTTTTCTCTGGAGTAGTATTGCGGACGAACTTAGGTGTGGTTTATTTATGTTCTGTAGTGTATTGTCTACTGTTTTTTTTTGTGTTCTTTGTACTTAAGTTTTTAGTGTTTTCGTTTCACCTTCTAGTATTGATCTTTTTTATGTGTTGTTCACGGTTTAACGCTATAGAGTATGACAGTCTTATAGTGGTAGGGTTTAGGATTTTGTGGTATTTGTGTGATGTAGGAAAATGTCTCTTAATTATTTTAAAGAAGAGTACTGGTAAATTTTGTACTAATGGAACTATTGTATTCAGGGTTATACCATAAGTACTCTTTGCATCGCTTTCTATTAGTTTTGTTTGTTGGTTTACTGGTGTGTATACTATGGTAGTAAGTGTGGTTTGGTGTTGTGTTATTATATCTACCTATGTGGGATTTATTTTGAGTGTTTTGATTGTTCTCATCTATATACTCTATTTTGTTGAAGTAGCCTGCTTTACTAAGGGCGTTATCGTAGTTCTCGGCGTGTTCCTTAAATACTTGTATGTTAGAAGATAGACCCGAGATTCTAAGGGAAATATTTTTAGGGATAGATTTAATTATAGAGATGGGGTGGTTAGACCCAACATTTACGTACTTGAGTTTTTCATTCAATTTATGAAACGGTTTAATCAGACCAGAGTTTAAATTGAGTGTGACATCCAGGAAGTTAACTACTTTAAGGTTGTATTCATATGTTATAGTTAGTCCTATTTCGAGTAGTAGTTTTCTTATATCTTTGCGTAGTTTTTCTAGTTTTTGGTTATTTAGGTTTTTAACTAGGAGGAGAGCATCATCGCGGTATATTCCGCCGTGGAGATTGCTGAATTTTTCCTGGAGTCTAAAGGCGATAAATAACCCCACAATATCAGTTATTTCCGCCGAATCATTAGAGCCCATTGTTATGTCAAAGTTAGAGGGTCTATCTTTACGAACCCAATAACTGTTCTCAAATTTGACTATAGTTTTCCTAGCTTCTAATATAATCTTAATTTCATCGTTTGTAAGGTCAGAGTTATCCTTAGCAAACTTAATGGCTCTATTCAAAGTTTCAGGTGATATCGATGAGTAATATTCGTCGATATCAAACTGGATAAATTTAGATTTATTTTTATTGCTAACGCTATTAAACCATCTTATTGCTTCTTGGGTCTTCCCCCAGAGTTTAATGTTAACCTTAGCCTTAATTTGGGGGATGATTCTATCTAAGATATATTTGCTTATTTTACCTATATCTGATTTAGAGGGGCAGATTAATCTAATTTTAGGGTCATTATCAAAGTTTACCTTATGGTCCTTAAGATTGAAGGTGGGTACCGCCGGTAAGAGTGGTCCTGTCCTATCTTCGATTCCGAGATTTTTCACTATTTCGCATGCCTCATCATTGATGTGCTTAAGAGTTACTTCATTCGTTTTTCTATATTTTTTATGTAATTCTTTTCGAATGAAGTTGTTGTATGTAGTGCAGTCCATAGTATACAGGTTTGATGTTGTGTCCGCTTTTACTACAATTCCTTTGGTGTTTTTAAGGTCGTCCAGTAGTTTTTTAATATCTTTCTGTAATTTGTTGTTGGTGTTACGTCCTTTGAATCTAATTTTAAGGATTAAGTCCATAAGGTCCTGCTCAAATGCATCTAATAGTGGGTTAGTGGGTGGGTTTTTACATGTTCTAAAACCAAATTTGTTGTTTACACCACTTTCTGATGGTGAGTTCATACGGCTTCTATCATAGTGGAGCGTTTTCCACCTCACACGTCGAATGAATTCATTAGTTTTTTTAATCATACTCAATAAGTATTCCCTTTTAACTTGGGTTGGTATGTTTTTGAGTGACATATCCAGGTAGTGTTTTTCCATTGTTGTGGTTGCGTTTGCTGTGTGGGTTGCTCGACTTTACAGGAGGTAAATATACAGTATTTTCTGTAGTGTTGTAATATTACACACACAGTAGATGGACAGCTCACATAAAAGAGGGACATCCCCCCAACTATATAAACCTCAATCTAGTTAGAAAAATATAAAAACAATCTCTTCTCAACATATATATGTATATTAATAACCTTAAATTACCACACTAATAATGGAAAGATATGCTGATGAGAATAGGTGCAAATATGCTATAATGAATGTGTCTAAAAGCGACCATATGTATGTATATATATGTGAAAATGTATATAAATAAGTAAATATATATATATATATGTTTGATGTGTATGGTTGGATGTAAGTGTATTCATGTATTAAAGTGTTTATATATATATATATATATATATATATACACATAGACTGGAGTATGTATGTATATATGTGTGTGTCTATACGTGTGTATATAAAGATAAGTTGAGTATGAAAATGTATACACATGGATGCGTATGTATGTACATGTATATATGTGTATATATATGTATATATATATGTGTGCATGTGTATATGTATGTAAGTATGAGCATGTAAGTATGTGTATGTGAGTATATGTATTTTGTAGAGGTGTGCATATATGTTTGTGTGTGAATGCGTGGGCGAAAGGATACGTACACCTGAAAGAAAAATTTAAGTCTGAATGTTAATTAAGTGCAAACACAAAACCAACCATGCATATCTATATTATCTCTAATCCTTCTATAGATTTAGAAAAATAACCAATAATATATTCTATAAAAATGTCAAAACAACAGATGGGAATCTAATTACTCACTGCCACCAAAAATTCTCACTGCTATCAAAAAACCACTCCCTCAACTATTCTAACAACTTCACCCCTCCCTCCTAATATTCTCTATAAAAACCAAACAGGTCCTCAGTAAAATTATTCTGATGAAATGACAGTTGATAATAACATTGAAATATTGAATGTCTGTATAACTAATACTTTGTAGATAGCAGCTGTTTTCAGGTTATGTAATTGTTATTGAAACACGTGTCAATAAATTCCTTTTAACTAAACTGTATCCATTTAAATCCTTCTATATAAATAAATATATATATATATATATAGGATGATATATACACAAATACACACACACATATGTATATGCATAGAGTGAGATACAAATATATATTCATTCATTGTTTAATATTATATATATATATACACACTCACACACACACACACACCATATATACTTGAGTAATAGTCAATCTTATGTAAAATTCAACATCCTGTTTTTACCCAAATATCTGGAATTTTCCTTGGAACTTGTATAAATTTGACCCTAGTTTATCACAAATAAAGGTTAACATTTCTGAATGAAGATATCATCCTGTATGTAGAAATAACACATTACAAAATCCTCTTGAACTTAAGGCAAATTTATATTATTGCAAATATGTCTGAAACTAAAAATTTACTCAAATGTGTGTCCACCTTATTGTAGCCTGCGCTACAGCTGAAATGCTTTTAGTGGAATGCTCGGTGCTTATAGTAAAACGGTAGGTAGTGGCACACCAGTAGATATATTACCCATGGTAATAAACAGTAATTATGAGATATAAATTGATTCCACAAAGCTAGTCTGTTAAGGTTGATAGATACAACTAAAAGAACAAGTGTGAATATTCATAAGAGTTACATGACCTTGTTTATGGATTTTGTTATTTATTAGGATGTGTGTTTTGATGTAGAGAATCAGTAATATTACTGTAATTCATTGTGTTTTTTTGTTTTTATTTGTTTAGAGGTCAGTTGGGCTTCTGCTACTAATATGGTATTTTGCATTCTAGCTTGAATTTCAAGGTAGAATCCATATATTCAACCTCAAAAGATGGTCTGAAAAATTTAACTTTTACACACAGATATATATATATATATATATATATATATATATATATATATATATATATGCAAAAGTTTTATTTAAAATTGTTGGGTTACAACAAGTAAATATTTTATAACTGATATAAAGCACTCGACAAGTTTTGGGAGTAGATATACGATATTAAACAAATGGAAACTATATTTATAAAACCATATTTATTTCATTATACATATTTCAGGGATACCATATTAAAAATATGGCATGCCTTCGTCAGATAAAATACAATATATAAACAGTTTTATAAATAATTTTGACGTACCATAATATAAGCGACCATTAAATTAGGAGGCTGCCTTGGTAGTGATGTGTTTATAATTATTTAGTTATAGTATCCTTCTCTCTCTATGTATAGCTCTCTCTCCTCTCTCTTGTGCTTATCTATATATATGATGAAGTATTATGTATCTGTCGCTTTGGTTTTGCCTCTCATATTTCTTTCTTATTTCTCTCTTGTTTTTTTCACTTCCCCCTATCTAGTTATATTTTCTCTCTCTCTTTCTTTTCCTCCCCCCTCTCTCTCTCCGTTTTCTCTTTATCTCCATTTTTTTCTTTCTCTCCGTCTTTTCTCTAACTGTGCTTAACACTATAACTAAATAATTACTGTCCTCTCTCTCTATATAGTACTCCCTCGCTCTTGAATCTCTCTATATGTATGGTGAATTATTAATATTTATCTGTTGCTTTCGGTTGCCTCTCTTTTTTCACCTCCTCCTTTTCTCTCTCCCCTCTCTCTCTCTGTTTTTCTTTACCTCCGTTTCTTCTTTTTCTCTGTCTTTTTTCTAACTGTGCTTAACACTATAACTAAATAATTATAAACACATCACTACCAAGGCAGCCTCCTAATTTAATGGTCGCTTATATTATGGTACGTCAAAATTATTTATAAAACTGTTTATATATTGTATTTTATCTGACGAAGGCATGCCATATTTTTAATATGGTATCCCTGAAATATGTATAATGAAATAAATATGGTTTTATAAATATAGTTTCCATTTGTTTAATATCGTATATATATATATATACTGTAAGGGCTCATGAAGTGGGGGGGGGGGGGGTTGTGTGTGTGTATATATATATCCTTATGTGGTTGACGGCTGAAAGAAAAGAGTACTCAGTACCAATGTAGAGTCTTAATATTCATTTTATTAAGGCTGAATAGTGAGTCTTGTTACTCTGGAGTTTTGCCTGATTATCACAGGGTCATCAGTCAAGGACTTATCTGATGACTGTGATAAACAGTTGAAACTCCTTAATAAAATGTACATATATATATATATATATTATAATAATAATAATAAAAAGGACAATTTGTTATGTCTTCATTACGTTTATTGAGTAGTGTGATGAGTGTATCGTTATTGATCAGCTCAAGGTTCAATCTGTATCGATGTAGCTTGACTCTGGAATCAAAAGCTCGCCAGACTTCTGCTGTGGTAATGACAGATTCGTTCTTTTTATTATTATTATAATTACACTCTGCTTAGTTCTACACATCGAGTGTTCATTTGGGTGAACCTAAAGTAACTGGATGTTACATTCTCTCTCTCTCTCTCTCTCTCTCTCTATATATATATATATATATATATATATATATATATATATATATATATATATATATAATCATCATCATCGTTTTAATGTCTGCTTTTCCATGCTTGCATGGAAAATGTAGAGGGTGTTTCAAAAAATTAGATATCATTTGAGATGTAAATATCCCAGAAATTACACAGTCTAAGATGATGAGACTGAACAGACTTAATGTTGGGTGACATAGAATTTATTCCTCAAAATTTGTCAACATTACAACAGTGATTATTCACAATATATATTTTAATGTGATAACCTTGGAAACAAGCCAATGATATCAATTTTTTTTAAACAACCTGTGTATGTATGTCATCATCACCGTTTTACGTCCGTTCTTCCACGCTAGCATGGGTTAGACGGGTTGTCCTGTTGTGTGCAGTGTCTGGTCGGCTGACCATGCCTTGCTCATACAGGAACTGATCTGGCTTGATTTCTACAGCTGGATGCCCTTCCTAACACCAACCTCATTTACAGTGAGTGCTGGGTGCTTTTTCGTGGCGCCTACACGTCCACTTTACAGTGTGGGCTGGGTGCTTTTTTGCCGTGGCACCTCCACGACCACCTTGCGGTGGAGGGTGTGGGGGCATATTGTTTATATGCTTCAGCATGTACCCATGGGAGGTCGGGTACTCTGTATTACTGCGTGACGCCAGAAGTCACGGTCGTGTGTCATTGTCTTTGAGAGGTGTAATTGGGTAAGGTCGGCTTTTATCACCTCATCCCAGGTCATCTTGGGTCTCCCCACTCCGTGGTTTCCATCAACTTCTAGTGCTCTGCACCTTTCTATGCAGCTGTCATCCTTCATACGCATCACATGTCCATACCAGCGCAACCGCCTCTCCTGCACACAGCATTTGATTCCTCTTATGCTCAGTCTCTCTCTCAATTCATTTATGCTTTGTCGTTCACGTATATTACTGTTACACATCCATCGGAGCATGCAGGCTTCGTTTCTCTCTAATCTACGTAAGTCTTCCACCTTCAGCGCCCAGGTCTCACTACCATGCAACATCGCTGTTCGGATACACGCATCATACAGTCTGCCTTTCATTCTGAGGGAGAAGCCTTTTGCAGCTAGCAGTGGTAGTAGTTCCCTAAACTTCTTCCATCCCGTTCTTACCCTAGTTATTGTACTTTCTGAACACCCACCTCCGTTGCTAATTCGGTCACCTAGGTAGCAGAAGCTGCCTACTGTTTCTACAGGGCCCTCCCAGAGATTGGTGGTACTTGTTTCCTGTGGCTGTTTGCTGCTTGCTGTTTCAGCACAGCTGCTGCATGTGAATCCTACATTCTTAATTAAGCTTCCTGAGATCCCGCTACATCTCTTGTGTACCCATTGTTTGCATTTGGGGCAGAGAATGGAGTTCCTACCTACACCTTTCCTACATACTGAGCAAGGCCATTTCCCTGAGGGGATCTGGGTTCTGTTTTCTCGTCTACTTACAAGGACCTTAGTCTTTGTCATGTTGACTTTGAGACCCTTTCTCTCTAGTCCCTGGTTCCAGGTTTGGAATTTATTCTCTAGTTCTACCATAGATTCAGCTATGAGTGCGAGGTCATCAGCATACAGGAGTTCCCATGGGCATCCGGTCTTAAACTCCTCCGTTATTGCCTGCAGGACTATGATGAACAGGAGAGGGCTAAGAACAGAGCCCTGGTGGACCCCAACCTGTACGCTAAATTCCTCGCTATACTCATTGTTAATCCTAACTTTGCTGACTGCTCCCCTATACATGGCTTGTACCGCTTTCACAAGCCATTCATCTACTCCTAGTTTTCTAAGAGCCCACCAGATTACAGCACGTGGAACTCTGTCAAAGGCTTTCTCAAGGTCGACAAATGCCAAGTAGAGTGGCTTACTTTTAGCTAGGTACTTTTCCTGTAATTGCCTCACAAGGAAGAGGGCATCAGTGGTGCCTCTTCCTGGTACAAACCCAAATTGCATCTCGTCTATATTCACCCGGTCCGTAATCAGCTGTGCTATAACTCTTTCTGTTACTTTCATGACCTGGTCCATCAACTTTATACCTCTATAGTTTCCTCTATCTAGTGCATCGCCTTTACCTTTGTAGCAGTTGACAATGATGCTACTGCACCAATCTTTTGGTATGGCCCCTTCTAGTATTACCTGGTTAACGATACGTGTGGTTATAGTGTGACCTACAGACCCAGATGCCTTCAGCATCTCGGCAGCTATACCCGATGGACCGGTTGCCTTCCCCATCTTCATATCTTTGATTGCCTTACTTACTACGCTGCTGCTGACTTGTACTGCTGGTCCCTCTATAGGGTCTACTTGGGGTAGGGTCTCTTCTTCCCATGCATTCTCCTCATTTAGTAATCTATCATAATGACTCTTCCATGCATCTTTCTTCTCAGCACTTGTGAGGGCAAGCTCACCTTTATCATTCCGGATACACTTCTCTCCAATGACATCACAACTATCTCTGACACACTGCCTCGCAATCTTGAATACCTCCTGTTTCTGGTCCCCACGTTGTAAAACATGCTTGAATTTTCTATCCTCTGCTTCCCTCCTAGCTAAGTATACTTGTCGCCTAGCTTCCCTCTTGGTCTCTATGTAATGTACCCTGCTCCCCCCATTCTTCCATTCTTTCCATGCCTGTCTCTTGGCCTTAACTGCCTCATCTACCTTATTGTTCCACCACCAAGTCACTCTCCTCCTGCTTGAGGTCTTACTCCAGCCACAGACCTCATCCGTCGCCTCTAGTAAATTATTTTTTAGGAACTCCCAGTTCTCTTCTACGTTAAATGTCTCTATCTGTTCTTCTTTACTGTTGTAGGCGTTGAGTAAAATATCTTTAAATCTGTTACTGGTTGAGGGGACTTTCAGCTTCCAGATCTTTCTTCTCCAGGTTGGCCTCTGTTTCCGGGTTCGTCTAGTTCTGACCGTGAGGTCGCTGACAACTAAGCTATGTTGGGATGTACATTCCTCACTAGGGAAGGCTTTTGTGTTTACGACTGTCCATCTGTCACGTCCTCTGATGAGGATAAAATCTAACTGACTAGAGTGCTCCCCTGATCTATAGGTGATCAGGTGGTTGTCGGGTTTTTTAAAGTTTGTGTTACATATCGACATGTCATTGGCGTCGCAGAATTCTAGAAGTCTGAATCCTTCCTCATTCCTTGTGCCAATTCCATGGCCTCCATGTACTCTATTGAAGCCGTCGCAGTGTTTACCTACGTGTCCGTTAAAATCTCCTGCGATGATTAGGAAGTCCTTGTCGTCTGTTAGAGCAGTAGTGTGTATTAGGGACTCGTAAAACCTATCCTTAAGTTCGTCTGGCAGCCCCGATTGGGGTGCGTAAGCTGATATTATTGTGGTAATTGTCTTATTCAGGACTAGTCTGAGTTTAATGATTCTTGCATTTACCCTGTACACTGAGATTACTTTATCTACCCACTTGTCAGCTAATAGTATACCTACACCACCCATCCCATCGTCATTTCCCACCCAGAAAAATTTGTAGCACTGGCTTTTTCCTACAAGGACTCTAGCAGACTCTCCTCTCCATCTAGTCTCTTGCACACAGCATACATCAACTTCCTTTCGCTCTAGCATTTCTACGATTTCTCCTGCTCTTCCTTTCATTGAGCCTACATTGATGGTACCAACTCGGAGTTTTGGGCATTTGTCGACACTCGTAGGGGAGGGTCTCTGGGTTGGCGCTTCACGTGGGTGCTTGGTAGCTCGCAGATTCATATTTCATCTATTGATTCAGAGTTGCTCAAATGTATTCTCAGCTCATCCATCCATAACGGTGGGAAAATTGAGGGCTAGAAGAACAGTGGTGGTGGGGTAATGGCAGGGTGTGTTGGGCTGCGCCAGAGGAGGAGAGAGTTTGTTAGGTAGGTAGTAGCAGCAGCAGCAGTGGAAATGGCATGCTGAGGTTTGATTGGTCGAATAGGCTATGGTGGTGTGTTGGGGTGGGAGGGAAATTGTGAGGTAGGCACTGAGGGTCGCATGGTAAATAACCGAGAGAGATACGATAGAATTAGAATACCGCATAGTAAATATCCAAGTTAATACACCAGTAAAATTAACAATAATAACGTCATGAAAACTACTAAGAAACCTTCGAAAATTTGTGTATATATATATGTATATATTGAAAAAAAAGCGAAGTTTCTCATTAAGGTCTTTATTGATTATACACAGTTACGACCGTTTCACTGATGGGTGGCTCAGGATCTAAATTAATGCTATAGACCCAGCTCCAGTCCTATCTGCTCATCAGACTTGTTAATCAAGCAAAGCCAAATTCTTATCTGATTGCATCCCATACCAGACGATATGAACACACCACCAAATATGGGTATTGACCAATCACCACGCACACCAAGGGACACACATTAATATGAAACCATGCTTTGTTTTCAATATACACACTCTGCCTTAGTATAGAGTGCTGATTTTGGTACCCTTCTCAGTAAACCACAAATCTACTGAACCATCTATATATACATAGTTATATACATGGTTATTATGTAGGCAACTTGTAGTTCCTAGTAGCGATGCTGGTCGAAGCACTCAATGCTGTTACTGTGTCCATCTCTCGTTGGGTTGTGCTCCAAGTTTAAAGTGGCTATAGTTTGCTGAATGTATATAAAGTGACAATAAGAATATCATCTCTGTCATATTGAAAATCTCTATCCCCCATCTACCCACTCCCGTCTCCCACCAATCTACCATAACCCAATAACATGTATATAAAACAAAGACGGGATGTATGTCAACAATTTGGATGGGATCACCCATGTAAACTCTCATATCTGAAGAAACGTTGATTAAGAGTCAGGATCCAATCACATATCAAACCCGAGCTGATCGATATAGAAACAATTGTAATATGGAATAAAGTTTACAAAAAGCTGCAATTCTTATCGTCACTTTATATATATATATATGTAAAAGGTAAACAGAAATAACAACACAATCGGTACAGTATATGGAAGGTATATATTAGGTTAACGCTTGATAGGAGTCTTAACATTTCGGACGCTAGTCCTTCATCAGAAGAAAGAATGAGAAATAAGATAGATTGAGGGGACGGGTGGGATGGAATTGGAAAAAATGTCTTTAGATAAAAATAATAGGTCCATTCATGTTCCATAGGAAGGGTAAAGGAAAGGAGAGTGTTCTATGTATGCTACAGAGCTATTTAATTATGAGCGATTTCACACGTCTCTGTTGTGACCCCAATGGCTGAGCTCCGGCCGTATCGACAGTTAGATCCTGCATTCAGATCTAGCTGTCGAAACGGCCGGAGCTTTTCCCTATTACCCACTCTACTACCCTAAGTATCGAATACTCTGGTGCATTATGGTATCTTACCACACCTTCTTTATTTTATATATATATATATATATATTCAATGGTCATGTTGGACAGCTCCAGGATGGTTACACTGGGGTACCTGGTGGGCACGGTTACGGTTCAAGAAATGAAGAAGGAGTGAGACTTCTTGAATTTTGTGATGCGAGTACATTGACTATTTGCAACACAAACTTCCAGAAACCTGCCAATCACCTAATAACCTACAAATCTGGTGAGCACATAAGCCAGATTAACTTCCTGCTAGTTAGGCAGCCGGACAGGCAGATAGTGTCTAATACCAAGGCATACCCTGGGGAAGAATTTACCCCACATCATAGGTTAGTTGTTAGTGATATCTAAGTAAGCAAGAGATGGAATGAGACATATAGGAAGGTGTGGAGAAGAAAGGTCTGGAAGCTAAAAGACCTTTCACTAAAATACAAATTTAGGAAAGCCCTTCAAGATGTATATGACGAAAAAGAAGACGATTTAGAGACGTATGGCATAGATAATAACTGGAATTTCTTACGTGACAACTTGCTGCAGGCTACTGATGAAACCTGTGCCTGGAGCAGAGCTCCAACCAGACAGAGAGTGACCTGGTGGTGGAACAGCACAGTAGATAAGGCTATTAGAGACAAAAGACTAGCATGGAAGGCTTGGAAAAAGGGTGGGAGTAGGGAAGTATATACAGCCACTAAGAGAGAAGCTAGACATCAGGTGTACTTAGCACACAGGGAGGCAGAGAGTAGGAGGTTTGCCAATGTTCTGCGACGGGAAGATCAGAGGCGTGCGGTGTTCCACATTGCAAGGCAGTGTGTCAATGCAAATCAAGATGTTGTTGGAGATAAATGTGTCCGGGATGATGACGGTGTACTTAGTGTCACGAATGATCAGAAAAAGGAGGCCTGGAAATGTCATTATGAGAGACTGATGAATGTGTAGAATGAATGGGTGAGAGAGAAATTACCCTTGGTGGATCCGACAAAGGGACCAGCTATTGAGATTGACGAATATAGGGTCCAAGAGGCGATTAGGGAAATGAAAAATGGTAAGGCTGCCGGACCATCGGGAATAGTTGCTGAGATGCTGAAGGCATCAGGGGACGTAGGCACTAAACTGGTTGCACGCATCATCAATCAGGCTATATATGGTGGTGTCATACCCAAAGACTGGTGCAGCAGTATTCTCATAAATTGCTACAAAGGTAAAGGGGATGCTTTGGAGAGGAGCAATTATAGGGGTATAAAACTGATAGATCAGGTTATGAAAGTGGCAGAAAGGATTTTAGCACAACTAATTAGAGAAAGGGTCAAACTAGATGAGATGCAGTTTGGTTTTGTGCCTGGGAAGAGTACAACAGATGCCCTCTTCTTGGTGATACAATTTCAAGAGAGGTTCTTAGAGAAGAATAAGCCACTATACTTAGCCTTTGTTGACCTAGAGAAGGCCTTTGATAGGGTACCCCGATCTGTCATCTGGTGGTCCCTAAGGAAGCTAGGTGTTGAGGAATGGCTTGTGAGGACAGTGCAAACTTTGTACAGAGGTACTCTCAGTAAAGTCAGGGTAGGAATGGAGTTTAGTGAGGAATTCCAGATACAAGTAGGAGTACATCAGGGTTCGGTCCTCAGCCCGCTCTTGTTCATTATAGTCCTCCGAGCCATAACAGAGGAGTTTAAGACTGGCTGTCCATGGGAACTTCTCTATGCTGATGATCTGGTTCTTATAGCAGAATCAGTAGAGGAGCTAGAGAAAAAATTCTGGCTATGGAAACAGCAGTTGGAAGCAAGAGGACTGAGAGTGAATCTAGCTAAGACAAAAGTGTTGATGAGTAGAAAAGAGGACAAAACCCTGATTCCGTCAGGGAAATGGCCATGTTCGATATGCAGAAAAGGAACTAGCATAAATTCTATAAAATGCACACAATGCAGATCCTGGGTACACAAGAGATGTAGCGGGATAGCAGGCAAACTAACAGGTAGGGAGAAATATGTATGCAGTAGATGTACAGGGAAATTAGACAGTAGAAGTCGCATTGATAGACACATTTTTCAAATGCAAGAGGGCGCTATAGAAGTGGTGGATAGCTTCCAGTACCTAGGAGATCAGATTAGCATGGGAGGAGGCTGTTCCGAAGCCATAGTATCTAGAATAAGGACGGGTTGGAAGAAGTTTAGGGAGCTGCTTCCTCTGTTGACGAAGAAGGGTTTCTCCCTGCGTACGAAAGGCTGGTTGTATGATGCCTGTGTGAGGAGCGCGATGCTGCATGGTAGTGAGACATGGGCAGCAACTGCAGAGGATATGCGACGGCTGGAGAGAAATGAGGCAAGCATGCTCCGTTAGATGTGCAGTGTAAATGTGCATGAACGACCCAGCATAAATGGGTTGAGAGAGAAACTGTGTCTGAGAGGGATAGAATTTAGTGTACGGGAGAGGAGACTGAGATGGTATGGACATGTGATGCGCATGGAGGATGACCGATGGGTGAAGAAGTGCCAGGAATTGCCAGTTGAAGGAAGACGTGGTAGAGGTAGACCACGAAAAACATGGGCGGAGGTGGTGAGAACAGACCTCAGATCATTGAAGCTCATGGTGGAGATGACGAGGGACCGTGACGAGTGGAGAGATGCTGAATAAAACCCGTCCCACCCTTGCAAGCAGGGAAAAGCTGACGTAAAATGATGATGATGATGATGATGATATATATATATATATATCATCATCATTTTACGTCCGCTTTTCCGTGCCTGCACGGGTGGGACGGGAACTGATTCTGGCTTGATTTCTACAGCTGGATGCCCTTCCTAACACCAACCTCATTCACAGTGAGTGCTGGGTGCTTTTTTGCCATGACACCTACACGGGGTCCCTATCATCTCATTTCTACAGCTGAGTAAACTGGAGCAATGTGAAATAAAGTATCTTGCTCAAGGAAACAACACATCACCCGGTTTGAGAATTGAACTCACAACCTTTCGATTGCAAGGCCAATGCTCTAACCACTAAGCCATGTATATATATATATATATATATATATATATATATATATATATATATATATATATATATATATCGAAAGGTTGTGAGTTCAATTCTCAAACCGGGTGATGTGTTGTTTCCTTGAGCAAGACACTTTATTTCACATTGCTCCAGTTTACTCAGCTGTAGAAATGAGATGATAGGGACCCCGTGTAGGTGTCATGGCAAAAAACCACCCAGCACTCACTGTGAATGAGGTTGGTGTTAGGAAGGGCATCCAGCTGTAGAAATCAAGCCAGAATCAGTTCCCGTCCCACCCGTGCAAGCACGGAAAAGCGGACGTAAAATGATGATGATATATATATATATATATCATCATCATCATCATCATTTTACGTCTTTTCCCTGCTTGCAAGGGTGGGACGGGTCTTATTCAGCACAGCATCTCTCCACTCGTCACGGTCCTTCGTCATCTCCACAGTGAGCTTTAATGATCTTAGGTCTGTTCTCACCACCTCCGCCCATGTTTTTCGTGGTCTACCTCTACCACGTCTTCCTTCAACTGGCATTTCCTGGCACTTCTTCACCCATCGGTCATCCTCCATGCGCATCACATGTCCATACCACCTCAGTCTCCTCTCCCGTACACTACATTCTATCCCTCTCAGACACAGTTTTTCTCTCAACACATTTATGCTGGGTCGTTCACGCACATTTACACTGCACATCCAATGGAGCATGCTTGCCTCATTTCTCTCCAGCCGTCGCATATCCTCTGCAGTTGCTGCCCATGTCTCACCACCATTCAGCATCGCGCTCCTCACACAGGCATCATACAACCAGCCTTTCGTACGCAGGGAGAAACTCTTCTTCATCAACAGAGGAAGCAGCTCCCTAAACTTCTTCCAACCCAACCTTATTCTAGATACTATGGCCTCGGAACAGCCTCCTCCCATGCTAATCTGATCTCCTAGGTACCGGAAGCTATCCACCACTTCTATAGCGCCCTCCTGCATTTGAAAAATGTGTCTATCAATGTGACTTCTACTGTCTAATTTCCCTGTACATCTACTGCATACATATTTCTCCCTAACTGTTAGTTTGCCTGCTATCCCACTACATCTCTTGTGTACCCAGGATCTGCATTGTGTGCATTTTATAGAATTTATGCCAGTTCCTTTTCTGCATATCGAACATGGCCATTTCCCTGACGGAAATATATAGATATATGTATATATAATATATATATATATACCAACAAACACACACTGTTTTATATATCATGATGATATGTATGCAGTAGATGTACAGGGAAATTAGACAGTAGAAGTCGCACTGATAGACACATTTTTCAAATGCGAGAGGGCGCTATAGAAGTGGTGGATAGCTTCCGGTACCTAGGAGATCAGATTAGCATGGGAGGAGGGTGTTCCGAGGCCATAGTATCTAGAATAAGGACAGGTTGGAAGAAGTTTAGGGAGCTGCTTCCTCTGTTGACGAAGAAGGGTTTCTCCCTGCGTACGAAAGGCCGGTTGTATGATGCCTGTGTGAGGAGCACGATGCTGCATGGTAGTGAGACATGGGCAGCAACCGCAGAGGATATACGACGGCTGGAGAGAAATGAGGCAAGCATGCTCCGTTGGATGTGCAGTGTAAATGTGCGTGAACGACCCAGCATAAATGTGTTGAGAGATGAGAGAGAAACTGTGTCTGAGAGGGATAGAATGTAGTGTACGGGAGAGGAGACTGAGATGGTATGGACATGTGATGCGCATGGAGGATGACCGATGGGTGAAGAAGTGCCAGGAAATGCCAGTTGAAGGAAGACGCGGTAGAGGTAGACCAGGAAAAACATGGGCGGAGGTGGTGAGAACAGACCTCAGATCATTGAAGCTCACGGTGGAGATGACGAGGGACCGTGACGAGTGGAGTGATGCTGTGCTGAATAAGACCCTTCCCACCCTTGCAAGCAGGGAAAAGCCGACGTAAAATGATGATGATGATGATGATGATGATGAATGATATATAAAAGAGTGTTAATATATTGTAATCGTCCTCAGCCATTCAACTATCAGCTCAGACACGTAACACTCCAATACACCAATACACTGATACACCACATTCAACTCTCCCTTTCATTCATAGTATAGTTGACATGACTCAACTCAAGCCCTACAGACTATACAGTGCAGTTAAATATATTATGAGGTGGGGGGTGGGGGGGGGGCAAACTAAACTACAGTGTGTGTGTATATATGTATGTGTAGATGTGTATGTGTGTGTGTGTGTATGTACATGTATATGTGTGTATATGTATGTGTATATATATGTGTATATATGTGTGTGTGTATATATGAGTGTATATATATATCTGTATGTGTATATATGTGTGCATGTATGTGGAAGCAGGAATGTCAGATTAAGCTATGCACACCTTATTTTTTTTATCTAATCCTTTACTATTTTTTACCAGAGGGACCCTATTTTTTCTCGGCTCAGTCATAAATAATAAAGATTTGGGTCAAAGATTTAATATAATATTTTCCTTAAGGTTATTATTGTCGTATGATCTACAATTATAGACCTTTATTTCACAGATCTTTCTCTATTTTTATTTGATTATTATTACAAAGAAATAAGGGCAATGAATTGACTGAGTCGGTAGAGCATTGGACAACATGCTTTGTGGCATATAGTTACAGCTCATTATGTTCTGTAATATGGTAGTAAATAAAGTTCATCTAAGCATTGTTTTTAACTGTCCATATATATGGACAGTTAAACTGTACTGTAACAAATTGCATTATTTATTCATGATCCAAGGGGCAGTGGATTGGCAGTAATCGGGAGAGCATCGTACAACATGCTTTATGGCATAGAGTTAAGGCCCTTTACATTCTGTAATAGGGCAGTAAATAAAGTTCATCTAAACATTGTTTTTAACTGTCCCTATATATGTATTTAGGCAGCGAATTAGCAGAGTCATTATCAGCACAGCAACAAATAGGAACAACAAAATATGAAGACGTCGCATCTCAGAGTTGCAACACTTAATGTTGGCACTCTCAGAGGTAGATCTGCTGAAATAGCGGAGATGCTGGAGAGAAGGCAGGTGGATGTGTGCTGCGTGCAAGAGGTGAGATGGAGAGGTGCCTCTGCGAGACTAGTCGTAGGCAAGCGTCTTAGCTATAAGCTATTCTGGGTAGGTAAGGATGATGGGTTAGGGGGAGTAGGCATTTTCCTGGCTGAGAAATGGATCAATAAGACAATAGAGGTAGTTCAAGTTAGTAATCGAATAATTAAGCTTAGATTAGTTGTAGGTAGGAGACTACTGACAATCATCTCGGTCTATGCTCCCCAAGCAGGCCTAGGCAAAGATGAGAAAGACTGCTTTTATGAGCAACTTTTGCAAACAACCACAATGACAGAGGACGGAGACATCGTTATGCTAGCAGGAAACTTCAATGGTCATGTTGGACAGCTCCAGGATGGTTACACTGGGGTACATGGTGGGCACGGTTACAGTTCAAGAAATGAAGAAGGAGTGAGACTTCTTGAATTTTGTGATGCGAGTACATTGACTATTTGCAACACAAACTTCCAGAAACCTGCCAATCACCAAATAACCTACAAATCTGGTGAGCACATAAGCCAGATTGACTTCCTGCTAGTTAGGCAGCAGGACAGGCAGATAGTGTCTAATACCAAGGCATACCCTGGGGAAGAATGTACCCACAGCATAGGTTAGTTGTTAGTGATATCTCAGTAAGCAAGAGATGGAATGAGACATATAGGAAGGTGTGGAGAAGAAAGGTCTGGAAGTTAAAAGACCTTTCACTAAAATACAAATTTAGGAAAGCCCTTCAAGATGTATATGACGAAAAAGAAGACGATTTAGAGACGTATGACATATATAATAACTGGAAGTTCTTACGTGACAACTTGCTGCAGGCTACTGATGAAACCTGTGGCTGGAGCAGAGCTCCAACCAGACAGAGAGTGACCTGGTGGTGGAACAGCACAGTAGATAAGGCTATTAGAGACAAAAGACTAGCATGGAAGGCTTGGAAAAAGGGTGGGAGTAGGGAAGAATATACAGCCACTAAGAGAGAAGCTAGACGTCAGGTGTACTTAGCACGCAGGGAGGCAGAGAGTAGGAGGTTTGCCAATGTTCTGCGACGGGAAGATCAGAGGCGTGCGGTGTTCCACATTGCAAGGCAGTGTGTCAATGCAAATCAGGATGTTGTTGGAGATAAATGTGTCCGGGATGATGCCGGTGTACTTAGTGTCACGAATGATCAGAAAAAGGAGGCCTGGAAATGTCATTATGAGAGACTGATGAATGTGGAGAACGAATGGGAGAGAGAGAAATTACCCTTGGTAGATCCGACAAAGGGACCAGCTATTGAGATTGACGAATATAGGGTCCAAGAGGCGATTAGGGAAATGAAAAATGGTAAGGCAGCCGGACCATCGGGAATAGTTGCTGAGATGCTGAAGGCATCAGGGGACGTAGGCACTTAACTGGTTGCACGCATCATCAATCAGGCTATATACGGTGGTGTCATACCCAAAGACTGGTGCAGCAGTATTCTCATAAATTGCTACAAAGGTAAAGGGGATGCTTTGGAGAGGATCAATTATAGGGGTAGAAAACTGATAGATCAGGTTATGAAAGTGGCAGAAAGGATTTTAGCACAACTAATTAGAGAAAGGGTCAAATTAGATGAGATGCAGTTTGGTTTTGTGCCTGGGAAGAGTACAACAGATGCCCTCTTCTTGGTGAGACAAATGTAAGAGAGGTTCTTAGAGAAGAATAAGCCACTATACTTAGCCTTTGTTGACCTAGAGAAGGTCTTTGATAGGGTACCCCGATCTGTCATCTGGTGGTCCCTAAGGAAGCTAGGTGTTGAGGAATGGCTTGTGAGGACAGTGCAAACTTTGTACAGAGGTACTCTCAGTAAAGTCAGGGTAGGAATGGAGTTTAGTGAGGAATTCCAGATACAAGTAGGAGTACATCAGGGTTCGGTCCTCAGCCCGCTCTTGTTCATTATAGTCCTCCAAGCCATAACAGAGGAGTTTAAGACTGGCTGTCCATGGGAACTTCTCTATGCTGACGATCTGGTTCTTATAGCAGAATCAGTAGAGGGGCTAGAGAATAAATTCTGGCTATGGAAACAGCAGTTGGAAGCAAGAGGACTGAGAGTGAATCTAGCTAAGACAAAAGTGTTGATGAGTAGAAAAGAGGACAAAACCCTGATTCCGTCAGGGAAATGGCCATGTTCGATATGCAGAAAAGGAACTGGCATAAATTCTATAAAATGCACACAATGCAGATCCTGGGTACACAAGAGATGTAGCGGGATAGCAGGCAAACTAACAGGTAGGGAGAAATATGTATGCAGGGAAATTAGACAGTAGAAGTTGCACTGATAGACACATTTTTCAAATGCAAGAGGGCGCTATAGAAGTGGTGGATAGCTTCTGGTACCTAGGAGATCAGATTAGCATGGGAGGAGGGTGTTCCGAGGCCATAGTATCTAGAATAAGGACGGGTTGGAAGAAGTTTAGGGAGCTGCTTCCTCTGTTGATGAAGAAGGGTTTCTCCCTGCGTACGAAAGACCGGTTGTATGATGCCTGTGTGAGGAGCGCGATGCTGAATGGTAGTGAGACATGGGCAGCAACTGCAGAGGATATGCAATGGCTGGAGAGAAATGAGGCAAGCATGCTCCGTTGGATGTGCAGTGTAAATGTGCGTGAACGACCCAGCATAAATGTGTTGAGAGAGAGACTGTGTCTGAGAGGGATAGAATGTAGTGTACGGGAGAGGAGACTGAGGTGGTATGGACATGTGATGCGCATGGAGGATGACCGATGGGTGAAGAAGTGCCAGGAAATGCCAGTTGAAGGAAGACGTGGTAGAGGTAGACCACGAAAAACATGGGCGGAGGTGGTGAGAACAGACCTCAGATCATTGAAGCTCACGGTGGAGATGACGAAGGACCATGACGAGTGGAGAGATGCTGTGCTGAATAAGACCTGTCCCACCCTTGCAAGCAGGGAAAAGCGGACGTAAAATGATGATGATGATTAGAACGTTGGATAGAATGCTTTAAGGTATTCATTCCAGCTCTCTGCTCTCTAATCCTGCCAAGGTCAACTTTGCCTTTCATCCTTTCAAGGTCAATAAAAAAATGTATCAGTCTAGTACTGGGGTCGATTCTTCCTCTAAATCTCTTTCTCATTTCCTCTCTCTCATTTTCTATCTTTCTCTGGAAGAAATCTGCTCTACTCAGGCCTGGAGAGGGATGGGCTCTGCCAGACTTTTAAAGGCCCAAGAAACGCTGTATGTCAATACGGTGCCCCTACAACTCTATCAGGAGTTACGGGACCATACATATATGTTTCTACTGTAACAAATTGTATCATTTATTCATGATTCAAAGGGCAGTGGATTGGCAGTATTGGTAGAGAGTCGGACGCCATGCTTTTCAGCATAGAGTTATGCCTCTTTACGGTCTGAGTTCAAATCCCGCCGAGGTTAGCTTTCCCTTTCATCCTTACGGAGTCGATAAAATAAACTACCAGTAATCCACTGGGGTCAATTTAATCGACTCCCCTCCCCCACCCCCCTAAAAAATTGCTGGCCTTGTGCCTATAGTAGAAACCATTAATTATACATGATCCGAAGGGCAGTTGATTAGCACTAATTGGTAGAGCATCGGCCAACATGCTCTGTGGCATCGAGTTATGGTCTTACAGGGTTGATGAAATATAGCAGCAGTGACAGACTGTGATCAATTTAATTGCCTCTCTTCTCCTCCAAAATTGTTGGCCTTGAACTTGAGCCTAAATCAGAAACATTTACCAGAAATAAATAAGGTAATAAATTGTATTATTTATTTATGATCCAAGGGCGGCAGATTTGCAATATCAGCAGAGCTTCGGACACCATGCTTTTTAGCATAGAGTTACAGCCCTTTACGATCTGAGTTCAATTCCTTTCTTCTTAACAGCTTCAATAAAATAAAGTACCAGTAATTAATGGGGGTCGATTTAATTGACTTTCTCTCTTCAAATTGTTAGCTTCATGCCTAAATCAGAAACCATTATATGTATATATAGGTAGAGGGTCGGACACCATGCTTTGACGTATAGAGTTACGGCCCTTGCCATTCTGAGTTCAAATGCTGCCGAGCTTAACTTTGCCTTTCATCCTTACAGGGTCGATAAAATAAAGTACCAGTAATGCACTGGGTAATTGCTGGCCTTGTGCCTAACGTAGAAACAATTATATGTATATATAGGGCGGTGGATTGGCAGTATCGGTAGAGGGTCGGACGCCATGCTTTCCAGCATAGTTACGTCCCTTTACGATCTGAGTTCAAATCCCGCCGAGGTTGACTTTGCCTTTCATCCTTACGGGGTCGATAAAATAAAGTACCAGTAATGCACTGGGTAATTGTTGGCCTTGTGCCTAAAGTAGAAACCATTATATGTATATATATATATATATATAAGGTGAATTGGCAGTAATCGGTAGAACATCAGATAACATACTTTGTGGTATTTAGTTATGGCCCTTTATGTTCTGAATTCAAATCTTGCCAAGGTTAGCATTGCCTTTCATCCTTACAGGGTCAAAAAAATAAAGTACCAGTAATGCACTGGGTTTGATTTCATCAACTTTCCCCTCACCTAAAATTGTTGGTCTTGAACCTGAATCAGAAACCATTACTGAAAATAAATAATGGTAGGGAATTTGCAGAGTTGGTAGAGCATCCAACAAAATGTTTTGTGGCATTTAGTTAGGACAACAGGTATACTCAGTAGATTGAAGAGAGGATTAAGGGACAAGTACACCCACCTCCAATCTCATCGTCTAAAGTCTGTCTTGAGTCCAGATACACATAAGGCCGGTGCTTGTCCCGGCTTCCATGGTGTTAAGCGACTGAGAGCACAAGACTCCTCCCTTTCCTGGACAGGATGCCAGTCCATCACATTCTGTGTTCAAATCCTACCAAATTCACCTTTGCTTTTCATCCTTCCAGACTTGATAAAATTAAGTACCAATTAAGTATTGGGGTCCATATAATCGATTTCCTCTTTCCCTCAAACTGCACCCAGTCCACACTGAAGGGTGGTCGTGTAGGTGTCACAACAAAAATCACCCAACCCACACTGTAAAGTGGTCATACAGGAATCACTACAAAAAGCACCCAGCCCACACTGTAAAGTGGTTGTGCAGGAGCCACTACAAAAAGCACCCAGGAAATAAACCTCATTCCTTAGTTCAGGAAAGACAGACTAAACAAGTATTAGAGAAAGACAGTAAAAATGAAAATGATACAAACAGATGCAGTTATAAACACAAACAATGACAATTTGTAAAGTACAAAGAAAAAGAAAATGGTGAAAATGCAGACTTTTGTTATTGTCCACAACAAAAGCACCAGCGACAACCATTCATGTATTGGTAGCGCTGCAAGTCAAATTGAAGTACTTAACATGAGTGAACTCTAGGCAAAGGAACAAATAGGAAAGAGATATGTCACAAAAGACAATGTGTTGTTGCCTGAGGAATTTAGCCAAGAAGAAATAAAAGGAGGAAAGTAACATATAAAAAGGAAGAGGTTTCCATAAGCCCTCCAAATCTTAAATATGCTTGGATTATTGGATAATGATTGGGTAAAATCAAGTAGGTTAGGGAGTGTCCTGCATGATGAGGTGCCGGTCTGCTTACAATATCTGAGTTTCATGGTTGTCCAAGCAAGTAACAACAACCTGATGGAGTTGGTTAATGACGAAAAGAGGGACAAAAAGTATACTGTGTAGATTGAAGAAAGGATTAAGGGACAGGTACACCACCTCCAATCTCATCGTCTAAAGTCTGTCTTGAGCCCAGACGCTCATAAGGCTGGTGTTTGTCTCAGCTTCCATGATGTTAAGTGACTGAGAGTACAAGACTCCCCCTGGTCAGGACACCTCCCTGGTCAGGACTCCTCCCTGGTCAGGACACCTCCCTGGTCAGGACTCCTCCCTGGTCAAGACTACACCCTGGTCAGGACACCTCCCTGGTCAGGACACCTCCCTGGTCAGGACACCTCCCTGGTCAGGACTCCTCCCTGGTCAAGACTACACCCTGGTCAGGACTCCTCCCTGGTCAGGACACCTCCCTGGTCAAGACTCCTCCCTGGTCAGGACACCTCCCTGGTCAGGACATCTCCCTGGTCAGGACTCCTCCCTGGTCAGGACACCTCCCTGGTCAGGACTCCTCCCTGGTCAAGACTACACCCTGGTCAGGACTCCTCCCTGGTCAGGACACCTCCCTGGTCAGGACTCCTCGCTGGTCAGGACTCCTCCCTGGTCAAGACTCCTCCCTGGTCAGGACACCTCCCTGGTCAGGACACCTCCCTGGTCAAGACTCCTCCCTGGTCAGGACACCTCCCTGGTCAGGACACCTCCCTGGTCAAGACTCCTCCTTGGTAAGGACACCTCCCTGGTCAGGACATCTCCCTGGTCAGGACTCCTCCCTGGTCAGGACACCTCCCTGGTCAGGACACCTCCCTGGTCAGGACACCTCCCTGGTCAGGACTCCTCCCTGATCAGGACTCCTCCCTGGTCAGGACACCTCCCTGGTCAAGACTCCTCCCTGGTCAGGACACCTCCCTGGTCAAGACTCCTCCCTGGTCAGGACACCTCCCTGGTCAGGACTCCTCCCTGGTCAAGACACCTCCCTGGTCAAGACTCCTCCCTGGTCAAGACTACACCCTGGTCAGGACACCTCCCTGGTCAGGACACCTCCCTGGTCAGGACACCTCCCTGGTCAGGACACCTCCCTGGTCAGGACTCCTCCCTGGTCAAGACACCTCCCTGGTCAAGACTCCTCCCTGGTCAGGACACCTCCCTGGTCAAGACACCTCCCTGGTCAAGACTCCTCCCTGGTCAGGACACCTCCCTGGTCAGGACACCTCCCTGGTCAAGACTCCTCCCTGGTCAGGACACCTCCCTGGTCAGGACTCCTCCCTGGTCAGGACACCTCCCTGGTCAAGACACCTCCCTGGTCAGGACTCCTCCCTGGTCAAGACACCTCCCTGGTCAAGACACCTCCCTGGTCAAGACTCTTCCCTGGTCAAGACACCTCCCTGGTCAAGACTCTTCCCTGGTCAGGACTCCTCCCTGGTCAGGACTCCTCCCTGGTCAGGACACCTCCCTGGTCAGGACTCCTCCCTGGTCAAGACTCCTCCCTGGTCAGGACACCTCCCTGGTCAGGACACCTCCCTGGTCAGGACACCTCCCTGGTCAAGACTCCTCCCTGGTCAGGACACCTCCCTGGTCAGGACTCCTCCCTGGTCAGGACACCTCCCTGGTCAAGACTCCTCCCTGGTCAGGACTCCTCCCTGGTCAGGACTCCTCCCTGGTCAAGACACCTCCCTGGTCAAGACACCTCCCTGGTCAAGACTCTTCCCTGGTCAAGACACCTCCCTGGTCAAGACTCTTCCCTGGTCAGGACTCCTCCCTGGTCAGGACTCCTCCCTGGTCAGGACACCTCCCTGGTCAGGACTCCTCCCTGGTCAAGATTCCTCCCTGGTCAGGACTCCTCCCTGGTCAAGACACCTCCCTGGTCAAGACTCCTCCCTGGTCAGGACTCCTCCCTGGACAGGACACCTCCCTGGTCAAGACTCCTCCCTGGTCAGGACACCTCCCTGGTCAGGACACCTCCCTGGTCAGGACTCCTCCCTGGTCAAGACTCCTCCCTGGTCAAGACTCCTCCCTGGTCAGGACACCTCCCTGGTCAGGACACCTCCCTGGTCAGGACTCCTCCCTGGTCAAGACTCCTCCCTGGTCAGGACACCTCCCTGGTCAGGACTCCTCCCTGGTCAAGACACCTCCCTGGTCAAGACACCTCCCTGGTCAAGACTCCTCCCTGGTCAGGACTCCTCCCTGGTCAGGACACCTCCCTGGTCAAGACTCCTCCCTGGTCAGGACACCTCCCTGGTCAGGACACCTCCCTGGTCAGGACTCCTCCCTGGTCAAGACTCCTCCCTGGTCAAGACTCCTCCCTGGTCAGGACACCTCCCTGGTCAGGACACCTCCCTGGTCAAGACTCCTCCCTGGTAAGGACACCTCCCTGGTCAGGACACCTCCCTGGTCAGGACTCCTCCCTGGACAGGACACCTCCCTGGTCAGGACACCTCCCTGGTCAAGACTCCTCCCTGGTCAAGACTCCTCCCTGGTAAGGACACCTCCCTGGTCAGGACACCTTCCTGGTCAGGACACCTCCCTGGACAGGACACCTCCCTGGTCAAGACTCCTCCCTGGTCAGGACACCAGTCCAACACAGTCTAAAGTCTGTCTTAAGCCCAGAAACAACATGAAATGATGTGTTTTGCTCAAGAACACAACACACAAACCAATCAAGAAATCGAACATTATAATCATTAGCCCAACACACTTACCACTAGGTAATCATAGATTGTTGATGAAAATCAATGAAGAAATTATCAACAGCTCAAAGGAGATTACTGAACGGATCAGTAATCAGCTAGAGATGTTGTATTAGCTAATGCGGCATTTTTAAAACTATGTTTGTGGGTATTAAATCTTACCTTAAATTTGTTAGAGGTAGCTCCTATATATGAATAAATTGAGTCCTTAGTGTTAACTTTACATTTATATACTATGTTATTAACAAGGCAATTTCCTTTTAATGGGCAATTTGCTTTGTTTCTACAGTTACAACTTTTCGTGAATCCTGTATCAGAGGAGATATTATGGTTAGTTTGATGTACTGGTGGTATACTCATGGTTTTTTTACATTTATATGCATTGTAGGCACTTATATTTTGTTTTATGTTTTTGGTTGTTGAGTAGGAGAATTTAACTGTTGATCTATTTAAAATTTAATGGTATTTGTGGTTTGGCGGGAAGTTCTTCTCTAGGATATTAAAACATTTTTTAGGTATATTATCCTTAATTTGTAAATTGAATGGAGCATTATACCATTATTTCTGAAGACAGCATATATATGTGTAGGTATGTATACTCCCTCTGATAGTTTGTAAAAATTTTACATAAATTTATAGGATATGCATACCAACACTAACATATATATCCTAGAAACGATCGTAAAATGATGAATTTTTTAATATAAGGAACTGTTTCTTTGTTTATTCATTATTTTATTAATTTATCTTGACTCTGTTTTCCGTTAATTTTCACCGAAAAAATTTTTTCAATACATCTTCTCTTTTCATGATATTCGGATTACATTGAGTTCTTCATACGGATTGGACACTACCGTACATTTTGGTAGATTTATCTATCTATATATATATATATATATATATATATATATATATATATATATATGTATATATATATATATGTATGTATATATATATATATATGTATTTATATATATATATGTATATATGTATATGTATATATATATATGTATATATATATATGTATATATGTATATAAAAAATATCTTTTGACATGCTAAAATACCCCCCATTGCTTTCAGACACATTCTTACTGACCATCCCTGCCACCACGAATTACTCTGCTACACACACACACACACACACACACACACACACTTACCTTAATAGCCATTTGACACACATCGCTGCTAACCATTATCACAACATCGAACACCTTACTACTACTACTACTACACACACACACACACTCACACACACACACACACACACACACACACACACACACACACACATATTTGTTGTGAAAGAGTCATTTCTCAATCCTGGCGCAAAACCTATTTTTTATTCACATGACCTCTACCGACCAATCAAAATTGTTTTGACCACAAGAATTTTTGCAACACGAAAGTAACGCTGGAGCCACTTTTTTAACATAAAAACAGGTACAATTCCCAAAACTAATCAGATCAGAGCAAACAGCACGGACACTCTATCTCAAAATTATTTTTGAAAAGCATTTAGAAATGCGCAACCGGTAAAAACTTAAAAACTTAAAACCACAACTGAATACTAACCCATACAATCACTAATACTCTTTTATTCCTAATTAAACCATTTTTCAACTGTGAACAATTTGTCAGCATTTTCTATTCCGTTTACCAATATATATATGTATATATATGTATATATGTATATATATATGTATATATATATATTTCGTTTCTGAATTTGTTTAGCAAGATTCTTTATCTGAAATCGTGTGTTGAATATGTATATATGTATATATATATATATGTATATATATATATATATGTATATATATATATATATATACATATATATATATATAAATATACATATATATATATTGTTATACTTGGGAGGGTCATATTTGCGTAATATTGCCAGAATTAATAACAGAACACACTCACTGTTTGGTTGGTTTTCGCTTCTCGCTGTCTTTTATATCTGCGATCTAACTTACTCGGTCCTCAATGTTGCCATTGACTGACCGACAGTCAAAAATAATACAGATACAATATAGACACAAACACATATATATAGTTTACATAATTTACATAAATCTTTCGTTGCACATCTGCAAAAAAAAAAAAAAAAAAAAAATATAACACCACTGACGATGTTGCAGATGTGCAACGAAAGATTTATGTAAATTATGTAAACTATATATATGTGTTTGTGTCTATATTGTATCTGTATTATTTTTGACCGTCGGTCAGTCAATGGCAACATTGAGGACCGAGTAAGTTAGATCGCAGATATAAAAGACAGCGAGAAGCGAAAACCAACCAAACAGTGAGTGTGTTCTGTTATTAATTCTGGCAATATTACGCAAATATGACCCTCCCCAAGTATAACAATATTTGTTTCGACACACGATTTCATATAAAAAACCTCGCTAAACTAATTCATATATATATATATATACATATATATACATATATATATATATATACATATATATATATATACATATATACATATATATATATACATATATATATATATATATACATATATATACATATATACATACATATATATACATATATACATATATATATATATACATATATATATATACATATACATATATACATATATATATACATATATATATACATATATATATATAAATACATATATATATATATACATACATATATATATATACATATATATATATATATATATATATATATATATATATATATATATAAATCTACCAAAATGTACGGTAGTGTCCAATCTGTATGAAGAACTCAATGTAATCCGAATATCATGAAAAGAGATGTATTCAAAAAAATTTTTCGGTATATATATATATATGTATATATATATATATATATACATATATATATATATATGTATATATATATATATATATATATATATATATATATATATATATATATACATATATATATATGTATATATATATGTATATATATATATATATGTATATATATATATATGTGTATATATATATATATATATATATATACACACATACATACATACATACATACATACATACATACATACATACATACATACATACATATAGAGAGAGAGGGAGAGTTACCAGTTTAGACTAGTAAGACCATTATTCAGCTAAGTACTCAATACTTGGGAAAATAGAGTGTAAGTATTATATAGAGTTAATGCTCATGTTGTGGCAGTGAATGGATAATGGCATGAGCTCAGCAGTTTGTCACTAACTCTTTACAAATATATATGGAGGCACATGGCTTAGTGGTTAGAGCATTGGGTTTGCAATCAAAAGGTTGTGAGTTCAATTCTCAGACCGGGTGATGTGTTGTTTCCTTGAGCAAGACACTTTATTTCACATTGCTCCAGTTTACTCAGCTGTAGAAATGAGATGATAGGGGCAGGGGTCCCTATCATTCCACTGCAAAGTGGACGTGTAGGCGCCACGGAAAAAAAAGCACCCAGCACTCACTGTAAATGAGGTTGGTGTTAGGAAGGGCATCCAGCTGTAGAAATCAAGCCAGAATCAGTTCCCGTCCCACCCTTGCAAGCAGGGAAAAAGTGGACGTAAAATGAAATGATGATGATGATGATATATCTGTCTGGAACTAGCTGTTGAAATGGTAAGAGCTCAGCTGTCAGGTCCGACTCTTTATAATATAATCATACTCTACTACCACAAGTATTGAGATCTCTGTTGAGTAATGGTCTAACAAGTTTTCAACTTATTCTATCCTGATTTACATATATACATTCATCATCATCATCATTCTCGTTTTAACAGCCACTTTCCAGGAAGACATGGGTTGAAGAGATAAAAGCCGACCATGCCCAATTGCAATTCTCAAAAGCGATGACACATTACCACGATCTGTGGTGTTACGCTGTAATACAGAAGACCCGACTTCCCATGGGCACTGGCCAAACCTGAAGCATATATACAGTATGCACCCCACCCCACTCTCCCATACATCTCCCATGAGGACAGGCAAAAGTGTATATCCTATCCAGTGAAGCCCCCAGCCCACACTATAAAGTGCTTGTGACAGTGTCATGGTAAAAAGTACCCAACGCACACTGTAAAGTGGTTGTGTAGATGTCACAACAAAAAGCACCCAGCACTCACTGTAAATGAGTTTAGTGTTAGGAAGGGCATCCAGCTATAGAAACCAAGCCAAAATCAGAGTTGTATGAGCAAGACATGGTCACCTGACATAGCATTGCCCACAACAGGGTAACTCATCTAACCCATGCTAGCGTGGAAAAATGGACGTAAAATGGTGATGATGATAATTTGCCTGCTAGCAAGGGTTGAATGGGTCTATATAGACAAAGTCTGTACTGAAGCAGAGCCATTGATCTCCCAAGCAAGCCAGGTATATGTGTCCCGCTTATGTACAGTCTCATCTTCTATCGAGTGTTCAGTTATCATACCTTTGATACAACTAAGGATCCCCCTATTCTTTTGTTTGGCAAGATTTCTATGGTTGGATGCCCTTCCTATCACCAACCACTTTACAGTGTGTACTGGATGCATTTATCATGTAACTTACCAATTCTAGGGAGGTTGTCATGCCCTTAGGTTTATCAAATGGGCAATATTTTTTTAAACAAATGACCATATAATCATGCAGTAACTTGTACAATACATGTCTGGATATAAAGTTTTATTCATTTTTTTATTACTTTTATACATTTTTATAAAGATATTGACATATTGAACATTTGTTAAAATTGTAAATAATACCGGATGATTCTTTTGGATACACCCATACTGTATATATGTGGAGAGCTGCTGAATAGGACCTGTCCAACCCTTGCAAGCAGGGAAAAGCGGACGTAAAATGATCGTGATGATGATGATGATGATGATGTATATATATATATAGTGTCTCCAAAAAATGCATACACACTTTGATTACCTGTACAGTCAATATTTATTAGAATGCTGTTGATCTGTGTATACATTTTTTTGGACACCCTATATATAAATGTATATATATACATATATATATATACATATATATATACATATATATATATATATATATATATATATATATATATATAGCTTTGCGAGGTTTTTTATATGAAATCGTGTGTCGAAACAAATATTGTTATACTTGGGGAGGGTCATATTTGTGTAATATTGCCAGAATTAATAACAGAACACACTCACTGTTTGGTTGGTTTTCGCTTCTCGCTTCTGTGTCTTTTATATCGGTAATCTAATATACTCGGTCCTCAATGTTGCCATTGACTGACCGGCGGTCAAAATAATACAGATACAATATAGACACAAACACATATATATAGTTTATCATAAATCTTTCGTTGCACATCTGCAACATCGTCAGTGGTGCTATATTTTCCTCCTGTTGTATTGTATGTCTACGCCATTTTTATTCAGTCTGTCTATATATTTATTTATTTATTTGCTTGTTTGTTTATTTTATTTTGTCTTCTTTGCGCATGCGTTTGCGTGTGTGTATAGTGTTTTGTTTGCTTTGTGATGGGTGACTAATGTGTGTTTATGTGCTTGTTGTTATTGTGCTTGTGTATGTATTTATTTATTTATTTTATTTTATTTACTTATTTATACTTCTCTTAGGTCAGTGTTGTTTGTTTGGGTGTTGTTGTTATTCCATTCATTCTTTCTGTTTAGCCTTGGTCTTCTAATTTCTATTTCACTAGCCTCTCTGATTTGCCTATCTGCTGGGTCGTTTCTATGTTTAGATATTATTATAATTTCTATGTTGTCTATGTTACCGTCATGTTGTTGTCTAGCATGTTCGTATAGTACTGACCCGTTTTTTCGTCCTTTTAGTTCCCCCCAGTGTTGGTCTATCCTTTCACCTATGCTACGAGCTGTCTCACCTATGTATGTTGTTGTCATGTTTCTGCAAGTACCCTCTGTACATCTTATGCTATAGACTACGTTTCTAGTTTTACAGTTTATCCGGGGGTTCACCTTACATATGATACATTTCCTATTGGTACAGTGGGTTTTCTTAAAAGGGTAGGTTTTGCTGATCAGGGATTTTATGGTGGTTCCTGGCTTTTCTACCACCTTTATTTTTAAGTGGGTCTTTCTCAGGGCCTTTCTACACTGGTTAGCTAATTTCCCTCCAGGGGTAGCGTCCACAAACATGACACTCTGGTATCTTTGGTTGTCGTACCATGAGGTGGCTTTCCCTATATTATGTCTAGCCCTATCTAAGCTATTCCATGATTTGCTCCTGTATAATGGGCAAATTCCTTTCATGTCCAGTTCTATGAGGGTCTTATACTTCTCCATGGCTCCTTCGTATACTCTGATTCTGTCTCTTTGGTTGTAGCCAGAGAACTGCATGCGGTTGATGAAGTGTTGGATGTGTCTTTCCATTTCTGTTGGGTCGCACATGCTGGACACATTCTTCATCACTCGTACCAAATCTGCGATCAGAATATTAAACTTAGCACTACTGGACATTGCTGAGTTTTTGAGTATCAGGTATTTGGAGGCCATGGGTTTAGCATAGTGTGAGTGGAGAATTTGGGCTCTCTCGTCTATAGTGTTAATCCAGAGTTCTGTGTCTAATACAGGTAGTCTATTGTTAGGGTGTTTGGAAGGGAAGTCGATAGTTACAGTTATACTCTGGTGTATGGAATTAGCTATCTGCTGGATGCTTTCCATCGTGCTACGTTCTAAATCAAACTTGTTAGGGCTCTCTAGTGGGGGTGTTCTTATAACTATATTGATATCGTCTACATAACGAGAGTACATGATGAGGTCTATGGAGCTTTCATTAAGGAGATCTTTAAGTCTCCTTTCCCACCATACCATGAAAAGGTTGGCAACATCACCAGCTATGCTGACGCCGATGGCTGCTCCCTCATTTTGGGTGTAGATTTTCTCATTGAACTTAAATATGTGGCCCTTTAGGGTAGTTTTGATACTAGCCCCTATTGCATGTGCGACCATTTTTCTTACCTGATCAGTGTTTTGGGGGGTCCGTATAGCTTTGGTCCACCCAATCCACCTTCCTATGGGAGTCTTTTTTGCCATTGAGGTTATGGTGGGGGGTCTACCTCTTATAGGTCTACTAGGGCAGAAACATCTAAGGTCATGGCTGTCTAGGTAGTCAGTGTCGTAGGTAAGTCTAAGTAGGAGGCCCAGTTCGTCTGTGTCGACGTCGCAGAACTCCACCTCACTCTCAATGATCATCTCCACACATCTTTTCACAGCAAAATCAATGTTAATGGATGGGTACAGTGACACCACATCCATGCTGCCTATTATGCAGTTGGATAGGTTCCTGTTTTTGTTGCACTCACTGATTCTGCTGAGGAGGTCCTCTGTACTGTCACATACATCTGGGGACATCTTGATTATGGGGCGTATAACCATCGAGAGGAAGTAGGAGATCCTGTAGTTGCTAGCTATATTAGCTCCGCATACGGGTCTTGTTGGTGGTCCTGTTGTCGGGTCGTCGACTGTCTTGTGGTCTTTGCGGAGCCCATACAAGGGTGGTAAGCCATTGTTAGACGCCTGGAAGTTGTTGGCAGTGCGTCTGCTTGGCTTTACTTAAAAATAAAGGTGGTAGAAAAGCCAGGAACCACCATAAAATCCCTGATCAGCAAAACCTACCCTTTTAAGAAAACCCACTGTACCAATAGGAAATGTATCATATGTAAGGTGAACCCCCGGATAAACTGTAAAACTAGAAACGTAGTCTATAGCATAAGATGTACAGAGGGTACTTGCAGAAACATGACAACAACATACATAGGTGAGACAGCTCGTAGCATAGGTGAAAGGATAGACCAACACTGGGGGGGAACTAAAAGGACGAAAAAACGGGTCAGTACTATACGAACATGCTAGACAACAACATGTCGGTAACATAGACAACATAGAAATTATAATAATATCTAAACATAGAAACGACCCAGCAGATAGGCAAATCAGAGAGGCCAGTGAAATAGAAATTAGAAGACCAAGGCTAAACAGAAAGAATGAATGGAATAACAACAACACCCAAACAAACAACACTGACCTAAGAGAAGTATAAATAAGTAAATAAAATAAAATAAATAAATAAATAAATACATACACAAGCACAATAACAACAAGCACATAAACACACATTAGTCACCCATCACACAGCAAACAAAACACTATACACACACGCAAACGCATGCGCAAAGAAGACAAAATAAAATAAACAAACAAGCAAATAAATAAATAAATATATAGACAGACTGAATAAAAATGGCGTAGACATACAATACAACAGGAGGAAAATATAGCACCACTGACGATGTTGCAGATGTGCAACGAAAGATTTATGATAAACTATATATATGTGCTTGTGTCTATATTGTATCTGTATTATTTTTGACCGCCGGTCAGTCAATGGCAACATTGAGGACCGAGTATATTAGATTACCGATATAAAAGACACAGAAGCGAGAAGCGAAAACCAACCAAACAGTGAGTGTGTTCTGTTATTAATTGTGGCAATATTACACAAATATGACCCTCCCCAAGTATAACAATATATATATATATATATATATATATATATATATATGTAGGAGGTGAGTTTTATTGTAGTACAATAAAGCAATGCAGATATCGGATAATAAGCACTCTACAGTTTGTAGGACTGGAGTATACATGATATATAAGAACAAAAGATGGCTAAAAGAGTTCCATGTATTTTATTATGCGCATTTCAAAAACAAATATCATCATGCAATAATATTTGTGTTTTCATCAGATAAAACATGAAGACATGATATGAAGGTTAAAAAACACTTGTGGATAGTTCAGTTTTAAATCAACATATGAGAAGTAGTTTTAGATTGATGTGTGATATTGGGAAAATATTTCATTTAGAGGGGGGGTTGGAAGGGATGAAAAAGAGGAGGAGATGAGAGTAAAAAGTGGAGAGGGAGGAGTATAATGAGGAAGGATGAGATAGGAGGAGAGATGGGTGATAGAGAGAGAGAGAGATAGCTTTTATAACTGAGAAAGATATATTGTTTTACATAGAGAGGTTGAAAACCGTTGGAAGATAATGTATAAATTAAAAGAATTTGAAAATTAACGAAGAGAAAAATAATGTAAAGTTAAGGTTTGTATATTGAGGGGTTTGATAATATGTGCGATGAAAAAGAAAATGTTAATATGTATTGAGAATAATGTTTAAGGGTTTAATAATATGTGCGATGTTAAGAAAATGTTGATATGTATTATTAAAAGGAACAACAGGTTATTTAAGTAAGGAAATATTGTGAGATGAGCATAAATGAGTTTGATGAAAGGGAGAAAAGAATAATGAATTGAGGATGAATAATCTAACGTCAAAAAAATGTATATGTTTACGAAGGATTTTTACAAGGTGATATAGAGTAAGAATGTATTGTATTATGTAATAATTGATTCTATGTTAGGCAAGAGTGAGAAAAGGTACAGATTAGGGGTTAGACATTAAAAGAAGAAGAGAAGAAAGGGAAGTGATAAATAGGAGCGATGTAGAATGAATAACAAGTATTATAGAATCTATAATAACCTTTGAAATAAGGTAGAAAGATGGGTATATTTTAAAAGAAGTGTATATATATATATATGTGCCTTTGAGAAAAAGATTCTAAATTGATAAAGAATTGAATATTAGCTGTATACTTTGTGAAATGTTTTATGGAATTTATGCAAGCAGATAGAAAACAAGTCAGTGCGTCTATTTATAATAGATTGCAAAAATAAGCGGAAAAATAACCACCCCAAAAGTGCAATCTGGGAAACTTCAGCGGTCCGACTTGCCAGGAAAGAACGGCGGAACGCTGAACGGGAATATAAACTGCATAGATCAGATGCCAACAGAAAAAAGCGGAATAAATCTTCTAACCATCTCAAGCAAGTGACAAAGAAGGCAGTGCTTGAAATTGAACAGTGCATCGCAACCAATCCTGACAGTAAGGTGTTCTGGAAATATGTTCATTCAAAGCAGAGACCTCACTCTCCAGTTGGTCCTCTTCACAATCCCCACACAAGCCAGATCACTGACGATCCCAAGGAATGCGCAGAACTCATTGCTGAGTGCTATGCAAATATTTTTACTGTTGAAAACCAGAATGTACCATCTCCACCATCTCTAACATCAAATTCCATAACAACTATGGAATTTACACCTGCAATGTTGCGACGTCACCTTAAGAATAAGTGCAACTATGCCTCCCCTGGTCTTGATGGTGTTACATACCTGCTTCTCAAACGTGGCGGGTATTTCCTTTTGCGCCAGCTTTCTTTCTTCTTTCAATACTGTCTCAACAATGGTGCTACTCCGGAGCAGTGGAAAACTGCCAGTGTCATTCCCCTGTTCAAAAAGGGCAACCGCATGTCACCTGTCAACTATCGTCCAGTCAGTATTACTAGCTGTATGGCCAAACTGATGGAATCCTGTGTCAGAGAAACACTTTGGAACTTCTGGAGCTCTCACAGCCTCATCCGACCCTCACAGTTTGGATTTATCCCTAACTCCAGCTGCTGTGATCAGCTTATCGAGTTCCTTGAGGACATCACCCGGATCACTGACAGCGGCTCATGAGTGGATGTTGTTTACCTTGACTTTGCTAAGGCTTTTAATTCTGTGCCACACAAAAGACTTATGGCAAAACTCTCTGCAATGAGTGTGAGGGATGACCTTTTCGACTGGTTGAAATCCTTCATTCTCAGCCGAAAAGAAGTAGTCACGGTTCTAGGACAGCATTCTTCACCATATGAGATGTCATCTGGTGTACCACAGGGATCTGTTCTTGGTCCTCTTTTGTTTGTGGCATATATTAACGACATAGATGCCAACTTACAGAATGCCACGGTACTAAAATATGCAGATGACATCAAGCTGTACCTTGAAATCAAAAGGACTGATCCTGAAATTTACAACTCTTTCCTACAATCAGACCTGGACACAATGCAGCAATGGATCACAGACTGGCAACTGAAGCTGGCTGTGGACAAGTGTACCACCATGCATTTTGGAAGGAAAAATCCAGCGTCCACATACTCCCTCCACAACACTGATATCAAAAAGTCCTCTTGTGAACGTGACCTGGGCATTACTGTCAGCAACGATTTGCGTTGGACAAAGCATGTCTCTAAGATTGTCAAGAAGGCCGAGGGTGTCTTGGCA
>OZ024749.1:28095872-28110872 GCA_964016885.1 Eledone cirrhosa | reverse complement strand
CACACCTCACAAACATCATTCATATCAGTTAGTCATTTAGAGTGATCTCCCTTTGCTGGTCGGTACATTAACAACCCAAACAACATAGAACAGTGGTTCCCAACCTTTTCTGCACCCTGCCCCTAACATCTCAAAAATTGTTATGCCCCTTTTTGATATGAAAATGGGCCCCTTCCCCTTTGATATGAAAAAGTTCCCCACCCACCCTTGATATGAAAATTCCCCCCTTTGGTATGAAAACAACGATGTGTTAACACAGTTATATAGTATAGTTTAGTGGTTACCAAACTTTTGTGCACCATACACCACCTCAACATATCAAAAATTATTATACCCCACCCCTTTTGGTATGAAAACGGCGATGATCAACTGCAAAGTGTAAACAAAGTGACGTATAAGGTGGTGCCAGATACACAATAACATGTGTAGAGGAGGTGAGACAGGAGTTTCTGACAGTAATGTATACTCAAGTTGCTTCGATGTAAAAGTAATGGGGTAAAAGCCAAAGTTTGTTCTCATTAACATCATTTTCAAATTTTCCCCCTTAAATATTCAAATGCCTACTCCCATGTAAAGCATGCGCCCCGTGTTGGGGATCACTGCTCTCCGGAGGTAAGTTTAGGTGAACATAGTTTTTCAACTATACATGTTCAGTAAAATCAATATTTATGTGATAGACACGAAAACAAACTTTAATCTGACCACAACTATTTTTAGTTCGTCCGTAGCAACAAAATATTCTGGTGACTAAATAAATACTATAAGGCAAAAATTGCACTCTGAACTAAATTTTACCTCTAGGCGCTAAATTTGTTATCCATCCATTTGTCAACCTGTGCATCGATAAATATTACAAAAGACCAAGGCTGATAACTTGACTTGGTCGTAAGTTTTAAAAACCTGATGAATCAAGGACTGTACTGTACGTAGAACTCTCACCTTACGAAAGATAATAGTGAAGTAATGCACTATAACATATATATATATATATACACACACAAATTTAAGGTATCATAATATATATTATATATGTGTGTGTAAAACGTAAACAGTAATAACAACACAATCGGTACAGTATATGGAAGGAAAGGTATGTATTAGCTTAACTCTTGAAATAGCAGGAAGAGGGTCTTAACGTTTCGGACGCTTATATATATACTTTAATCTGTTATTTTAATATTTATATATACACACACACACATCTATACAATAATAAATGGATGGACTGGAAGATATGCTGTAAAATTTTAATTTCGTGAAATCACTATACATATTTCAATGGCCATCATCCATTTATATATATATATATATATATATATATATATATATATATATATCAGTAACTTCATCGCATTTTTTGTTTAGTATTCAATAATGAAAGTAAAGTAAATAAAAAATAACAAGGTCTAATAATAACTAAACGTATAAAACCTTACAATGGAAACAATTGGGTATCAGCTGATACCCAATTTTTCCGTTCTATATATTTATACGCTCTGTTCGCGTCGGACACCATGCTTTGCAGCATAGAGTTGCAGCTCTTTACGGTCTGATTTCAAATTCCTCCGAGGTTAGCTTTGCCTTTCATCCTTACGAAGTCGATAAAATAAAGTACCAGTAAAGCACTGAGGTCGATATAATCGACTGTCTCCTCTCCCAAAATTGCTGGCCTTGTGCCTATAGTAGAAATCATTTGGATTGGCAGTATCGGTAGAGGGTCGGACGCCATGCTTTCCAGCATAGTTACGTCCCTTTACGATCTGAGTTCAAATCCCGCCGAGGTTGACTTTGCCTTTCATCCTTACGAGGTCGATAAAATAAAGTACTAGTAATGCACTGGGTAATTGCTGGCCTTGTACCTAAAGTAGAAACAATTATTATACTATTTTCTGTAGTAAAAAGTACGGCGAAGTTAAGTTACTAATTCAAAATTGAATTCAATTTTCAAATTCCATCGCTGCTTCTAATCACGTGATATTTACCCCTTCCATATATATATATATATATATATATATATATATATATATATATATATATATATAATATGTTGAAAAGGTAACACACTAGAGAGATACAGTGCGCTATCAATAAAACTGGGGGAAACCCACCAGTGTATGGAATCTGTAACCTATGAAAGGCAGAGTATAGTCACGATAATTAAAATATAAGTTAAAGCGTAAATAAATACCTCTATAACTATATAACACACTCTCCTTTGAGCACATTATTTACAGGGAACGGCGAGAGTCTATGGCTCCGTTAATGTATCGTGATATATATATATATATATATATATATATATATATATAACCAAATGAAAAAGATATATGTATATATAGAGAGAGAGAAAGAAAGAGCCATACATCGTATAAGAAACACAGTATATTGTATATATACCAAATACATATTCTATAGAATATCACACGGGTGGAATCATAAGAGAAACCTTATAGTGCTATTTAATACCCAGAGAGTGCAGCTCAAAATCAATCTATGTAATCGATCATCGAAAAAAATCAATCAATATAATCTATCATCGAAGACAAACTATCGATTATGATTAAACCACATGAGACACAGGTACTCATCAGAGTATTGATTGATTTTTTCGATGATCGATTACATGGGTTGATTTTGAGTTACACTTTCCTGGTATGAAATAGCACTATAAGGTTTCTCTTATGATTCCACCCATGTACATATTCTTCTATAGAATATGTATTTGGTATATATACAATATACTGTGTTTCTTATACATATATCTTTTTCATTTGGTTATTATGGCTCTAGATAAAGTCTATTGAGCTTGGAACACAAAAATTCTAAACATATTTGACTTTTTGATTCATTATTTGTGTGTATATATATATATAGTCCCACCCTTGCAAGCATGGAAAAGCGGATGTTAAATGATGATGATGATGATTATATATATATATACACACACACTAGTTTAGTTGATATTACAGCCATATAAAGGCAAAAAAATATTTTAAAGCTCAAATATGATTTTAGAGTCCATAGCAAGATAGATAAAATTCTTTCTATTCATACAACACTTCATCCACTGCATGTAGTTCTCTGGCTACATTCAGAGAGACGGGATCAAGGTATATAAAGGAATATATACCAAATGGTGAAGGATTGTAGAAAATGATGCAAATGGAACTTGCCCCATGAATAGGAACACATTTTGGAACAGAATAGAAAGAATTTGGAATAAGGCAAATAAAATAAACTCATCGTATGATAGCAATAAATATCAGAGTGTAATGTTCGTCAATACAACCCCTAGAGGTGAACTAGCTTATAGATTTAGAAGGGCCCTAGACAAGCTCAAATTAAATATTAAGATAGTTGAAAGACCAGGTATTCCCATAAAAATCCTAATTAGCAAAACATACCCATTTCAAAGATCCCCATGTGCTGATAGGAAATGCATAGTCTGCAAGCTAAACCCACAATTTAACTTCAAAACTAGGAACGTAGTATATAGCATAAGATTTACTGCGAGACAGTATAGGAATAAGAATATAACATACATAGGTGAAACAGTCCATAGCATAGGAGAAAGGATAAGTGAACACTGGCGAGAAATCCAGGATGGGAAAAACTCATCAGTACTTCACCAACATGCCAAATTAGAACATAGAGGCACATTAGAGAACATAGAGATAAAAATTATATCCACACACAGAAAAAATGCTATGCTCAGACAAATTACAGGTAACAAATATAAACAAACAATAAATTAAACAGAAACCACAAGTGGAATAGCAACATCACAACTAGTAATTAAGGACAAAATGAAGACATACAGACACACACAAAAACCAAACTAGCAAAACAAATCAGACACACACAGATAGAACAAACAACCAACTAATGACAAATAAATAAACACAAATAAATAAATAAAAACACATGTACACACACCCGGATGTAACGCATGCACAAACTAAGCACACAACACACAACAACAAGACGATGTAGGACAGAACAAAGGAGAGACACACAAAATAAAAACCTAGTCACTGAGGAGGTCACAGAATGTGTGACGAAAGCTCTTTGACAATATATAAACAACCTTCCGGTTATCAAACCAACCAGCAAACCAACTGGAAATTTATAATAAATTGAAGTGAAAACCAACAGATGCGTGTGTTTTTATTGGCAGCATGACCCTCCCAAAGTATAATTATATATATATATATATATATATATATATATATATATTTATATATTTATTTATATATATATATATATATATATATATATATATATTGTGTACGTGCAAGTATACATGTATTTATAAAGATGTGTGTAAATGCATGTATATGTATGCTGTGTGTATCATAGACACACTGATGATATAATGTAGATGGTGGTTAATAGAAAGATAAATGCCATCCCCCACCCCCACCTGCATTCAGACACCCTTAACACCCCCAACATACCAACAGTCACAGTTCAGCCCTCCAGACAAACGGCAAGAGGCTCGTCCCATCCTTTTACACAGCAATTGCTAAATATTTCATATTCCTGAATTCATGTGACCTACTGTCAACTCCTTTTTATATATATATATATATGTATTTATATGCATATATATCGACTCTCTCTCTCACACACACACACACACACACACATATATATATATATAGGAGGAAAATATTTTCTATGTGTGTGGGGAAAGAAGAGAATGAGAAAAAGACAAAGGCAAAGGCAAATAAGATGAAAGGGCAGGTGTGATGTGTGTGAATGTTTAGTGTAATATATATACATATATATATTTATATATATATATATATATATATATGTACATACATATATACTTATATATATATAAACATATATATGTGTATATATATATATACATATATATATATACACAAATATATATATACAAATATATATATGTATATATATACATATATATATACATACAAATACATATATACATACATATATATACATACACAGAGACATACATTCATACATGCTCACACACATACACACATAATATATATATACAATATATATATATATATATATATATATAAACATGAGAGTTGAACAGGTGAGTGTTATGTAAGGAAGGGGTAAAAGAATGTGATGTGTATAGTGGAGGGGGAAGGGGAGTGTAGAAGGGTGTAGAAAAAGAGAATGCATCTATATATGTTATCTGTATGATGTGTGTATGTGAATGTGTGTATGTGGTGTGTGTATGTGTAAAAGATGTAATGTATATGTGGGTTTGGGGGGTTGAGGGGTTTTAGCGCAAAATAGTTTTGTCAAACGATTTCAAAAGGTGAAAAAAAAAAGTATGAAACAGAAAAGAGAAAGAGAGCAGTAAGGTGTGTGTATTGAAGAAGAAGAAGAAGAAGAAGAAGAGGAAGAGGAAACAGTTTAATTGTGAAATTTGGCCGGAAGTAAAATCGTGGAGAAGAAAATAATTATACAGTTGTCAGTTACATTTCACAGGCAAGAATTTACTAACCTCTATGTGTGTGTATATGTATGTATGTATGTATGTATGTATATATATACACACACACACACATATATATATATATATATATATATACATATATGTGTATATATATATATATATATATATACATATATATATACACACACACACATATATATATATATATACATATATGTGTATATATATATATATATATATATATACACACACACATATATATATATATACACACACATATATATATATATATGACAATGGATGGAAGACATCCAAATAAATATGAACAATAAGTTGAAAATATTTCAATAAGATTTATTTATTGTTACTTCTGAACTTCAAGTTATGTGATAAGAATAAGATGGGAGGGAGTTAGGGATAGTTATATAAAACATTTCATTATTTCTATTGCTTTTGAACTTGAAGTTATGTGGTATATAAAGAATGGGGAGGGTCAGTGTTGTATAATAAAAACACTGCAATATTTTCTATTGCTTTTGAATCTCAAGTTATGTAGTAAGAGTTGGCATGGTGAGGTTTATTGATAGCTGTATGTAAAGTATTGTTGTGAATATGAGTACATGTGTACCTGTAGTAGCTGGGGAATTACCGTATATACTAAAATATGAGCTGATCTGACTATCAACCATACCCTCTGTATTTTGCCTGAGAAATAGGTGAAAATCCAAACCCCATTTAAAAATCAATTCAGTTAATCAGCACATTGTTTAGATGGCTAACTTCTTATTTTACCATTGATTTGTTGGTCCTAGTACCAGTATCTATTAACATTGTCTGGTTGTATATAGTCCTAGTACCAGTGTCTGTTATCATTGACTATATTTAGACCTAGTACCAATATCTGTTAACATTGACTGCATTTAGTCCTCGTACCAGTATCTGTTAATATTAACTGACAGTATTTAGTCCTAGTACCAGTATCTGTTAACATTGATTGTATTTAGTCCTAGTACCAGTATCTGTTAAATTGACTGACAGTATTTAGTCCTAGTACCAGTATATGTTAACATTGACTGTATTTAGTCCTAGTACCAGTATCTGTTAATATTAACTGACAGTATTTAGTCCTAGTACCAGTATCTGTTAACATTGATTGTATTTAGTCCTAGTACCAGTATCTGTTAAATTGACTGACAGTATTTAGTCCTAGTACCAGTATCTGTTAATATTGACTGACAGTATTTAGTCCTAGTACCAGTATCTCTTAACATTGACTGACTGTATCTAGTCCTAGTACCACTATCTCTTAACCTTTACTATATTTATCCCATTTTACCATTGATGTTTTTTGGTCACATATTCCTCAACTTATATACAGTAACTCTGCAATGGACAGGCATCCTGTACAGGATAGAAGGAAGGGAGTCTTCTACTTTTAGTTACTTAACATCAATGAAACTGGGATAAGCACCAGCTGATGAACATCCAGGCTTGTGGCAGACTTTAACCTTTTATTTTATTGCTTATGAACTTAAAGTTATATAGTAAATGTTAGGGTTAGCAATAGCAACTGGACTCTGTTAACCCATGGCCTGGTCCCTAAGCTTTCAGATATTGCAACTCTGCTTTGGCATTTTAGGCCTTCACACCTCTTCAGGTTAAACCCTCTGCCACCATCCCCAAATTGACAGAGTCTTAGATCCTGCGAGGTCATAAGACAACAACTTAATCAACAGTATATATATATATATATATATATATATATATGGGGAAAATCGATTAATTTTTAAATTGCATTTGTGATAGTATTTTACATGTTTTTATTGTATGTAAACTTCCTCCTTTGTATTTGTCCCCTTCTTTTGTGCCCCTGCGGCTAATAAAGAAATATATATATATATATATATATATATATATATATAGCCCTGGATAGATGTATAAAAACACTGCATTATTTTGTGGTGGATTGGCACTATCGGTAGAGCATCAGACACCATGCTTTACAGCATAGAATTACGGCCCTTTACATTCTGAGTTTAAATCCCACTAAGATTAGCTTTGCCTTTCATCCTTATGGGGTCAATAAAATAAAGTACCAATAAACACTAGAGTTGATTTAATCGACTTTCCAACCCCTTCAAATTGCTAGCCTTGTGCCTAAAGTAGAAATCATTAATTCTATTGCTTCTGGACTTAAAGTTGTGTAACAAAGATTTAGGTGAGGGTTAGCTAAGACTAGTGGTAAGCTGAGAAAGTATTTTCCTAACAGTGGTGACTTATTTAACTGACAATAGTCAGCACTTAGTAATCTGCGATTCACCTAATTATCCACCATGGCTCATGACCTAGCAGTGTATTATTTTAACCTAGTAATGTATTATAATTTAATAATGTATTATAACCTAGTAATATATTATAACTTAGTAATGTATTATAACTTAGTAATGTATTATAAATTAGTGATATATCATAACTTAGCAATTTATTATAAACTAGTTACAGCATTGGTGTGATGACAATGCTGCCGTCTCTTAGACCGGAATTAATGTTGTTAGAACATCGGAGTATACTCTCCGGTATTCCTTCCAGCTCTGTGTTCAAATCCCATCAAAGTCAACTCTGCTTTTTGATCCTTTTGAGGTTAATAAAAATTCACCAGTGAAATTCTGGGTTTGTTTCTTCTTCAATATTTCTTCCTCACTTCTCTTGCTATGAATCTCTGGAGGAAATAGACTGTGTTCAAACCTGGAGAGGGGATGGACTCTGTCAGGTTTCAAAAGTACCCCAAAAATGTTGTATGAGGCTATGGCAGCCCTACAACTCTGCCAGGAATTATTGGTTCATACATTTACACATACATACATTTTCTCAAAAGAATCTTGGACTTGGCAAGATCGACAACATTTCAATCTGTCCACGACATTGCATGGTCCCATAGCACCTGGGGAAGTTACAGGAGTACCATATTGACATACAGCGTTTTGGGGCCATTTTTAAAAAACCTGGCAGAGCCCATCTCCTCTCCAGGTCTGAATACAGTAGATGTTTTCCAGAGAAAGATAGAGAGAGTGAGAGAATGTATATGAAAAAGAGATATAGAGGAAGAATCAATATCAGTACTTGACTGGTACTTTTTTTATCGATCTTGAATTGATGAAAGGTCAAGTTGACCTTAATGGGATTTGAACTCAGAGAGCAAAGCGCTGGAACTAACACCACAAAACATTCTATCGACATCCTAACGACTCTGCCAATTCCCCACCTGCACACAGCATATTTATCTTATTTAAGTTGAGAAGCAATAGAAATAAAAAAAAAAAAAAGAATAAAGACAAAACTGTAAAATAAAGTTTAAAGTCTGTCCCACACCTGGAGGCTCATCAGGCTAATAATTAGGTCATCAGGTGTTACAGGTAATTAATAATTATATCTTTGTGGATTTCAACAATGAATGTTCCAGTTGCTTGGTCATTGATCAATGGAATGGTGGAGGACATTCCACAACAGGTCTGGAGGACATTCCACAACAGGTCTGACTGGAGCTGATTTCTTCCAATAGAAGAGAAAGGGGGAGAGAGAGAGAGGGGTGTATGTGTGTCCATTTGTGTAAAAGAGAGAGTGAATATGTGTATGTGTGTGCTTGAAAGAGACAGAGAGAGTGTGTGTGTGTGTGAACAAGTGTGTGGGAGAGAAAGAGAGAATGTGTGTATGTGAGAGAGAGAGAGAATGTGTGTGTTTGTCTATATAGGAGCGAAATAGAGAGAGACTGTGTATGTGTGTCCATCTGTGTGAAACAGAGAAAGAATTATATATAGAGAGAGAGCTATCAACCCCAGTAGGGAACTGGTATGAGTGTATTTATCAACCTCAAATGGATGAAGGTGAAAGGCAAAATTAAACTCAATGGAGATGTATTTTAATAAAAATTTGTTATATATATTTTTTTTTTAATAAATTTTTTTATAAAACTATTTTTTCTTCATTGAATTAATATTTTGTTAAAATTTGAGGGTGGTTGTGAAAATATAGGTGTAGGGTACCACAATAAAATAAGTTTGGTAACCATTGCTGTAGAAAAGGACTAGACTTTCAACTGCTGAAGCCCTAAACCAGTCATGGGCAAACTGTGGCCCGCGAGCCACATGTGGCCCATTTGGCTTTCTGAATGGCAAGCCTAATTTTAAAATTGCCTTGAATTTTTTAGTAGTGTGGCCCATCTTATGATGAGCCACATCCTATGTGGCCCACTACTCAAAAAATGTTTCCCATGCCCACCCTAAACTATATGAAATTTGAGGCCCTTCTCTAAAAAAGTTCTCTCAAAAAATTTATATTAATATTAATGATAAAGAATAAATTACACACGCATGCAAACATAAATATATATATATAGATATAGATATATATAATTGTTTTTACTTTTGGCACAAGGCCAGCAATTACCCTAGTACATTACTGGTACTTTATTTTATCGACCCCGTAAGGATGAAAGGCAAAGTTAACCTTGGCGGATAATGCGGATATGATTGTAGATTGTAGCTAGTCTGAGTTTAATGATTCCCGCGTTCACTCTATTCACAGAGATTACCTATATACTTCAGTTCTGTATGAGCAAGACATGGTCACCTAACCTGGCATTGCTCACAATAGGATAACTCGACTAGCCCATGCTAGCATAGAAAAATGGACATTAAACAGTAATGACGATGATGATGATATATATATATATAATTCAAATAAAAATTTTAAATTTCTATTAAGAAACATAATCATCATACATATTATATATGTTATGATACCTTAACTTAGTATATGTTTAAAATATATATATACACATACATACATGCACATGACTTAGTGGTTAGAGTATTGGCCTTGCAATCGAAAGGTTGTGAGTTCAATTCTCAGACCGAGTGATGTGTTGTTTCCTTGAGCAAGACATTTTATTTCACATTGCTCCAGTTTACTCAGCTGTAGAAATGAGATGATAGGACTGGGGTCCCTATCATTCCACTGCGAAGTGGTCGTGGAGGTGCCACGGCAAAAAAGCACCCAGCCCACACTGTAAAGTGGACGTGTAGGCGCCACGGAAAAAAAAGCACCCAGTACTCACTGTAAATGAGGTTGGTGTTAGGAAGGGCATCCAGCTGTAGAAATCAAGCCAGAATCAGTTCCCGTCCCACCCTTGCAAGCAGGGAAAAGTGGACGTAAAATGATGATTATGATACACACACACATACATATATATATATATATACACACACACATATATATATATATACACACATATATACATATATATATATATATATATATACATATATACATATATATACACACACATATATATATATATATATACACATATATACATATATATACATATATATATATATACACACACATATATATATATATATACACATATATACATATATATATATACACACACACACATATATATATATATATATACACATATATACATATATATATATAAATATATATATATATATATATATATGAAACATATATACTAAGTTAAGGTATCATAACATATATAATATGTATGAGGATTATATATATATATATATATATATATATATATATAATTTTTGTATTAAAGAATAAAAACTAATAATAAAATTAAAATATATTTTTTTAAATGAGGCCCCTGGGGTTGTGTGGCCCTAAGTTATAGATTATTTATAGGTAAGTCCAGACTTTCTGTAGAAGTATGTTTAACATAATAATGGGGTTGTTAAGTGTTTAACGGTTTAAACCACCAAACTCTGTAATTTGCTCATGTTATTGTTGTTGTTGTTATTGTTGTGGTTACAAGGTTGTTGTTAACTCGCTTGTATTATTAGCTTTTGATATTGACACTAAATAATTGTTTCTATTTTTGACACAAGGCCAAAAATTTAATGGGATGAGGAAAAGGCGATTAAATTGACACCAGTGCATAACTGGTACCTTATTTTATCGACCCCCGTAAGGGCGAAAGACAAAACAAACCTCAGTGGGAATTGAACTCAGAATGTAAAGGGACTTAACTGTATGCCACAAAGCACGTTGTCCAATATTCTACCAATACTGTCAATACTCCGTCTCTTAATAAAAATGGTTTGGTTTAGGCACAAGGCCAACAATTTTGGGGGCAGTGGAATGTTAATTAAATCAAATACTGTGTGTTACTGGTACTTCATTTTATCGACCCCGTAAGGGTGAAAAGCAAAACAGACTTCGGCAGGATTTGAACTCAGAATGTAAAGGGCCGTAACTCTATTTCACTCCACTGCCCTTATATTGAGACTAAATAATACATTTTTGTTAATATTATATACACTCTATTTTTCTAATATCCTATATACACTCTGTTTTTCTCATATCCTATATACACCTTATACTTCTAATATCCTATATATACTCTATATTTTAATATTATATACACCCTGTACTTCTAATATCCTATATACACTCAATATTTTTAATAACCTATACTAGCGTGGAAGATGGACGTTAAACGATGATGATGATGATAATGATGATACATCCTCTATTTCTAATATCCTACATACACCCTGTATTTCTTAAATCCTTTATACACCCTGTATTCTAATATCATATACACTCTATACTTCCAATATCTTATATACACCCTGTATTTCCAATATCCTATATACACCTTATACTTCTAATATCCTATATACATTCTATATTCTAATATCCTATATACACCCTCTATTTCTAATAACTTATATACACTTTGTATTTCTAATATCCTATATACACTCAATATTTTTATCTACCCCTGTCTGTGATATCATTGTTATGTCAATGTTACTGTAGTGTTGTGTGTCTTTTGAATATATATAATGAAATTATTGTGTAAAGTGCTCAGGTGCACTACAACTCGTCAATATAGTACATAGAATAATACACAAATGTCAGGGAAGTACATGGAAGTACATCAAACATGGACAGGGCTATTTAAGGGGACTAGGTGTTCAAAGAAACATTTCAATACCAGGCATAGTTATCTAATGTTCCTTTGAAAATAGAGTGAAGTTATTTGAAGAAAGGTTATTTCAATACTGGCATTTTATTTTATTGACTCCAGAGGAATGAAAGACAAAGTTGACTGTGGTGAAATTTGGACTCAGAATGTAAAGAACTCAAACAAATGCCACGAGGCTTTTGTTAAAAAATCTGCTGATCCTCCCTTATTAATAATGATAATAATTGTTTCACAAGGCCAGCAATTACCCAGTGTATTACTGGTACTTTATTTTATCGACCCCATAAGGATGAAAGGCAAAGTTAACCTCGGCGAGATTTGAATTCAGAATGGCAAGGGTCATAACTCTATGCGTCAAAACATGGCGTCCAACCCTCTACCGATACTGCCAATTCACCGCCCTTAATAATGATAATAATGGTTTCTTGTTCAGGCATAAGGCCAACAATTTTGGGTGAAAGGAAAGTCAATTAAATCGACCCCAGTGCATTACTGGTGCTTTATTTTATCAACCCTGTAAGGATGAAAGGCAAAGCTAACCTCAGCAGCAGGGATTTGAACTCAAAACATAAAAAGACATAACCTTATGCTGCAAAGCATGTTGTCCAACACTCTACGGATTCTGCCAATCCACAGCCCTTATAATGATAATAAGAGTACAATAGAAGGCACAACAACATTGCCAGATTGGTTCACAAGGAAGCTCTGTCATGTGACATGAGCAGAAGTTAGAAATGCTATGAACACCAACCAGAAAGGGTGGCTGAAAATGAACAGTATAAGATCTTGTGGGACATGACTATCCAGTGCAGCCATTTTACCAAGGCTAGAAAACCTGACATTGCTGTTGTAGAAAAGAAGAATAACAAGGCAAGTATTGTGTATATTTCTTCACCGTGTATATTGCTTCACCATGGGACCACAGGGTGAATGAGAAGGAAGTGAGAAAGTTAAGAAATACCAGGAGTTGATGAGAGAAATCAGGAAACTATCGAGAATCGCATGTGCAGAAGTGGTACTGATTGTGGTTGGCACACAGGGAGCAGTTAGTAAAAGGTTGGATGCATGGCTTGAGAAGCTAGGAATTACCATCAGATTGGGATTGTTGCAGAAAACAGCCTTGCTAGGAATAGCAAAAATTCTAAGGAGGGTGTTAGAGAATTGAAGGAGAAAGGAATGACCCAAAAAACCTTTGGCCATTGGTTATGGTTCGCTCTTTTGTATAGTGTCGATATAACATCTGCCAGAATTATCATTATTACAAACAGTAATAATTGTTTCTACTTTAGGCACAAGGCCAGCAATTACCCAGTGCATTACTGGTACTTTATTTTATCGACCCCGTAAGGATGAAAGGCAAAGTCAACAGTAATAATAGAAGTTACATAGTTACATGAGAAGATACACACACATTTTGGTTTTTTGTTTGATTCTAATGACGTTTACATAGAGTAGAGATATTTATTATGATGATGACCTGCAGGTAAATATTTTACTTAAGTGTTACCTGTCTGAAATAAATTGTTGAAAGTTGAAGGTGAGTGTCATAGGTTAAAGACAAAGACAGAGATGTATTTGAGAATGTTTCCTGTTTTTTTAACTGTTTTATTGAAAACAATATTTTATTAAGCTTTCCTAATGTGTTGTCTGTGTGTTGGACTGCCGTCAATTTTGACTACAATTATTCCAGTTGTTAATTAACCTTCCTAGTGTGTGTATGTTGGACAGCCGTCAATTTTGACTACACTTGTTCCAGTTGTTTGATCAAGAGAACAGCCTGACTGTCAAACTTTCCTTGTGTATGTGTGTGTTAGATTGTTGTCAATTTTAACAAAGAGTGTCCCAGTTGTTTGATCAAGAGAACAATCTGACTGTCAAACCTTCCTAATATGTTGTGTGTGAGTGTGTTGGACTGCCGTCAGTTTTGACTAAGAGTGTTGCAGTTGTTGGTTCAACAAAAGAGACTGACTGTCAAACCTTCCTTATGTGTGTATGTGTGTGTGTTGGACTGCTGTCAGTTCTAACTCCAAGTGTCCCAGTTGTTGGTTCAACAGCACATCCTGCTTGGGAAATTAACATACAGATGGCGGAACATCCCACTGACACATCCATCCTTAACTCTTTTGATACCAAACTAAAATTACCCCTGGTTCTATGATACAAAACTGTTTTAAACTGTTTATAACTCTAAAAACCATAAACCCAGATCTTATGATTTCAAAAATACCTTCTTAACCATTTAGCCATATTGTGGGATTGAACCTAAATCTTATGATTACAAAATAAACTTCCTAACCATTTAGCCATGCTGTGAGATCAAATCCAGATCTTATGATTGCAAAAAGGCCTTCTTAACCCTTTAGCATTTAAACCGGCCATATCTGACCAGAATTCTCTCCCCTTTTCTGTTCAAACCAGCTGTTACTGGCCACTCATACTGATGTTAAGGTATTGTTCTCAAAATAAATAATATCAAAATCTCATAGATGTTATATCATGTGAGATAATGCCTTTACCACAAAAATAT
>OZ024749.1:28065872-28090872 GCA_964016885.1 Eledone cirrhosa | reverse complement strand
TAGATTCTGAAGAAATCAATGCAGAAGAAATGTATTTTCTTACTGTATATTGGGTGACTTATTATTGAAATATGTTTTTTTCCATTCTGAAGATGGTGTATGACATTGTGAGTTTACCTGGTATTATAATGGACAAAGAAGGGCGGTGGATCGGCACAATCAGTAGAGGGTCGGACGCCATGCTTTCCAGCATAGTTACGTCCCTTTACGATCTGAGTTCAAATCCCGCCGAAGTTGACTTTGCCTTTCATCCTTACAGGGTCGATAAAATAAAGTATCAGTAATGCACTGGGTAATGCTGGCCTTGTGCCTAAAGTAGAAACAATTATAATGGACAAAGTGAATTTGCCAGTTATTTTGGTGGAAAGATTCATTATGTTATACACCACAAACAATTGTAAATGATTAAACAGTTTTAATGAAAGCTGGTTGATTTTCCTTCAAATAAATATATATTTATAAGATGTTCGGACATGTAATTGGTAAATAATTATGTTATATATGTTGTTAAATAGATTCTGAACAAATCAATACCAAAAATATATTTTCTTACTGTATTGAGAGAAACATTTGTAAATTAATTGAATAATTTAATGTAATTTAATCCTGGTTATTTTTATTCATTATGTATATATTTCAAATATTATCATTATTTGATATAAAACTCATAAATACACTTTATGTAACCAGCTAGGTGAGAGCGAGAAACCAAATTCTAATTTTGTATATATATATATAAATCTAGTTATGTAAATATATATATAGTTATAAATATATATACGAGGTGTGTCAGAAAAGTTCCAGGAACGATGTCACAAAAGATTTATTTCAAACCCAAACTTCACAGTAACAGTTTTCGCCTTCAAAGTAATCCCTCTGGAGTATGTAACTGTAATCTTAGCTCTCTGCAGCGATCAAACTTTTTTCTTCATAATTTTATATACATGTCCTCTGTTTCAGGTCGTCATGCAATGAGCACAGAGCAATGAACAAACTTGAAAACTCCGTCAGAAGCACTGGGATTGCTGCAGCAAGTGTATGGAGATTAGACGATGACACGCTCAGGTGTTTTTGAGTGGTGCAAGAGGTTTAAAGAAGGATGCAAGGACGTGGAAGATGACCCCAGGAGCGGAAGGCCCTCAACAACCAGGGCTGAGGTCAACGTTGAACGCGTCAGGCAGATGGTGCGTAGCGATCGTGGGCTGACTGTTCGACTGATGGCAAATGAACTGGGCATGAATCGGGACAGCATCTGGAAGATTCTCACTGAAGATTTGGACATGCAGAAAGTCTGCGCAAAGATGGTGCCAAAACTGCTGAACGATGACCAGAAGGGTCGACGCATGCAAGTGTGTGAGGACATCCTCAAGCGTCTTGAAACCGAACCAGACTTGCTAGGGACAGTCATCACCGGTGATAAGTCATGGATCTTCGAGTACGACCCGGAGGAGACCCGTTTTGAAGACGTGGACGACATCAAAAAGGCTGTGACGACAGAACTGAGGAGGATCCCGGAAGAATCATTCCAGGAGTGCATGAAAGTGTGGCAGAAAAGGATGGAAAAGTGCATTAGACTCCAGGGGGATTACTTTGAAGGAGAAAACTCTTAGTGTGAAGTTTGGGTTTGAAATAAATATTTTGTGACATCAGTCCTGGAACTTTTCTGACACACTTCGTATATATATATATCATCATCATCATCATTTAATGTCCATCTTCCACACTAGCATGGGTAGGACAAATATATATATATATATAATTTATTTATGTTCATGCATGGAACAAAAGCTCAACCCAAGGTTTCACACACACACACACACACACACACACACACACACACACACATATATATATATATATATATATATATATATAGTACCCTAACTGGACTACATCTAACCTACACCTATAACAATAATTTGTTATCCCATATATATATATATTTATAAGTTGATTCCTAATGTATATCAGAAGGTGACCACAGTTTAAAAAGGTGCTAAATACATTAGTTGAGTATAGTATATTTATTTTATTATAGAAATGACATCTACAGGACTAGAACTGTTTCATTGATAAGAAATCATTGATTTCTTATATGATAAATACGTAGAGACATTCACATATATGGAAACCAAAGTAAACTCAATTAATAGTTAACCATGTAGCCAAAGCTACAAACGTTTTTGGTATACTTCTTCTTCTTCTATGGAATGAATGGGGAGTGTCTTTATAAACAAAACTTGTCTACCAGGCTCTAGTCCCTTCCACTCTCCTGCCTGGATCAGAATCTTGGATCCCATATTGATCATATTAACCAGCTTGATTTCTTTCATAAGCAATGTCTTCACACCATTTGTGGAGACAGCTTAACCCTTTACCAATTAAACCAGCTGTATCCAGCCAGAATTCTCTCACCACTCTCTGTTCAAACCGCCTGTAACCGGCTGCTCATATTGATGTTAAGGTATTGTTCTCAAAATAAATAATATCAAAATCTCATAGATTCGATATTTTGTGAGATAAAGTCTTTACTGTGAAAATATATTAGTAAATATAGCGTAATGTCAATGCTAAAGGGTTAAATGACAGAAGTTCATCTATTCTGACTTATTCTCTAAATGTAAAATTGATGGCATTGAATCAATCCTTTCTTTTACAATCTCAATTAAAATGAATTAGTCATGTCATCAGAATGAGTGACTAGAGAATTCCAAAAGTCCTCATATATATAACCAACTCCACGGTGGAAGGAGAAACATAGGAAGACCATGGCTAAGGTACCAGAAGAAGCTCAAAGTTAACCTGAAAGCAACAAATATTCCTCTATAAAGATTTGAAAAAAGTGCACTGAATTGAAATAAATGGAAGTTTACCTGTTATAAAGCCATAAAAATTTTGAAATAAGCAGACTAGATCATCTTAAAGATTTGAGAGCAAAGCCAAAGATTTATCTAATGTGTTAACCACTCTGTATAACAGACATCTCTCATGTCCTGTCTATGGTCATGTCTGCAAACCATTAACTAGAAGGAAAAGTAAACCTAATTGTTGGACCCTTGTATGTCAAAATAGATGTGAGACTCATTGGAGTCGGACATCATGTTTTGACGCATAGAGTTATGGCCTTTTCCATTCTGAGTTCAAATCCCGTCGAGGTTAAGTTTGCCTTTCATCCTTACGGGGGTCGATAAAATAAAGTACCAGTAATGCACTGGGTAATTGCTGGCCTTGTGCCAAAAAGTAGAAACAATTATACTTGTGAGTGAGTGAATGAGTGTGTGTGTGTGTGTGTGTGTGTGTGTGTGTGTGTGTGTGTGTGTGTGTGTGTGTGTGTGTGTGTGTATGTGCTTATCTGATATCATCATCACCATTTTACATCCTTTTTATGGCATTATATATATATATATATTCGGGCGGTGAATTGGCAGTATCGGTAGAGGGTTGGATGCCATGCTTTGATGCATAGAGTTACGGCCCTTGCCATTCTGAGTTCAAATCCCGCCGAGGTTAACTTTGCCTTTCATCCTTACGGGGTCGATAAAATAAAGTACCAGTAATGCACTGGGTAATTGCTGGCCTTGTGCCAAAAGTAGAAACAATTATATATATATATATATTTATATATATGTACATATTTATCATTAGTACACATTAACGTTTAGAGAATCTTCTTTAGATTTTGGTCTTCGTAATTGTTATTACTATACAACCATCATCATTTAACGTCTGTTTTTCCATACTTGCATGAGTTAGACAGTTTGTCATGTTATGGGACAAGTCAGATCCAGAGACAATGTCTTGCTCACATGGATCTCTATTTTGATTTGGTGTTACTGGTACTATATTTTATCAACCCCGTAACGGATGAAAGGCAAAGCTAACCTTGGAAGGATTATGGTAAAAATAATAATTGTTTCTACTTGAGGCACAAGGCCAGCAATTACCCAGTGCATTACTGGTACTTTATTTTATCGACCCCGTAAGGATGAAAGGCAAAGTCAACCTCGGCGGGATTTGAACTCAGATCGTAAAGGGACGTAACTATGCTGGAAAGCATGGTGTCCGACCCTCTACCGATACTGCCAATATGGTAAAAATAATAATGGTTTCTGATTTAGGCACAAGGCCAACAATTTGGGAGGGGGGGTGTCAATTAAATCTACCCCAGAGTGTTACTGGTACTATATTTTATCGACCCTAGAAGGATGAAATGCAAAGCTAACCTCAGGAGGATGATGGTAATAATATAATGATTTAATTGTTTCTACTCATCTGTTGCAGTCACATAAATTCTCATTTATAAAACCTTACCTACTTTTTATATAATCTATTGTGAGAGAAAGTAATATCCTATTTAAAATGTCTGTCTTGAAGGTAAAACAGAGAAAGTATTGAGCAAGGAGGACAGTAGTTATGATAAGTACTGACTTGGCTTGTAATCACCCATCCAACTCATATCAGCATTGGAAACAGAGAGTGAGAGAGACATATATCGATGATGATGATAATAATTGTTTCTACGTTTTGGCACAAGGCCAGCAATTACCCAGTGCATTACTGGTACTTTATTTTATCGACCCCGTAAGGATGAAAGGCAAAGTTAACCTTGGCGGGATTTGAACTCAGAATAGCAAGGGCCGTAACTCTATATGCCAAAGCATGGCGTCCGACCCTCTACCGATACTGCCAATCCACCGCCATGATGATGATGAAAATAATGGTTTCTGCTTTAGGCACAAGGTCAGTAATTTGGGGTGAAGATAAAGTTGATTAAATCGACCCCAGTCTGTGACTAGAACTTTATTTTATTGACCCCGTAAGGGTGAAAAGCAAAGCTAACCTCAGCAGGATAATAATGGTTTCTGATTTAAGCACAAAACCAAAAAATTTGGCAGAGGAGAAAGTCGATTATTTCTACCCAGTGCATTATTGGTACTTTATTTTATTGACCCCATAAAGATGAAAGTTAAAGTTGACCTCAGCAGGATTTGAACTCGGAACATAGAAAGTAATAACTATATGCCACAAAGCATGTTGTTCAACAGTCTACCGATACTGCCAATCCACAATAATAAAATCTAAAATTATAATTACCACAGCTATAAACATCTTTCCATGTGTGAATATATATCATCATCATCACCATTTAACATCTATTTTTTGTGCTTGTATAGGTTAGACAGTGGTCACGTGCTGAGGTCATGCGACTAGGTCTTGCTTGTACATTTTGTTTTAGTTTGGTTTCTACAGCTAGATGCCCTTCCTAACACCAACCACTTTACAGTATGAACTATGAGCATTTCATCACGACTTCGGCACTACCACTTTTACAGGGTGGATTGGGTGTTTATTGTCATGACATCAGCACTACCACCTTAGGGTATGTATGTATAGTGCTTGTGGTAGTGGTTATGGTGATAACAATGATGATGTTAATGGTGATAATAATTATGAGAATGATGAGGATGGTGACAATGATATTGGTGATAATAGTAGTCATGGTAATGAAAAGAGTTTTTTAATTATTTTATTATCTTAACCCTTTTGATACCAAAACCACCGAAACCACAGAAGTGACTCACATTTATATATAGATGTTTTACAGCATCTCTACACATGAACACAACCTTCTTTATGTTAACTTTATATTCTCAGCACTTAAAGTTCGAGAGATGAGCTACATATCTTCTATATAAGAAGATTTTAATTTAAAGAAGAACTCTTTAAAATGGTTGGTTTTGTTTCATAGAACCAGAGTCAGTTTGGGCTGGGATAATCTCAAAAGGGTTAGCACTTTTGATCTCAAACCACCTGAAACCATCCATGGTTCTCTGATATAAAACTGCTAATTTTAAAATGTTTATATTTAACTAAAAATCTTCCATCATAATTTTATGTATTTTCTTGTTTGGTTGTGTTCTTGGTAACAACCACCACTGGAAGTTTACTACAGAGCCTACATGGTGAAGAATAACGAAAGCCAGATCAAGATTTAGAAGCCAACAATAGCTGTCACATAATTTACTAACAAACATACTATCACATTAACACTTTTGATGCTAAACTGTTTGTCTGAAACCACCCCTGGTTCATGATACAAAACTGTTTCTTTTAAAGTGTTTATATATATCTAAAAACCTTCCAACATAATTTTATATAAGAATCTTGGTTTAGTTATGTTCCATATCACTTGAAACCACTGCTGATTCTATGATATAAAACAGTTTGTTTTAAAGTGTTTATATTTATCTAAAAATATTCCAACATAATTATATAAGGACCTATATTAAGTTATGTTCCGAACCCCCCTGAAACCACTGCTGGTTTTATAATACAAAGCTGTATGTGTTAATGTGTTTGTATTTATCTAAAAACCTGCCATAATAATTATATGTAAAAACGGGGGTTTGGCAGAATCGGTAGAGCATCAAACACCATGCTTTGTGGCATAGAGTTATGAGCCTTTACATTCTGAGTTCAAATCTGAGTTCAAAGGTTGCTTTGCCTTTCATCCTTACGAGGTCGATAAAGTACCAGTAATGCACTGGGGTCAATTCATCGACTGGCCCCTCCCCCAAAATTGTTGACTTTGTGCCTAAAATCAGAAACCATCATAATTTTGTGTAAAAACCTTTGTTAAGTTATGTTCCATACCACCTGAAACCACCACGGGTTCTAAAATACAAAGCTGTATATGTTAAAGTGTGTTTATATTTATCTAAAAATCTTCCATAATATTTTTATGTTAAGATATGTTCCTAATACCAGCTTAATCATGATAAAGTTAGTTATAATACAAATCTCACTAAAGTCTTGATTATTTTCATAATTAATTAGAAACGGTTATATATATATACACATACACACACATATATATATACACACACACACGCAACAGTTTTCAACAGAAATATGGTAATATGGTAAAGAAGGGTTAATGGCGTTTTTGACAAAACTACAAGCTGTAAATGACTGCAGGACAAACATAAGGGTGGAAGGCAGGTGGCAGGGAGAAAGTGGGGAGGAAGGAAAGAGAGAGAGAGTGTGTGAGAGAAGGTGAGGGGAGAGAAAGAGGTAGGGAAGGAGAGAGAGAAGGGGTATACAGGGGGGGGGACAGGGGGGAGATAAGGAAGCAGGGAAGGAGAGCAGGAGGAAGAGATGGAAGGAAGGAAAGAGAAAAGAAGCTAGGAATGGGAAAGAGAGAGAGAGAGAGAAGGAGGTAGAGAAGGACGGAGAGAGAGAGAGAGAAGGAGGTAGAGAAGGACGGAGAGAGAGAGAAGGAGGTAGAGAGGGAGATAATGAGGTAGGGAGGGAAGGAGAGAGAGAGATGGAGGTAGGTGTTCATTGATTTACAGTAAACTGTTACAAATACTGCCTTAATAAACAGTTTGTTTGTGTGACAAACAGACATTACATCTGTCTATGAAAGGTATTAATATTTAATGAGACAACAGTTACATAATATACTTTAATACTCGGCTCCATGACACTGTAACATACTGTACAGCTGATATATATATATACACATACCCAGTATATTTATATACACTCATCATCATCATGATCGTTTATAAATATATATATCATCACCATTTAACGTCTCACATACACACACACACACATATATATATATACACACACACACACATATATATATACACACACACACACACACACTATATTTATATACACTATATATATATATATATATACACACACACTATATTTATATACACTATATATATATAGCATCATCATCATTTAACACATGGCTTAGTGGTTAGAGCATTGGCCTTGCAATCGAAAGGTTGTGAGTTCAATTCTCAGACCGGGTGATGTGTTGTTTCCTTGAGCAAGACACTTTATTTCACATTGCTCCAGTTTACTCAGCTGTAGAAAATGAGATGATAGGGACTGGGGTCCCTATCATTCCACTGCAAAGTGGTCGTGAAGGTGCCACGGCAAAAAAGCACCCAGCACTCACTGTAAATGAGGTTGGTGTTAGGAGGGCATCCAGCTGTAGAAATCAAGCCAGAACCAGTTCCCGTCCCACCCTTGCAAGCAGGGAAAAGCGGACGTAAAATGAAATCATGATGATGATGATGACTCTATATGTGTATATATATACATATATATATACACACATACACTCTATATGTGTGTCATCATCATCATCATCAACGTTTAACGTCCGTGTTCCACGCTTGCATGGGTTTGGACGGGGGTATTCCCACTTGAGGCAAGAGTGATTGTCTTGCTCGCATAGGACAGTCTGGCAGGTTTTCTACAGTTGGATGCCCTTCCTAACACCAACCACATTTACAGTGTGGGTCTGGAAGGTTTTTACCGTGTTGCCTACACGGCCACATTACAGCGTGGACTGTGTGTTTTTTGTCGTGACACCTACACGATCTCATTTGTTTCGGCCTGGATGGCGCGGTACCAACATAACTTTACATAGAACGGGGTGGTGTGGATGGGGTGGGGGTGGTGGGACGGGGTGTATTTGTTAGAGATGCCTACTGGCTGTAGTAGGTTTTACTATGTATTTAGGTAAGACGGGTCTTCTCTGTTACTGAGTACCGCCAAAGGTCTCGGTCCAGTGACATTGTCTTGGAGAGGTGTAAGTGTGTGAGGTCGGAGTTTATCAGCTCGTCCCAGGTTTTTCTAGGTCTGCCTATTCCGTGGCTACCATCTATCTTTATTGCCCTGCACTTTGTTATACAGCTATCGACTTTCATGCGCATCACGTGTCCATACCAACGTAGCCTTCTCTCGAGTAAACAACATCTTATCCCTCTTATTTCTAATTTTTTCCTTAGTTCGTTTATGCTTTGCCGTTCACGTATATTACTGTTACACATCCAGCGGAGCATGCAAGCTTCGTTCCTCTCTAGTCTGCGTATATCCTCTGCACACAATGCCCAGGTCTCACTGCCATGCAACATTGCTGTTCGTATGCAGGCATCATACAACCTGCCTTTCATTTTTAGGGAGAACCCTTTAGCAGCTAATAGTGGCATAAGCTCTCTGAACTTTTTCCATCCAGTTCTGACTCTAGCTACTGTACTTTCAGAGCACCCTCCCCCACTGCTGATTTTATCGCCCAGGTAACGGAAGCTGTCCACTATTTCTATAGAACCCTCTGCACAATTGAAAGAGCTAGTATTTTGTGGGCACTTGCTGCTACTTATTGCACCAGAGCACCGGCCACATGTAAAATCTATGTTCTTAGTTAGCTTACCTGTGATCCCACTACATCTTTTATGCACCCATACTTTGCATTTGGGACATAAAATGGAGTTTCTACCTACGCCTTTCCTACACACTGAGCATGGCCATTTCCCAGAAGGGACCGCCGCCTTATTTTCTTTCCTACAAACTAGAACTTTTGTGTATATATATATATATATATATATATATCATCATCATCATCACCATTTAACGTCTCTCACACACACATATATATATATACCCAGTATATTTATATACACTCATCATGATCGTTTATAAATATATATATCATCACCATTTAACGTCTCACATACGCACACACACACATATATATATATACACACACACATATATATATACACATACACACACACTATATTTATATACACTATATATATATATATATATATATATACACACACACACTATATTTATATACACTATATATATATATACACACACACTATATTTATATACACTATATATATATAGCATCATCATCATTTAACATCTCAGACACATGCACACATATATAGGGACTAGAAAGAAAGGGTCTCAAAGTCAACATGACAAAGACTAAGGTCCTTGTAAGTAGACGAGAAAACAGAACCCAGATCCCCCCAGGGAAATGGCCTTGCTCAGTATGTAGGAAAGGTGTAGGTAGGAACTCCATTCTCTGCCCCAAATGCAAACAATGGGTACACAAGAGATGTAGCGGGATCTCAGGAAGCTTAATTAAGAATGTAGGCTTCACATGCAGCAGCTGTGCTGGGACAGCAAGCAGCAAACAGCCACAGGAAACAAGTACCACCAACCTCTGGGAGGGCACTGTAGAAACAGTAGACAGCTTCTGCTACCTAGGTGACCGAATTAGCAGCGGAGGTGGGTGTTCAGAAAGTACAATAACTAGGGTAAGAACGGGATGGAAGAAGTTTAGGGAACTACTACCACTGCTAGCTGCAAAAGGCTTCTCCCTCAGAATGAAAGGCAGACTGTATGATGCGTGTATCCGAACAGCAATGTTGCATGGTAGTGAGACCTGGGCGCTGAAGGTGGAAGACTTACGTAGATTAGAGAGAAACGAAGCCTGCATGCTCTGATGGATGTGTAACAGTAATATACGTGAACAACAAAGCATAAATGAATTGAGAGAGAGACTGAGCATAAGAGGAATCAAATGCTGTGTGCAGGAGAGGCGGTTGCGCTGGTATGGACATGTGATGCGTATGAAGGATGACAGCTGCATAGAAAGGTGCAGAGCACTAGAAGTTGATGGAAACCGCGGAGTGGGGAGACCCAAGATGACCTGGGATGAGGTGATAAAAGCCGACCTTACCCAATTACACCTCTCAAAGGCAATGACACACGACCGTGACTTCTGGCGTCACGCAGTAATACAGAGTACCCGACCTCCCATGGGTACAAGCTGAAGCATATAGACAATATGCCCCCACACCCCCCACCGCAAGGTGGTCGTGGATGTGCCACGGCAAAAAAGCACCCAGCCCACACTGTAAAGTGGACGTGTAGGCGCCACGAAAAAGCACCCAGCACTCACTGTAAACGAGGTTGGTGTTAGGAAGGGCATCCAGCTGTAGAAATCAAGCCAAATCAGTTCCTGTATGAGCAAGGCATGGTCAGCCGACCAGACACTGCCCACAACAGTACAACCCATCTAACCCATGCTAGCATGGAAGAACGGACGTAAAACGGTGATGATGATGATGATGATGATACACACTGTATTTATATACACTATATATATACACTATATATATATATCATCATCATCATCATCATCATTTTACGTCCGCTTTTCCCTGCTTGCAAGGGTGGGACGGGAACTGATTCTGGCTTGATTTCTACAGCTGGATGCCCTTCCTAACACCAACCTCATTTACAGTGAGTGCTGGGTGCTTTTTTGCCATGGCGCCTACACATCCACTTTGCAGTGGAACGATAGGGACCCCAGTCCCTATCATCTCATTTCTACAGCTGAGTAAACTGGAGCAATGTGAAATAAAGTGTCTTGCTCAAGGAAACAACACATCACCCGGTCTGAGAATTGAACTCACAACCTTTCGATTGCAAGGCCAATACTCTAACCACTAAGCCATGTGCCTTCATATATAATTGTTTCTACTTTAGGCACAAGGCCAGCAATTACCCAGTGCATTACTGGTACTTTATTTTATCGACCTCGTAAGGATGAAAGGCAAAGTCAACCTCGGCGGGATTTGAACTCAGACCGTAAAGGGACGTAACTATGCTGGAAAGCATGGCGTCCAACTCTCTACCGATACTGCCAATCCACCTCCGTTATATATATATATGGCGGTGGATTGGCAGTATCGGTAGAGGGACGGACATTCTTTCCAGCATAGTTACGTCCCTTTACGATCTGAGTTCAAATCCTGCCGAGGTTGACTTTGCCTTTCATCCTTACGGGGTCGATAAAATAAAAGTACCAGTAATGCACTGGGTAATTGCAGGCGTTGTGCCTAAAGTAGAAACAGTTATATATATATATATAATGACAGCTGTACTGCTGGTGTGATATCATCTATTTGTTACGTGGCTGGAATTGAGTTGGTTGTAGGTATAATAATATAAATAATAATGAAATTATTGTGTAAAGTGCTCAGGTGCACTACAACTCGTCAATATAGTACATAGAATAATACACAAATGCCAGGGAAGTACATGTTTGTATGTGTTAGCTGTAGTGTTGGCGGATCTCGGGAAGCATGGAGGCCTTAAAGGATGCAGTGTCTCGATAATAATAGAGTAGGAGGAGAATAGGACAAGCAAAGACCCCAATGCATTACCGTTATTTTATTTTATCAACCCTGTAATGATGAAAGGTAAAGCTAACCTTGGCGCAATAATAATGGTTTCGGATTTAGGCACAAGACCAACAATTTGAGAAGAGGAGAAAGTTGATTAAATCGACCCCAGTACATTATTTTATTGACCCCATAAAGATGAAAAGTAAAGTTGACCTCAGCAGGATTTGAACTCAGAGTGCAGAAAGTGGTAGCTATATATACCACAAAGCATGTTGTTCAACAGTCTACCGATACTGCCAATCCACAATAATAAAATCTAAAATTAAAATGACTACAGCTATAAACATCTTTCCATGTGTGAATATATATCATCATTATCACCATTTAACATGTAGTTTCTGTGCTTGTATAGGTTAGATGACTGTTACATGCTGAGGCCTGATTGGTCAAGTAACTAGGTCCAGCTTGTACATTTTGTTTTGGTTTGGTTTCTACAGTTAAATGCCTTCCTAATGCCAACTACTTTACAACATGGTTCTTAAAGAAATTAGGTTGTGGTTTGTGAAAGCTGTGCAAGCCATGTACAGAGGTACAGTCAGCAATATGAGAGTCTGTAATGAGTTTAGTGAAGAATTCCATGAGCTGGTAGGTGTTCATCAAAGCTCCATCATTATCCTGCTTCTGTTTATTCAGGCCATAACAGAAGAGTTTAAAACCCAATCACATGAAGGATCCATAGAAGTAGTTGATAGCTTCTGCTTTCTAGGTGACCTAAATAGCAGTAGAGGAGGGTGCTTTGAGAGCATAATAACTAAAATAAGGATAGGATAGAAAAGGTTTAGAGAGCTGACAAAAGGTTTTCTCCCTACATATAAAAGGATGGCTGTATCTCGTCTCGCCTGTGTGTGAAGTGTAATGCTGCATGATAGTGAAACATGGGCAGTGACTGGAGAGGACATGAATAGACTGGAGAGAAATGAAACACTCATTGGATGTGTAATGTAAATGTGAGAGAAAGGCAGAGCCTGGACAAGCTGAGGGAGAAACTGGGTTTAAGAGGAATCTGAAGTGGTGCGCAGGAGAGAAGACAACATTGGTACAGACATATGATGTACATCGATAATGATTGCTGGGTAAAGAAATGCCAAAATATTCCAACATGGAAAAATGAATGTAAAAACGAGGATGATGATGATAGTGATGTTATCCATGGAAACTCCTGTAAGCTGATGATATTGTTCTTGTTGAATCTGTGGAAGAGCTAAAGAAGTTTTTTTAGTGGAAAGAGAATTTAGAATCAAAAGTACTTTGTAAACCTGGCAAAGATCAAGCTTTAATAAGTAGGAAAGAAGACAGGACTCAGGCTCCATCAGGAAAGTGGTCATGCTAACTATGCCATAGGTGGGAACTCTGTATGTACAGTATTCACAATATAAAACATGCTTACATAGGTGGTGTAGTGGGATAACAGACAGACCAACAGAAAAGATGGAAAATGTAGGAGACACCCAAGGGTAATCAGTAGTAAGAGCTACCCCAACATAATAATAAACTTCCTCGGAAAACTCCATAGAAATAGTTGATAGCTTCTGTTACTTAGGTAACCAAATTAGTAGTTGAGGATGTTGCTCTGAAAGTATTGTAGCTAGAATAAGAAAAACAGGCTGGAAAAGGTTCAGGGTGCTATTTTCTCTAGTGACAGCAAACACTTTCTCCCTATGAACAAAAGGCCGGTTCTATGATGCCTGCCAGTGTGCATGGAAGTGAGACATGGACAGTAAATGCAGAGGACATGAAGGAATTGGGGAGAAATGGAGCAAGCATGCTATGGTGGATGTATTTAGTTAATGTGCTGAAGAGTAAAGCATTGATGGACTAAGAAAGAAACTAGATATAAGGGGAATCAAATGTGGTGTGCAAGAGAGAAGACTGCACTAGTATGGATATGTGATGTGTATGGAGGATGACTGTTGGGTGAAGAAGGGGAAGTATCCTCCACCTCTAACTATCTTACCCACCACCTCTTGGTCCCGGCCGAGTTCCCAATAGAAGGAAGCTACAGTAGAGGAAGACCAAGGAAGTCCTTGGCAGAAGTGGTGAGAGCAGATCTCAAAAAGCTGAAACTGACAGAGGAGATTGTAAAGAAATGCAGTAGATGTAGGGAATGCTGTGCTGGAAAAACCCCAGCCAACTCATGCAAGCATGGAGAAGTGGATGTAAAAGGATGAGATTGATGATGATGATAATACACACACACACACACACATACACACACACATATATATATATATATATATATATAATACAGAGTACCCGACCTCCCATGGGTACAAGCTGAAGCATATAGACAATATGCCCCCACACCCCCCACCGCAAGATGGTCGTGGAGGTGCCACGGCAAAAAAGCACCCAGCCCACACTGTAAAGTGGACGTGTAGGCGCCACGAAAAAGCACCCAGCACTCACTGTAAATGAGGTTGGTGTTAGGAAGGGCATCCAGCTGTAGAAATCAAGCCAAATCAGTTCCTGTATGAGCAAGGCATGGTCAGCCGACCAGACACTGCCCACAACAGGACAACCCGTCTAACCCATGCTAGCGTGGAAGAACGGACGTAAAACAGTGATGATGATGATGATGATATATATATATATATATACAAGACAATGTCACTGGACCGAGATCTTTGGCAGTACTCAGTAATAGAGAAGACCCGCCTTACCTAAATACAAAGTAAAACCTACTACAGTCAGTAGGCACCTCTAACAAAATACATCCCCGTCCCACTACCCCCACCCCATCCACACCGCCCCTTTCAATGTAAAGTTATGTTGGTACCCCAACATCCAGGCCAAAACAAATGAGGTCGTGTAGGTGTCACGACAAAAAAACACACAGTCCACGCTGTAATGTGGCTGTGTAGGTAACACGGTAAAAACCTCCCAGTTCCACATTGTAAATGTGGTTATTGTTAGGAAGGGCATCCAGCCGTAGAAAACCCGCCAGACAGTCCTATGTGAGCAAGACAACCACTCTTGCCTCAAGTGGGAAAACTCCCGTCCAAACCCATGCAAGCGTGGAATATGGACGTTAAACGATGATGATGATGATGATGATGATGATGATATATATATATAATAATGAAATTATTGTGTAAAGTGCTCAGGTGCACTACAACTCGTCAATATAGTACATAGAATAATACACAAATGTCAGGGAAGTACATGTTTGTATGTGTTAGCTGTAGTGTTGGCGGATCTCGGGAAGCATGGAGGCCTTAAAGGATGCAGTGTCTCGACAGCTAACAACTGATGCAGGTAGTTTGTTCCATGCTTCAGCAACTCTGAGCGTGAAAAAATGTTTCCGAAAGTCATGGGAACTGTGCTGTTTTCTTACTTTGTGGGCATGTCCACGTGTGTTAGACACATGGAAATCGAAAAGGCATATGTGTTTGTGTGTGTGAATGTGTAAAATTTTACCTTCTTTTTTTATTTACTTGTCCAATAAAGAACAGGTATCTGAAACATTAAGATACGTTCACTCCTTTCTTTAGGCACTAAACTAATATACTATTGTTATCATGTGTTGGGTTTGTTGCTGTAGAAACCATGCCAAAAATGGAACCAGTCAGTATGGTGTAGTCCTCAGATTCATCTAGTTTAGAACTCTGACTACTCCTCCATCTCATTTCAGCATGTAAAACAGGTGGTGGTAGTGATAATGTAAGTATCATCATCATCATCATCATCATCATCATCATCATCGTTTAACGTCCATCTTCCACGCTAGCATGGGTTTAGATGGGAGTTGTCCCACTTGAGGCAAGATTGGTTGTCTCGCTCATATCGGACTGTCAGGCAGTTTTTCTATGGCTGGATGCCCTTCCTAACACCAACCACGTTTACAGTGTGGACTGGGAGGTTTTTACCGTGTTACCTACACAGCCACATTACAGCGTGAACTGTGTGTTTTTTTGTCATGAAACCTACACAACCTCATTTATTTAGGACTGGATGTTGTGGTACCAACATAACTTTACAGAGAAAGGGGTGGTGTTGATGGGGGTGGGGTGGAGTAGGAGTAGTGGGATGGGAGTGTATATTTGGTTAAGGGGTGCCTACTGACTGTAGGTTTCGATTTGTACATAGGCAAGGTGGGTCTTCTGTATTACTGTGTAGCGTCAAAGATCTCGGTTCAGTGACATTGTCTTAGAGAGGTGTAAGTGTGTAAGGTCGGAATTTATCAAATCGTCCCAGGTTTTTCTGGGTCTGCCTACTCTGTAACTACCATCAATTTTGATCATCCTGCACTTTTTTATACAGCTGTCGTCTTTCATGCGCATCACGTGACCATACCAACGTAGTCTTCTCTCGAGTAAACAGCATCTGATCCTTCGTATTCCTAATTTCTCACTTAATTCATTTATGCTTAGCCGTTCACGTATATTACTATTACACATCAACGGAGCATGCATGCTTCGTTCCTCTCCAGTCTGCGCCGATCCACTGCACACAATGCCCATGTCTCACTGCCATGTAACATTGCTGTTCGTATGCAGGCATCATACAGTCTGCCTTTCATTTTTAGAGAGAAACCTTTAGTGGCCAATAGTGGTATAAGCTCTCTGAACCTTTTCCATCCCGTTCTGACTCTGGCTACTGTACTTTATATATATGCATGCAAGTGAGTGTATATGTATGTATACAAGTCTGTGTATATGTATGTATGTATGCAAGTGAGTGTATATGTATGTATGCAAGTGAGTGTATATGTATGTATGTATATATGTATGTATGCAAGTGAATGTATATGTATGTATGTTCTATTTTATAAATCTTTTATCAATAGAGAGAACCTAGTTTCTAACATAGATACAAGACTCTTTCATTGGAATTTAGACAACATCAACTTGGTAAATACGTATGTATGTTTGTATGTGTTTGTGTGTGCATGTATGGATGTTATAGCATGTGTGGAGCTGTATGTTTTGAGTTAAATGTGTCATCATCATCATCATCACCGTTTTATGTCCGTTCTTCCACGCTAGCATGGGTTAGATGGGTTGTCCTGTTGTGGGCAGTGTCTGGTTGGCTGACCTTGTCTTGCTCATACAGGAACTGATTCTGGCTTGATTTCTACAGCTGGATGCCCTTCCTAACACCAACCTCATTTACAGTGAATGCTGGGTGCTTTTTTTCAGTGGCGCCTACACGTCCACTTTACAGTGTGGGCTGGTGCTTTTTTGCTGTGGCACCTCCACAACCACTTTGCAGTGGAATGATAGGGACCCCAGTCCTATCATCTCATTTCTACAGCTGAGTAAACTGGAGCAATGTGAAATAAAGTGTCTTGCTCAAGGAAACAACACATCACCTGGTCTGAGAATTGAACTCACAACCTTTTGATTGCAAGTCCAATGCTCTAACCACCTAACCATGTACATGTGCATATGTTTCTCAGTCTATACATGTGTACATGCAATTATTACATGCTGAATTTCTGAAATGTCTTAAATATTTGTACAGTTCCATTAATGGATTGTACTTGTAACTTCTTAACTAGTTGTGTTCTTTCTGGTTCTGTGAAACCCAACTTCTCAAGATTTGTACTGAGGATTTGTACTCAAGATTTGTAACATATCCCAGAGCCCCAATGATTACAGGTACAAATCCAAAGGTATAGTCAGGGCAGAGTATCTGCAAATTCCTCATTACTTCGGCATAAATATTCTCATGCAAGTAAGTGTATCTGTGTGTGTTTGTATATATATATGTATGTATGAATCTATGTATGTTTGTACGTATATATAATAATAATAATGAAATTATTGTGTAAAGTGCTCAGGTGCACTACAACTCGTCAATATAGTACATAGAATAATACACAAATGCCAGGGAAGTACATGTTTGTATGTGTTAGCTGTAGTGTTGGCGGATCTCGGGAAGCATGGAGGCCTTAAAGGATGCAGTGTCTCGACAGCTAACAACTGATGCAGGTAGTTTGTTCCATATTTCAGCAACTCTGAGCGTGAAAAAATGTTTCCGAAAGTCATGGGAACTGTGCTGTTTTCTTACTTTGTGGGCATGTCCACGTGTGTTAGACACATGGAAATCGAAAAGGCACTCAGGGTTGTTGTTGGCAACATGGTTAACAATTTTGTGGGTGTTTACCAAGTCAGTTGCCAGGCGTCGGAGCTTCAATGAATCCATGCCCAGGGAAGCAAGGCGCTCAGAGTATGGTAGATGCCTGATGGAGGGTATTCGCTTGGTTGCACGTCTCTGAACAGTTTCCAGGCGGTCAATGTCCTGAGCAAGATAGGGGTTCCAGACTGGTGATGCAAATTCTAAGTGTGGTCGCACCATAGCTGTATACAGCCTTAAATAGATATCTGGAGAGCGGCTGACAAAGGTCTTGCTGAGTGATGCTAAGACACCCTCGGCCCTCTTGACAATTTTAGAGACGTGCCTCGTCCAACGCAAATCGCTGCTGACCGTAATGCCCAGGTCACGTTCACAGGAAGACTTCTTGATATTAGTGCTGTGGAGGGAGTATGTGGACGCTGGGTTTTTACTCCCAAAATGCATGGTGGTGCACTTGTCCACAGCTAGCTTGTGTGTATGTTAAACCAGGGCATTCTTCTAGGAGAAGGCAACTCAGGAAACTGGGATAACTCCAATATAAAACCTGAAGCTCAGTAGTTACCGATGATGTTGATCTTTGCTTCTTTTCGGGCTATAGTTACTGTTGTTCAGAGAGTGGGATTGGCTCAGTGCACAGTCTTTCCTCACTTTAAAAAATATCTTCAGGCACAGGCATTGCACGATAGAATTAATTATTAATTATTAATAATGTTATATCGTGCAATGGCCATACTCGATAACGAGGGGTCAACCACCATGTATGTATGTATGTATGAGTGTGTATAAGCATATTTATGCAGGTGTGAAATAATTTGTGCGTGTGTGTGTGTGCTGTGCACGTGGCCGAATATGTATGAGTGAAAAGATCCAGGTTAATCTAGCTAACGAGATAAAGGGTGAGGAGTCATGGACTGTGTCTTTTGTAGAGTGTATTGGCTAGCTGACATACAGATACACACATACACACATACACAGAGGTACAGAGACACATACATACTGATAGATATAAATACACACACACACATACAGAGGTACAGAGACACATACATACTGATAGATATAAATACACACACATACATACAGAGGTACAGAGACACACACAGATATAGACACACACACACACACAGTAACATACACAGGGAGAAACACAGATAGATAAACACATACAGACATACACACTCATACTGATAGATATAGATACACACACACACACATACAGAGGTACAGAGACACACACACAGATATAGACAGACATACATACTCACACAGACAGATATAGACACACAGGCATAACACTCACACAGATAAACACAAACACATACATACACACTCACACAGATAGATATAGAGACACACACATGCATAGATAGACAGACAGATGCACACACACACAAATATACATACACATTCACACACATAGAGACACACACACATACATTGACACACACTGATAGACAGATACACACAGAGCCAGACACACACATTCACAGATGCAGACATATACACAGAGAGACACACACACAGATAGATAGACACACACACACGCAGACATATTCACAGTGAGACACACACACACAGACATACAGACGTATACACTCACACACACAGACATACAGACGTATACACTCACACACACAGACATATACACTCACACACACAGACATACAGACGTATACACTCACACACACAGACATACAGACGTATACACTCACACACACAGACATATACACTCACACACACAGACATACAGACGTATACACTCATACAGTCCTCTACACATAGAAATACACACAGTCTCCTGTACAGACACACACATATACACACAGCTGTACAGGCACACACAACTATATATGCACACACATACAACAATATACACATACACACCCCTGTACACACATACACACATGTACACACACACCTATACACATACACACCCCTGTACGTACACATACACCTGTATACATCTGTACATACATAATTCCCCATTCTGTACTTACCTTTATCCGGTTGTAAAACTCCTACAGTGTCTACACATACACACACACACCTGTTCACACACACTTGATACACACACCCCTGTTCACACTCATACACACACACACACGTGTTCTCTCTCACACACACACACACCTATATAAACACACATACAACAATATCCACACACCTATACACATACATACATACCCCTGTACACATATATACACACACTTATACACATAAACACATCTGTATGCAAACACACCCCTGTACACACACACCTGTACACCTCGAAATTCCCCATTCTGTACTTACCTTTATCCAGTTGTAAAATTCCTACAGTGTGTGAAACTGTCAAGTTCTTCCATATTGTAAAAGGTATCCAGGTATATTTTGGTATAAATATTTCACAATTAACAGCAACATCTTTTGATTAATAATTTACACAGGTTCAGGTGTGTCCAAAGAAGACACCTCACCTGTCTATTCATTTTGGTTTCACATGTCAACCATGAACAAACACTAAAAGTAGATAAGGAATTGGTATATATATATATATATATATATATATATATATATATATATATATTTATATATATATATATATATTGTTATATTAGGGGAGGGTCATATTGTTATAATATTGCCAGAAATAATAAAAAACACTCACTGTTTGGTTTGGATTGGTTTTCACTTCCATATATATTCTTATAGTTAATTTAGCTGGCAATCAATGTTTATCATTGATTGACCAACAGTTAAAAATATAGATATAAATATATATATATATAGTCTACTGAAATTCTTTCATCACACACCTGTGACATCAGCAGTGGTACTATTGTGGTTGCTCCTGTTCTATTGTAATGTCTATTATATATTTCTGGCAATATTATAACAATATGACCCTACCCAAATATAAAAATATTTGTTTCAACACATGATCATATCAAAAACCTTGCAAAACAAATATATTATGTGTGTGTGTGTGCGCACGTGTGTGTGCATGTGTGTGAATGTATATATATATATAAATATATATTTATATATAGATAGATAGATGTATAGATATAATGTATATATATATATATGTATATGTATGTATGTATGTATATATATATATATATATATATATATATATATATATATATGTATGTATAGATATATATTACTCTTTTACTCTTGTACCTGTTCCAGCCATCCGGCTGAGGCCATGCTGGGGCACCAGCCTTGGGTATATGTATAGATATATAGATATAATGTATATATATATATGTATATATACATGTATGTATATATATATATATGTATATATATATATATATATATATATATATATATATATATATATATATATATATATATATATATATATTTCTTTATTTGCCACTATATATACATGTATGTGTATGTATGTGTGTATATATATATAATAGTAAGTATGTACAGATAATGTAAAGGGTTACAGAGTGTAATACCACTGGTTTTAGTAACCTCCTTTTTGTAAACCAAAGTGTTATGACCATTCAGGTGTTTCCTCATTAAAATAATTAATCAACTATCTTCATTAACAACAGATTTTTAAAATGGTCTCCTTTTTCTTCTTATATTGTTGGGGTTTTTTTTTCATTTTAATTTCTTCCATTTTTTGCCATATTTTGTGATTCTTTTGTCTTCTACTCCTGTCATATATATATACATATATATATATATATATATATATATATATATATATATATATATATATATATATATATATATATATGTATGTATATATGTATGTATATATGTATGATTGTATATATATACTCACCTTTACTTTCATCCAATAATAGAAATGGTATGTTTGATAAATGAGATTAAAAATCCAGGTAAATAAATATCCTTTGGTTTTAAAAGACCCATTGTCATTTGAAAGACCAATTTGTAGAATATGGAGAGAAAAAGATGGATGGATGGATGGCTTTAGGTGGGTGTATGGATAGATAGATGGTTGGAGAAAGAATGAGAGAAATAATAGGAACTGCTGTCTTTTTACATTGTACCTCTATACTTTTACACCTTACATCACCTTCAAATTTGATACACACCTGAATGTGACATGTGACGAATATAAATGTTTAATCCAAGAAAGAAACTGTGATATAAGTTCCAAATAATTTCTGTAATTCTTTCATCAATTTGTTTTAATGTTAGTAAAAAGAAAAAATCTATCTCCCCACTAAAAAAACCCATCAAAACACACACACACACCAACAACAATACACACTACACCTTGAAATTGTCATACGCACCTGGCTCTTACTTGTGAGATGAATGTACACTTTTAATCCAAGCAGATTTATGAATAAATCCAGAAAGAAACCGTTATGTAAGAAAGTTCCTATAAGTTCCATGAACAACTTGTATTTGTAATTCCTTAGTTTGTTTGTTTAAACACATAATTTAAATAAACCAACACAAACAAAAACCCATTTGTTACAAAACAGCAAAATAAAAGCTTTTACAAAACTGATGAATCCTTTGAAAATCTGTTTTTGGGGGTAAAAAGAGGTATATGTGTGTGTGTTTGTATACATATGTGAGTATGTGTATGTATTATGTAGATGTGTATGTATTATGTATGTGTGTATGCATTATGTATGTATGTGTTTGTGTGTGTGTATATATATATATATATATATATATATATATATATATATGTACGTATGTGTGTCTAAAGCCAATTGAGAGAAGACAGCGCCCCCTGTCTGCAGTTGTATCTCCTAAAATTGCTGAGGGCAACGTTTATCTGTTAGCTATCTTTACAGTAAACTAAAACATAATTAAAGGTTTTTATACTAACATTATCCTCTTTCTCTCTCTTTTTCTCTCTCCCTCCCTCTCTGTATCCATCTTCCCCTTCTTCTTCTCCTTCCCCTTCTACCATCTTCCCCTTCTTCTTCTCCTTCCCCTTCTACCATCTTCTTCTTCTTCTTCTCAATAAAATAAAATACCTTTGTGAAATCTTTCTTGCTCTCTTTCTCTCTCTGTCCGTCACTGTCCATCTCCCCCCTCTCTCTCTCTCTCTTTGAGTTTTAAAATTCCATTCAGTTTGTTTTTAAACTAGTTTTTTTTTTTATATTAAAGACTTAATAAAATTCTTGTAAGATTATTTTATATTGGGGGAGGAAGCTAGAAAATAAAGGTGAAAAATGTATAGGTAACATGCCTGTACTTTTTAAAGGAGGATAATAATGATAATTGCTTCTGATTTAGGCACAAGGCCAGCAATTTTGGGGGAAGGGAAAGTTGATTAAATCAATCTCAGTATGTTACTGGTACTTTATTTTATCGACCCTTTAAGGATGAAAGACAAAGCTAACCTCGGCGGGATTTGGACTCAGAATGTAAAGAGCAACTCTATAAATATTCTTACACAAAATTATGATAGGTTTTTTTGATAAAATATACAGTTTTTATTGTAAAGTTTCAGGTAGTTTGGTATCAAAAGAGTTCCAAGACAGATGTCTATTGTAGAACTGGGAGCAGTCTTAAGCAGTTTTGTATTAAAAGAGTTCCACTCTTGTAGTGGGAATTGACAGCAGATAAACTTTAAGACTCTTAGAAACTGTCCCTTCCACAAGAAAGTGAAGCTATATATGCTCCAATGATGCCAGATGTTTCTTGGAATAAACCACAATAGTCTGATGGAGTATACAATTAAGGCAATGTAGGATTTAGTCCCTTGTTTTACAGTTTTTCTTCATTTATATATATATATATCTTTATAAAAATTAAAATGCTGAGTTAAAAACTCACAATATTCCCTTATAATCAAATAATGTCTAGGAAGAAAATCCGAGCTGTTTATAACACATTTAAGAGAGAAACACACATACATACATATATATTTGTTCAAATCATAAGGGATACAAAACTGCCAGGGTGACAAATATATTAACTAAGATAGTATGGTTCACAGAACTCAATTAAAAAGATAAATTAAGATATACAAACTGAGTATAATAACTATTAACATCCAGACAGTTTCAAAGTAGAACTGTTTCGCAATTCAGTAATGAGATATATAGACCTGGTATTACTTATAAATGGATGTCCAAATCAATACACTCATCACTACTAAAATTCATTAGAAGTCTTGTACACTGAAGATTTGTACACATATATATGTATATATGTGTGTTTCTCTCTTTACTGTGTTATATCATCATCATCATCATCATCGTTTAACGTCCATCTTCCATGCTTGCATGGGTTTGGACGGGAGTTGTCCCACTTGAGGCAAGAGTGGTTGTCTTGCTCGCATAGGACTGTCTGGCGGGTTTTCTACGGCTGGATGCCCTTCCTAACACCAACCACGTTTACAGTGAGGACTGGGAGGTTTTTACCGTGTTACCTACACGGCCACATTACAGCGTGGACTGTGTGTGTTTTTGTCGTGACACCTACACAACCTCATTTATTTAGGACTGGATGTTGTGGTACCAACATAACTTTACATTGAAAGGGGTGGTGTGGATGGGGTGGGGGTAGTGGGACGGGGGTGTATTTTTGTTAGAGGTGCCTACTGACTGTAGTAGGTTTCACTTTGTACTTAGGTAAGGCAGGTCTTCTGTATTACTGTGTAGCGCCAAAGATCTCGGTTCAGTGACATTGTCTTGGAGAGGTGTAAGTGTGTGAGGTCGGAATTTATCAAATCGTCCCAGGTTTTTCTGGGTCTGCCTACTCCGTGGCTACCGTCTATTTTTATTGCCCTGCACTTTTTTTACACAGCTGTCGTCTTTCATGCGCATCACGTGACCATACCAACGTAGTCTTCTCTCGAGTGAACAACATCTGATCCCTCTTATTTCTAATGT
>OZ024749.1:28028372-28060872 GCA_964016885.1 Eledone cirrhosa | reverse complement strand
GGGGGATTTATGGTGTGTGTGTGAGTGTATGTGTGTGTGTGTGTGTGTGTGTGTGTGTGTGTGTGTGTGTGTGTGAGTGTATGTCTGTAAATGTATGTCTGTGTGTGAGTCAGTGTGTGTGTGTATTCTGTGTGTGTGTGTTAAACCTGAATACAGGGGGGAGGGAGTGAAGACAGAGAGAGAGGGGAATGGAGAAAGGTTTGGGTGGGGAGTACTATGGTGGGTGTGTGTGTGTGTGTGTGTTCACACGTGTGTATGTGTGTGTTAAACCTGAATGGTTAAGAGAACAAATTTGAAGGAGAGAAAAGGAAGTGATACAGATAGAGAGAGACAGACAGACAGACAAAAAGAGAGACAGATATATATACATAGATAAAGAGAGAGAGAGAGAGAGAGAGAGAGAGAGAGAGAGAGAGAGAGAGGGGGGGGAGAGAGAGAGAAATGGAGAGAGAGACTGAAATAAATAGATATATAGAAAGATAGATATATTTCTTTATTAGCCACAGGGGCACAAAAGAAGGGGACAAATACAAAGGGGGAAGTTTACATACAATAAAAACGTGTAAAATGTTATCACAGATGGAATTTAAAAGTTAGTCGATTTTCCCCAATAGAGGGAGACAGTTTATATGGGTAACACAGACCCCCGAAAAAAATGTGCAACCCTCATCTCCAGGAGTACGAAGAGCTTGTACTCCTTTCCTCTCCTCCTCCTTTTCCTCAACCTACAGGCTGATATAGAGAGAAGGCCCATTCACTCTAGAAAGATAGAGCTATCTAACTGTTGAAATGGCAAGAGCTCAACCATCGGGCTCTGGCACTTTATAATTATATATATATATATATATATATACACACACACATATATATCATATATACATGTATGTATATATACATTTATATATATCATATATATATATGTTATATGAATGTATACATGTGTATATATATTGAAGAGAGATGAGGATATAAATATTTATATATATATATATATAGAGAGAGAGAGAGAAAGAGAGAGAGAGAGAGAGAGAGAGAGAGAGAGAGAGAGAGAGAGAGAGAGAGAGAGAGAGAGATATAGATAGTTATATATATGCCCACGTGCAGACACATCAAGAGAGAGTGTGTGTATATGAAGTTATAATTAGGAAGTAAACAGAAGACTTTAAATTATAGGAAGAACTTTAGTATTCTCTTTACATTCTCTTTGATCTTACAGCATCTTTTTTAGATTTATTTGGCGTATTTGTTTTTATGTTACTGCTTTTTTTTTTTTTACATCTTCAGATGCTGCATGGTTGCTTCTGACACCCTTTTAGTTAGCGCCACTGTTGCAGAATCCATATTTAAATTGCAGCATGGATGATCAGTTAAGAATGGTGCTTCATAATCATACAGTTTTCCGAGTTCACTTCCACTGCTTGGCATATTAAATAAATCTCTTTTCAAGGACAGCAGAGCTGATTTTATTTTTAGGTGGAACAAGAGGGATGCACACACAAACACAGACACATATACATACACACACAAACACACACATATATATACATACACATCCCCCACACACATATATACATACACATATATGCACACAAACACACACACCCACACACCCACAAACACACATACACACACACACAATCATTATTACTCGGTGGATTCGCAGTATCGGTAGAGGGTCGGACGCCATGCTTTGACGTATAGAGTTAGGGCCCTTGCCATTCTGAGTTCAAATCCCACCGAGGTTAACTTTGCCTTTCATCCTTACGGGGTCGATAAAATAAAGTACCAGTAATGCACTGAGTAATTGCTGGCCTTGTGCCAAAAAGTAGAAACAATTATTACTATCTTCATCCTTTTTTTCACATGGATTAGACGAGTTGTCCTGACATTGTGAGATAAGTCAAATCAGGTGACTGTGTCTTGCTCTCACACAACTGTTTCTGGTGGGTTTCTACAACTGGATGCCCTTCCTAATGCCAAACACATTTACACCATGGACTGGGTGCTTTTTGTAGTGACACCAAAATGACCAACTATCGGGTTGGACTGGGTACTTTTTCATTGTGTCACCAGCAAGACCATCTTAAAGGATGGACTTATATATTTTTTCCCGCCTCTTGGGGTATCTTAACCAATTTTCTAAACTGCTGTAGATATAGTAATCCTTTGTTATTACACAACCTTTGTGTGCCCATCCCATCCCTGCTGATTGGTCTGAGGCTGCTTATTCATCTGGCAGGAGCCCACTTATATCACAACTAACCATCTTGAGTAATACCTGAATCTTGGTAAATGACCAAAAGAATACGATTTCAAATACAAATGGCTGAAATGGGGTTCCTCTGAAGAGTCTTTAAAGTAATGTTACTTGATAGAGGGCATAGCATAGAGATCAGTGAGTTGATCCAGGTAGAGCGGCTACTTCTCTTAATTGAGAGATCACAGCTCCAATATTACTGACATGTGGTTAGAAAGTCTCAGGAAAGAATTGCTGGACAGATTTCATGGGCAAATCTAACTGGTAGGAGACCCAAGGGTTAGACCCAGAGCAAGATGGTTGGATAACATCCATGAGCTTGGCTGCTCTCACTTGGGGATCCAGCCAGATTAACTGAAGATGGTTGCTTCTGACAGAACCTACTGAAAGGCATATCTGAAAACTCTACCCCCACAACCCCCTCAGGAATAAGTGGGCGAAGAAGAAGATGGCAACAACCCCCATAGCCACAATAACTTCATGCTCCTTGTTTTTATCAAATCCTTGAGATGACCTAAGGTTTGTGAGTGAAATTAGATAGACAGGAACTGCTTAGAAGCCTGTCAAATTGACTGTACCTGTAATTCAATGAGGCTAGATATGTCTCATGCTGTGTCATGCTGAATCTCCCTGAGAATAATGTTAAGGGCACATGAATCTCTGGAATACTCAACCAATTGCTCTATAACACATGATGAACTATAACTGTAATTCAAAAGATCAGCCTGATATAAAAAAAGGGAAGGAATGGTCCGGGCCTCCAAGAGAAATTTTGGTAAAGCAGAAACAGACTGTTTTCAGGGGCTCCCATGACAGGTGGGACTGGGATGGATAGGGTGAACTGTTTGCAAAATTCAATGGGGACTGAGTTTTTTTATGGGGAGGGGTGGGGTTCTTGGATCTGGGCAAGGAACAGATATTTAGAGACTTCTTGTCTCTCCTGAAACCCTTGATTGATGTATCAGCTGGGCCCTTTTCTCTTAGACACTGAATGTGGTCATGGCTGGAACGGCTTCCAGCATAAGCTCTCTCCTGGATCTAATTTGTCGAACAGCAACAACAACGACAATAACAACACCATATTAAATCTTTCATTACCATATGTCTTATGAAATACACTACCTATGTATTTCGACAAAAGCAACAACAACAACGACAATAATAATTGTTTCATTTATTGGCCACAAGGGCAATAATAATAATAATAATAATAATAATTGTTTCTACTTTAGGCACAAGGCCAGCAATTACCCAGTGCATTACTGAATAATAATAATGCTTTCTTTATTAACCACAAGGGTTTACATAAAGTAGACATTAAGGACAGTACAGGACAATACAGGACGGTACAAATGGGCATTTCTGCGTGTAAAAAAAACAAAAACAGGATGTAACAAAAAATAACAATGAAAAATTCCCCAATAGGGGGAGACTTCCGAGGGACATTTGTGGAGAAAGCCCATTAAAAGGCCACAGTGACCCTGACCACTAGGGCAAGTGGCCTCTCCCAGTTTTCCACCTTTAATTTACAGACACATACTCAGAGTAGGCCCATTCACTCGGGCCATACTTGCCTCTCTCACCCATCTTTTAACAAAATGCTGGGAAGAGAGCACTTCCCTCTTTACCCTGATTTTCCTTTTCAAATGAAATTTGAAAAAGCTAATCAGGGCATCACCGAAGAGGTAAGTGCTCATCTTCAGCCCTTTCAAACGTGTCCACCATACTATCTCTTTCGCCATGGCCACCAGACAGATAAAAACTGCCTGCCCTTCCGGCTAAAGGAAGAAGGCGGGGCAATCCTCACGATGGACTCAGCTGATAGCTGGATCCGCCCTACACGTGACAGCAGGTGTTTGACATAATCCCACAAGTCAGCAATGCTCGGACACTGGACGAATAATAATAATAATAATAATAACAACAATAACAACACCATGTTAATCCTTCCTTTAACCCTTTCATTACCATACTTCTTATGAAATACAGGGCCTATATATTTCAACAAAAACAACAACAACATATTAATCCTTCCATTAACCCTTTCATTACCACACCATACTTATAAAATACTCTGCTTATGTATTTAAACTATTTTTGAAAATAATCAAATATTTCGAGGGATTTAATCAAATAACTAAGTCTTTCACTCTGAAAGAATTTGATATAAGTATAGACATTTTATAATGAGAAGCTGTGTATTATAAATCCGGAGTGGCTTCGGGCAGTTTGGTATAGAAAGGGTTACAGTATAAAAATAGACGTTCCTTATATCAAGTAAAAAATAAAATAAAGAATTTAAGATATTTAACGACTTCTACGCTGAATTACCTCCCATTAACTCATTAACTCCCTTTATGAGTTATCTCCCTTTTATTGATCCAGCTTGGTATTTGTCAACTTAGCAAAATTAACAGTGAAGACATCGACAATGAACGTGAACGAAAACAAAGCAAAAGGAAAAACAATTTTTTTGAGGAGGAAATCTTAAAAAATAATTTTTTGAAAATAAAAATACAAACGAAAGACGCAGAACTCCATCATTATCGTTTAACGTCCATCTTCCACGTTAGCATGGGTTAGACGGAAGTTGTCCCAATTTGAGGCAAGGTTGGTCGGGTGACCGTATCTCGCTCGTATAGGACTATCTGACAGGTTTTCTACGGCTGGATGCACTTCTTAACACCACCCACATTTATATATATATATCATCATCGTCGTTTAACGCCCATTTTCCCACACTAGGATATATATATATATGTAAGTGTGTGTGTATGTGTGTGTGTGTGTGAACAAGTAACCTTCACGCCTACAATCTTATCTTCCTGCTCTTGGTCCAGGCTGACAGGATGGAGAATAAATTTCCACGCAGTAAGATGAGGAAGACACACGGGAATAGCCACTCCACCTCACGGGGCTCACTCCTACAGGCAGCCAACTCTACTCTGATAGGAACTATTTCTTATTATTCTTAAAACTTTTAAGGGCAGTGAATTGATTGAGGGTGGTGAATTGGCAGTATCGGTAGAGGGTCGGATATGCTTTCCAGCATAGTTACGTCCCTTTACGATCTGAGTTCAAATCCCGCCGAGGTTAACTTTGCCTTTCATCCATACAGAGGTCAATAAAATAAAGTACCAGTAATGTACTGGTATTTGCTGGCCTTGTGCCAAAGGTAGAAACAATTATTCTTAATACTTTTGTTCCTATATTTCTAATGAAAGACACTGCCTATGATTTTTTAAATAATTGATAAAATATTCAAGAATTTGGTGGTGGTGGTGGTGGGGATATTCAAATGTGTGTGCATAGTGAAAGAGGATGTGATCAATTTAAATGCTACACTCCAAGATAAATATTCTCGAACTAGGTGATGTATTGTGTCCTAGAGCAAAACATTTTATTTTACGTCACTCAAGTATTTTACGTCACTCATCTGTAGAAATGAGTTGCGATGTCACTGGTACCAGGCTGTTGCTTTTCCCTTGGACAACATCAGTGGTGTAAGAGGTAAGATTGGTATGCATGTGTGACTACTGATCTTCCACAAACAACCTTGCCCAGACATGTGCCTCAGAGAACTATAGTCCTTTACCCTATATATATATATGTGTGTGTGTGTGTCTTTGCCATGATGATGATGGTGGTGGTGGTGGTGGTGATCAGTGTATCATCATCATCGTTTTACGTCCGTTCTTCCACGCTAGCATGGGTTAGACAGGTTGTCCTGTTGTGGGCAGTGTCCGGTCGGCTGACCTTGTCTTGCTCATATGGGAACTGATTCTGGCTTGATTTCTACAGCTGGATGCCCTTCCTAACACCAACCTCATTTACAGTGAGTGCTGGGTGCTTTTTTTCCCTGGCACCTCCACGTCCACTTTACAGTGTGGGCTGGGTGCTTTTTTTCCCTGGCACCTCCACGTCCACTTTACAGTGTGGGCTGGGTGCTTTTTTTCCCTGGCACCTCCACGTCCACTTTACAGTGTGGGCTGGGTGCTTTTTTTCCCTGGCACCTACACGTCCACTTTACAGTGTGGGCTGGGTGCTTTTTTTCCCTGGCACCTACACGTCCACTTTACAGTGTGGGCTGGGTGCTTTTTTTCCCTGGCACCTCCACGTCCACTTTACAGTGTGGGCTGGGTGCTTTTTTTCCCTGGCACCTACACGTCCACTTTACAGTGTGGGCTGGGTGCTTTTTTTCCCTGGCACCTACACGTCCACTTTACAGTGTGGGCTGGGTGCTTTTTTTCCCTGGCACCTCCACGTCCACTTTACAATGTGGGCTGGGTGCTTTTTTTCCCTGGACCCTACACGTCCACTTTACAGTGAGTGCTGGGTGCTTTTTTGCCGTGGCACCTCCATGACCACTTTGCAGTGGAATGATAGGGACCCCAGTCCCTATCATCTCATTTCTACAGCTGAGTAAACTGGAGCAATGTGAAATAAAGTGTCTTGCTCAAGGAAACAACACATCACCCGGTTTGAGAATTGAACTCACAACCTTTCGATTGCAAGCCCAATGCTCTAACCACTAAGCCACGCGCCTCCACTATATATTAAATAAGTTTTACATGATGATAATAATGATGGCAATGATGATGTTTCAATAATGGTATTGTGTGTTTATAAGGTAGAAAATTAAAAATAGATGATAAGGCAGCAACAACAATAGAAGCAACAACAGTAGTAGCAACAACAATAGAAGCAACAACAGTAGTAGCAACAACAGTAGTAGCAACAACAATAGAAGCAACAACAATAGAAGCAACAACAGTAGTAGCAACAACAATAGAAGCAACAACAGTGGTAGCAACAACAGTAGTAGCAACAACAATAGAAGCAACAACAATAGAAGCAACAACAGTAGTAGCAACAACAATAGAAGCAACAACAGTAGTAGCAACAACAATAGAAGCAACAACAGTAGTAGCAACAACAGTAGTAGCAACAACAATAGAAGCAACAACAGTAGTAGCAACAACAATAGAAGCAACAACAGTAGTAGCAACAACAATAGAAGCAACAACAATAGAAGCAACAACAGTAGTAGCAACAACAGTAGTAGCAACAACAATAGAAGCAACAACAGTAGTAGCAACAACAGTAGTAGCAACAACAATAGAAGCAACAACAGTAGTAGCAACAACAATAGAAGCAACAACAGTAGTAGCAACAACAATAGAAGCAACAACAATAGAAGCAACAACAGTAGTAGCAACAACAGTAGTAGCAACAACAATAGAAGCAACAACAATAGAAGCAACAACAGTAGTAGCAACAACAATAGAAGCAACAACAGTAGTAGCAACAACAGTAGTAGCAACAACAATAGAAGCAACAACAGTAGTAGCAACAACAATAGAAGCAACAACAATAGAAGCAACAACAGTAGTAGCAACAACAGTAGTAGCAACAACAATAGAAGCAACAACAGTAGTAGCAACAACAATAGAAGCAACAACAGTAGTAGCAACAACAGTAGTAGCAACAACAATAGAAGCAACAACAGTAGTAGCAACAACAATAGAAGCAACAACAGTAGTAGCAACAACAATAGAAGCAACAACAATAGAAGCAACAACAGTAGTAGCAACAACAGTAGTAGCAACAACAATAGAAGCAACAACAGTAGTAGCAACAACAATAGAAGCAACAACAGTAGTAGCAACAACAATAGTAGCAACAGTAGCAGCATCAGTGTTGTTAATATAACCAGAAAATATTTGGTTGGCTAATCTTTTAATGTGTTGTATTCTGACTTCCTTTACACTATTTTAACAACAACACCAACAACAACAACAGTAGCAGCAAGAACACCTACAACAACAGCAGCAACAACAACAACAACAATAGCAACAATAACAAGAACAACAACAACAGCAGCAGTAACAACAATAACAACAACTATAATAATTTCTACTTTTGAGGGGAAAGTCAATTATATTAACCCCAGCATGTTACTGGTACTTTATTTTATTGACCTTGGAAGGATGAAAGGTAAAGTTGACCTTGGCAGGATTTGAGACCAGATTATAGAAGGGAGTAACAAAATGCTGTAAAATATTTTGTTTGACGCTCTAACAATTCTACCATCACCATTATCACCAACAACACTGCCACTACAAACACGGCCACCACCATTACCACCACAAGAACTGCCACCACCACCATCAACACCATCGCTGCCATCACTACTACCACCAACACTGTCACTACCACCACTACTATCACCACCACCAACACCAACACCAACAACAATACTAACACTGCCATCACTGCCAACACCAACACCAACACCTACACCACCACCAACAACAACAACACCACCACCATCACCAACACTGCCACTACCACCACCTACACCATCACTACACCACCACCAACACCATCACTACACCACCAACACCACCACTACCACCACCAACACCATCACTACACCACCAACACCACCACTACCAACACTGCCACTACTACCACCACCAACACCACCACTACCAACACTGCCACTACCACCACCAATACCACCACTATCACCACCATCAACAACAACACCATTACCCCCACCACCACCACCAACAACAACACCATCACCACAAACACTCCCACAACCGCCACCACCACCAACAACAGTTTTCCCCTAGCAGACAATGGTTATATATTGTTCCTGCTTTTTACATAAAACATAAAAGTCAACATAATAATGGTGGGTGTAAAATAAAGTTATTACTGATTAGTTGAAATACTGTGTCAGTTTTTGATCAGGTGTCCATATATATTATCAATCCTAGTTGGGTAAATTTAACAGCAGTTATTTTAGAAAACTATCTTTTTTATCAGCTTCATTTCTGCCCAATTGGTTCCAACACCATAACCACCATTACCACTGCCACCAACACCACCACTACTACCACCAATAACAACAACAATACCACCATCAACACTACTACTGTCACTACCACTACTGCTGCCATCAACACCACCATTGCCACCACCACCACCAACGTCACCACCACCACCACCAATAACAACAGTACCACCACTTATAACAACAACAACAACACCACTAACAGCAACACAACCTCCACCACCAACAACACCACCAGCACCAACAACAACAACACCACCACCAACAACAACACCACCAGCACCAACAACACCACCAGCACCAACAACAACAACACCACCAGCACCAACAACACCACCAGCACCAACAACAACAACACCACCAGCACCACCACCAACAACAACAACAACAACACCACCACAACAACCACTGCCAATAACAACACTACAACCACCACCACCACTACCAACAACAACAACACTACACCCACCACTACCAACACCACCAACAACAACAACACCACCACCAACAACAACAACACTACCACCAACAATACCACCAACAACAACACCACCAACAACAACAACAACACCACCACCAACAACACCTCTACCACTACTACAGCCACTATCTCCACCACCACCATCACCACTACTTTTAGAAAACTGTTTTTTTATCAGCTTCATTTCTGCCCAATTGGTTCCACCATGTTGCTATATATTTTCTATGTATTTCATGCTGCAGTCTTCTATGATGAATAAATGTTTTCATTGTTATCAAAGGGTTTTATTTTTTTTTTACCTAACAACAATCAATTCTTTACAATCAACGATTACGACAAATCTAATGTTAGCTGTTTCTATAATAAGCTAATACCGACACAAACATGAAATAATGAAGTATTGTTTCTGTTTTAAAATAGTCTCCATTAACTCTTTCATTACCATATTTCTTATCACAGATACAGCTTATGATTTGGGAGGGATTTAGTTACATAACTAACTTCTTCAGTATTAAGTTGGTGTTTGGAATATAACTTAACAAGGTCTTTGGGTAGAATCATGCTGAGAAGTTTTAGATAAACATAAACACTTTAACCCTTTCATTACCATATTTCTTATCACAAGCACTGCTTATGATTAGGGAGGGATTTAGTTACATAACTAACTTCTTCAATATTAAGTTGGTATTTGGAACATAACTTAACAAAGGTCTTTGGGTAGAACCATGCTGAGAGGTTTTAGATAAAAATAAAAACCTTAACCCTTTCATTATCATATTTCTAATGAAAGACACTGTTTATGATTTAGAGCAGGGATTTAGTTATATAACTAATTTCTTCAGTATGAAATTGGTGTTTGGAACATAACTTAACAAAGGGACTTGTATAAAATTAGGATGGAAGGTTTTAGATAAATATAAACATTTTAACTCTTTCATTACCATATTTAATAATAATAATAATGAAATATTGTGTACAGTGCTCAGGTGCACTACAACTCATCAAAAAGTGTATGTATAGTACATAGGGTAATGTACAAACGTCAGGAAAATGAACAGTGCATGAGTCATGATATACACATGTGTGCATGTGTATGGAAGGGGTACATCAGGTGTAGTTTTGGCGAGTTTTGGGAAGCATGAGGGTTTTAAAGGATGCAGTGTCTCGGCAGCTAACAACTGACGCAGGCAGTTTGTTCCATGCTTCAGCAACTCTGAGCGTGAAAAAATGTTTCCGAAAGTCATGGGAGCTGTGCTGTTTTCTGATTTTGTAGGCATGTCCACGTGTGTTAGACACATGGAGATTAAAAAGGTACTCAGGGTTGTTGTTGGCGAGATGGTTAATAACTTTGTGGGTGTTTACCAAGTCCATTGCCAGACGTCGGAGCTTCAATGAATCCATGCCCAGGGAAGCAAGGCATTCAGAGTATGGTAGGTGTCTGATGGAGGGTGTGCGCTTGGTTGCACGTCTCTGAACAGTTTTCAGGAGGTCAATGTTCTGAACAAGATAGGAGTTCCAGACTGATGATGCGAATTCCAAGTGTGGTCGTACCATAGCTGTATACAGCTTTAAATAGATGGCTGGAGAGCGGCTAACAAAGGTCTTGCTGAGTGATGCCAAGACACCCTCGGCCTTCTTGATAATTTAGAGACATGCTTTGTTCAACGCAAATGGCTGTTGACAGTAATGCCCAGGTCACATTCACAAGAGGACTTCTTGATATCAGTGTTGTGGAGGGAGTATGTGGACGCTGGATTTTTCCTCCCAAAATGCATGGTGGTATACTTGTCCACAGCCAGCTTCAGTTGCCAGTCTGTGACCCATTGCTGCATTGTGTCCAGGTCTGATTGTAGGAAAGAGTTGTAGATTTCAGGATCAGTCCTTTTGATTTCAAGGTACAGCTTGATGTCATCTGCATATTTCAGTACCGTGGCATTCTGTAAGTTGGCATCTATGTCATTAATATAAGCCACAAACAAAAGGGGACCAAGAACAGATCCCTGTGGTACACCAGATGACATCTCATATGGTGAAGAATGCTGTCCTAGAACCGTGACTACCTCTTTTCGGCTGAGAATGAAGGATTTCAACCAGTTAAAAAGATCATCCCTCACACCCATTGCAGAGAGTTTTGCCATAAGTCTTTTGTGTGACACAGAATTAAAAACCTTAGCGAAGTCAAGGTAAACAACATCCACCCATGAGCCGCTGTCAGTGATCCGGGTAATGTCTTCAAGGAACTCGATAAGCTGATCACAGCAGCTGGAGTTAGGGATAAATCCAAACTGCAAGGGCCAGATGAGGCTGTGAGAGCTCCAGAAGTTCCAAAGTGTTTCTCTGACATAGGATTCCATCAGTTTGGCAATACAGCTAGTAAGACTGACTGGACAATAGTTGACAGGTGACGTGCAGTCGCCCTTTTTGAACAGGGGAATGACACTGGCAGTTTTCCACTGCTCCGGAGTAGCACCATTGTTGAGACAGTATTGAAAGAAGAAAGAAAGCTGGTGCAAAAGGAAGTACCCGCCACGTTTGAGAAGCAGGTATGTAACACCATCAACACCAGGGGAGGCATAGTTGCACTTATTCTTAAGGTGACGTCGCAACATTGCAGGTGTAAATTCCATAGTTGTTATGGAATTTGATGTTAGAGATATTCTAATGAAAGATGCTGTTTATGATTTGGGAGAGATTTAGTAATATTTTTAACTTCTTCAGTATTAAGTTGGTGCATAACTTAACAAAGGTCCTTGTATAAATACTAATTCTTTCATTACTATATTTCTAATGAAAGTCCTTGTTTATGATTTGGGAGGAAGTTAGTAATATACCTAACTTACTCATCATTATGTTAGTGTTTAAACATAACTTAATAAAGGTCCTTGTATAAATTTAGGATGGGAGGTTTTAGATAAATATAAACTCTTTCACCCTTTCATTACCATATTTCTAATGAAAGTCACTGTATGAGCAAGTCATGGTCACCTAACCTGGCATTGCCCACAACTCGTCTAACCCATGCCAGCATGGAAAAATGGGTGTAAAACAGTGATGATGATAATATATACATATATATTTTATTTGTGATATATATATATATTTTACATGTGATATATTTATATAAAATATCTTATATGCGGAATATTTTCCTATTTCAGAATCTTAATTCCTTTGCTGGAATCATAAGTGAGGAATGCTTGTATTTTTGGTGAGTAAGATGGAGTAAAAATGTTATTTTGACTTCCGTTTATCTTTTACAGATCAATTTTAATGAAATACTTCCGAGATTATTCTTTACTGAATCAAGTTTAACTTACAACTTCCATCTCTTTTCTTCCATTCCACATGCAATATCTGATCTGTGATGCATGGTTTATGATAGGGTGCATGTGTGAGTTTCTGTGTATATGTGTATGTGTATTTGTGTATGTGTGTGTATTTATTTATGTGTGTCTATGCATGTGTATGTCTGTGTCTGTGTCTGTGTGTGTGTGTATATATATGTATGTGCGTGTGTGTGGGAGATGGGAGGAATAATCAAACAAAAAATAAACTTCTCCCCTTCTCTTTCCTTTCTCCTCCCCCCTCCTCCTCCTCCTCATCATCATCATCATCACAGTCGTCGTCATCGTCACCATCCTCCTCCTCCTCCTCCTCTTGTCATCACAAACATATTTCTTCTATGTCTGCCACAGACAGAGTACCTGAAGCTGGGTGGGAATCTGCTGAGAATTAGATGGCAAGCCAGTAATAACAGGGTGGAGAGAGCTGGTAATAACTAGGTGGAGAGCTAGTTAGTTCCATAACAGGGTGGAGAGAGCTAGTTAGTTCCATAACAGGGTGGAGAGCTAGTTAGTTTTATAACAGGGTGGAGAGAGCTAGTTAGTTCTATAACAGGGTGGAGAGAGCTAGTTAGTTCCATAACAGGGTGGAGAGAGCTAGTTAGTTCCATAACAGGGTGGAGAGAGCTAGTTAGTTCTATAACAGGGTGGAGAGAGCTAGTTAGTTCTATAACAGGGTGGAGAGAGCTAGTTAGTTCCATAACAGGGTGAAGAGAGCTAGTTAGTTCCATAACAGGGTGGAGAGAGCTAGTTAGTTCCATAACAGGGTGGAGAGAGCTAGTTAGTTCCATAACAGGGTGGAGAGAGCTAGTTAGTTCTATAACAGGGTGGAGAGAGCTAGTTAGTTCTATAACAGGGTGGAGAGAGCTAGTTAGTTCCATAACAGGGTGGAGAGAGCTAGTTAGTTCTATAACAGGGTGGAGAGAGCTAGTTAGTTCTATAACAGGGTGGAGAGAGCTAGTTAGTTCTATAATAGAGTGGAGAGAGCTAGTTAGTTCCATAACAGGGTGGAGAGAGCTAGTTAGTTCTATAATAGAGTGGAGAGAGCTAGTTAGTTCCATAACAGGGTGGAGAGAGCTAGTTAGTTCTATAATAGAGTGGAGAGAGCTAGTTAGTTCCATAACAGGGTGGAGAGAGCTAGTTAGTTCTATAATAGAGTGGAGAGCTAGTTAGTTCCATAACAGGGTGGATAGAGCTAGTTAGTTCTATAACATGGTGGATAGAGCTAGTTAGTTCTATAACAGGGTGGAGAGAGCTAGTTAGTTCTATAACAGGGTGGAGAGAGCTAGTTAGTTCTATAACAGGGTGGAGAGAGCTAGTTAGTTCTATAACACGGTGGATAGAGCTAGTTAGTTCTATAACAGGGTGGAGAGAGCTAGTTAGTTCTATAATAGAGTGGAGAGCTAGTTAGTTCTATAACAGGGTGGATAGAGCTAGTTAGTTCTATAACAGGGTGGATAGAGCTAGTTAGTTCTATAACATGGTGGATAGAGCTAGTTAGTTCCATAACAGGGTGGAGAGAGCTAGTTAGTTCTATAACAGGGTGGAGAGAGTTAGTTAGTTCCATAACAGGGTGGATAGAGCTAGTTAGTTCTATAACATGGTGGATAGAGCTAGTTAGTTCTATAACAGGGTGGAGAGAGCTAGTTAGTTCTATAACAGGGTGGAGAGAGCTAGTTAGTTCTATAACAGGGTGGAGAGAGCTAGTTAGTTCTATAACACGGTGGATAGAGCTAGTTAGTTCTATAACAGGGTGGAGAGAGCTAGTTAGTTCTATAATAGAGTGGAGAGCTAGTTAGTTCTATAACAGGGTGGATAGAGCTAGTTAGTTCTATAACAGGGTGGAGAGAGCTAGTTAGTTCTATAACAGGGTGGAGAGAGTTAGTTAGTTCCATAACAGGGTGGAGAGAGCTAGTTAGTTCTATAACAGGGTGGAGAGAGTTAGTTAGTTCCATAACAGGGTGGAGAGGGCTAGTTAGTTCCATAACAGGATGGAGAGAGCTAGTTAGTTCTATAATAGAGTGGAGAGAGCTAGTTAGTTCCATAACAGGGTGGAGAGAGCTAGTTAGTTCTATAATAGAGTGGAGAGCTAGTTAGTTCTATAACAGGGTGGATAGAGCTAGTTAGTTCTATAACAGGGTGGAGAGAGCTAGTTAGTTCCATAACAGGGTGGAGAGAGCTAGTTAGTTCTATAATAGAGTGGAGAGAGCTAGTTAGTTCCATAACAGGGTGGAGAGAGCTAGTTAGTTCTATAATAGAGTGGAGAGCTAGTTAGTTCTATAACAGGGTGGATAGAGCTAGTTAGTTCTATAACAGGGTGGAGAGAGCTAGTTAGTTCTATAACAGGGTGGAGAGAGCTAGTTAGTTCTATAACAGGGTGGAGAGAGCTAGTTAGTTCCATAACAGGGTGGAGAGAGCTAGTTAGTTCTATAATAGAGTGGAGAGAGCTAGTTAGTTCCATAACAGGGTGGAGAGAGCTAGTTAGTTCTATAATAGAGTGGAGAGCTAGTTAGTTCTATAACAGGGTGGATAGAGCTAGTTAGTTCTATAACAGGGTGGAGAGAGCTAGTTAGTTCTATAACAGGGTGGAGAGAGTTAGTTAGTTCCATAACAGGGTGGAGAGAACTAGTTAGTTCTATAACAGGGTGGAGAGAGTTAGTTAGTTCCATAACAGGGAGGAGAGAGCTAGTTAGTTCCATACCTCGACCTTCAATCTACGTAAAAGAAAACATTTGCATAGTGTATATTGCAGATATTTTCACTGTAGGAATTATTTCTTCAGTTACCTCAGAGAGAAAAATTATTGTTACTGTTATTGCTGTTGTTGGTGTTGTTATTTAGCCCTAGGTTAACCTGATCTGTTGTGGAGACATGTGGCTTAGTTGTTAGGGTGTTGGATTTATAATCATTATGTCGTGGATTTTATTCCTAGACTGGGTTGTGTGTTGTGTTCGTGAGCTAAATACTTCATTTCATGTGGCCTAGTGGTAAGGGTGTTGGATTTATAATCATAACGTTGTGGGTTTGATTCCTGGGCTGGGTTGTGTGTTGTGTTCTTGAGCTAAACACTTCATTTCATGTGGCCTAGTGGTAAGGGTGTTGGACTTATGATAATAATGTCATGGGTTTGATTCCTAGACTGGGTTGTGTGTTGTGTTCTTGAGTAAAACACTTCATTTTACACTGCTCCAGTATACTCAGCTGAAAATGAGTTCTAACAGTAATACCTAGGGGCTTAACTCTACGATGGATTGGCATCCTGCCCAACGGGGGGAAGTCTTGTACTGTCAGTCACTTCATGCAACAGAAACTGGGATAAGCACTGGCTTGATGAGCCTTCAAGTTTGAGACAGACTTTAGACAACCTAATCTAGTAGTTTTATAATGCACATCATTCTGGCCATGACCATCCATCCTATCTTTTTAGGGTTATCGAGTTGTTGTTGTTGTTTAGCCCTAAGTTAGTCTGATTTAGAAAGCATATCAATGTCATTCTGGCCATGACCATCCTTCCTGTCTCTTTAGGGTTATTTAGTTGTTGTTGTTTAGCCCTAGGTCAACCTGATCTAGTAAACATGATAATTGCCATTCTAGCCATGACCTATCTCTTTAATGCTATCTGGTCCTCCATGTTTCCATTAAGTTCATATTTGTAACACAACAAAACAAAAGGCTGTTATATATAATTTTGTTGGTAAATTTTAATTTAAATATGAACCGTTTAAAGGTTAGGATGCTTGATTCCAGGACAGGATGCTGTGTTGTGTTCTTGAGCAAAACACTTTATTTCACATTGCTCCAGTTCACTCAGCTGAGAGTAAGTACCAACAGTAGCTAGGGAGTTAATCCTGTGATAGACCAACGTCCTGTCCAGGGAGAGTCTTATACTCTGAGTCACTTAACACCATGGAAACTGAGATAAGTACCAGCCCTGTGAGCCTCAAGGCTCAAAACTGTACACTCAACTGCGATTGAATACCAGCCATAGCTAAAGAATTAATTCTGCGATAGACCAGCATCCTGTCCAGGGAGAGTCTGGCACTCTAAGTTGCTTAACACCAAGGAAACCAGGGATAAACACCAACCTAATGAGCTTTCATAAAAGATAAATCCAGTTCTAACTGGTTTTAACTGTTTCTAACTGTTTTTTTATAGCTTTACATGGATATAAAAATTAAACAATTGTAAACATTGTTAATCCTGTTTTATTTATCACAGACTTATTCTCATTTGTTTTTACAGGTTCTTACTGGTTCTAACAGGTTTTATATCATTAAATTACTGGTAAAATATAATATTGATATCAAATATTGTCATAATGTCACACAAATTACAGTAGAAGACACTTGCCTAAGGCATACCATGCAGTGGGATTACTCCAGTGACCTCGTAGTAAAGTTATTGGTTTTAGGATCATAACATTGTGGGTTCAATTCCTAGACTGGGTTGTGTGTTGTGTTCTTGAGCAAAACACTTCAATTCATGTGGCCTAGTGGTAAGGGTGTTGGACTTATGATCATAATGTCATGGGTTTGATTCTTAGACTGGGTTGTGTGTTGTGATCTTGAGCAAAACACTTCATTTCATGTGGCCTAGTGGTAAGGTTGTTGGACTTATGATCATAATGTTGTGGGTTTGATTCCTGGACTGGGTTGTGTGTTGTGATCTTGAGCAAAACATTTCATTTCACATTGCTCCAGTATACTCAACTGAAAATGAGTACCAGCACTAGATGAGGGTTTAACCCTGTGATGGACAAGCATCTTTTCCAGCGGGGTAGTCATGAACTCTCAGTCACTTTGTGCCACAAAAGCGAGGATGAGTACCAACCTGATGAGTCTCCTGGCTCAGGACAGACTTTAGAGACTTTTTAGACTTTTCTCTTCATCTGTGTGTGTATATATAGTTAAATTTATGCGTGTGTGTTCATTAATACCATTTTTATAATTGTTTTTAGAATATTTTAAATAAATTACTATTTTTTTCCATTCTAAATGTTGACCTCCACTATTTTCTCTTTGGTTTTGTTCAAGTCAGAAGTGTAGCTATACTCACCAAGCTTGGTCTATTGTGGGTTTGTGAGGCTACTTAATCCATAGTTGGGTTGGATGGCCATTGATACTGAGGAGTTCTGCTCTTTTAACAGTTCTTGTTTCTTGTGCTGCTGGGCTTCCACAATTCCACCCGATCATTACAGTAGAAGACACTTTCCTAAGGTACCACATGGTTTGGCAATTAATCCTCAAACCATGTGGTTGTCAAACACAATTCCATACAACCATATTATAATGGTTTCTGGTTTAAGCACAAGGCCAACGATTTTGGGGAATGGGAAAGTCAATTAAATCGACCCCAGTGCATGGCTGAAACTTTATTTTATCGACGATGAAAGGCAAAGCTAACCTCTGCAGGATTTCAACTCAAAACGTAAAGGGACGTAACACTATGCTACCAAGACTGCCAATCCTTCGCCCTACACAACCATATTATAATTGAAATAGAAATAGAAGCTTTGCCGTAACTTTTTTTTACTATAATATAATCTAATAATTGTTTCTACTTTTGGCACAAGGCCAGCAATTACCCAATACATTACTGGTACTTTATTTTATCGACCCCCGTAAGGATGAAAGGCAAAGTTAACCTCGACGGTATTTGAACTCAGACCGTAAAGGGATGTAACTATGCTAGAAAGCATGGCGCCCAGCCCTCTACCGATACTGCCAGGGGTGTATAAACCTACGGAATGAAAAAAGATGGGTATCAACACACATAACATATATTTTTTTTTCTTCTGGAAATATTGAGATTGCTTGAGTTCAAATCCTGCTGAGGTCAACTATGCTTTTCATCCTTCCAGGTTCGATAAAGTAAAGTACCAGTCATGTACTGGGCTGCTTTAATCAATTTTGTCCTTCTTCCAAATTCAGTAACCTTGTGCTGATATTAGAAACCAATGTAAAGTTTGTTTGAGATGTTGAGGAAGTCAGGGTGAAGTGTGTGTGTGTGGGGGGGGGGGGGGGGGGTATAAGTTCAAATTCTGGTGTTCATGTTGTTATTTAACCCAAGGTCAGTTCTAATCCCGCCGACCTATAATTAAAGACATTCAAGCCATGATCATCTGATTTTATTTTCAGACCTAGTATATCTAGGACTACATTGTCCAATGTGTTGTTGTTGATAATAATTGTTTCTACTTTAGGCACAGGGCCAGCAATTACCCAGTGCATTACTGGTACTTTATTTTATTGACCCTGTAAGGATGAAAGGCAAAGTCAACCTCGGCGGGATTTGAACTCAGATCGTAAAGGGACGTAACTATGCTGGAAAGCTTGGCGTCCGACCCTCTACCGATAGCGCCAATCCACCGCCCGTTGTTGTTGATAATAATGATAATGGTTTGTTTTGTTTCTGTTTAACTCCAGACCAGCCTTAATCAAACAACACCTATGATCAAATATGTTCCAGATGTGACCATCACTTTTCAGTATTTCAGAGATATACTACATTGTCCAATCTATATCCTTTATTTAGAGACAGTAGACTGTGATTTGAAGGAAATTTGGTTGCTATTTCTAGCAAGTAAAATAACCACATAAAAGCCACTTTAGTGGTGATGGGTGGTTATGGTGGTGGTGATAGTTGTGATGGCAGTTTTGTTGGTGTTGATGATGGTGGTGGTGGTGGTGATAATGTGTGAAGATGGTGATGGTGATGATGACAGTGACAATGACGACGGTGGTGATAGTGATGGCGATGCTAGTGTTGACAATTGTGGTGGTGGTGCTGCTGATGGTGGTAATGGTATTGTTGGTGATGGTGATGGTGATGGTGGTTGTCATGGTGGTGTTGGTGGTGGTAATGGTCATGGTGACAGGGGTGTTTGTAGTGATGGTGGTTATAATGATGTGTATAGTGATATGGTGGTGGTAATGATGTTTGTAGTGATGGTGGTGGTGGTGGTTGTTATAGTGGAGTGACTTATGGCGACGGTGGTATTTGTGGGGATGGTGGTGTTGGCAATGGAGGTGTTTGTAGTAATAGTGGTATTGGTGGTGATGATGGTGAGGATGGTGGTGTTGGTGCTGATGATGGTGGTGATGGTATCAGGTCGATTTGCGCAGTTGTTAAGTGAAACCAATCAATACCAATAACAGTGTTAATCCAACCACCAGCCACAACAAACCACTCCAACCATCACTCCCACTCAGACCACCAGCCATCCACCCACCACCAACATCAACAATACCACCACCACCAGCTACCAACATCAACATCACCACCAACATCACCATCACAACCAAACAACCACCACAACCACCTACCACCACAACAACAACAACAACCAACCTCCACCACCACCGCCACCACGAACCTCCCCCACCATCACCACCAACACCACCAACATCACCACCAAACGCCTCTACCACCTCCACCTCCACCTCCACCATGACCATTCCCACCACCAAACAGCAACCACCACCACCAGCCTCTGCTACCACCACTAAACACCACCGCCACTAACATCACCACCATCAACATTATCATCACCACCACCACCACCACCACCACCAATACTACCAACCACTACCACCAACACCATCACCACCACCCGCCAACACCACCACCACCACCATCAACCACCAACCACTACCACCCACCAACACCAACACTACCACCACCACCACCACCATCACCACCACCAATACTACCAACCACTACCACCAACACCATCACCACCACCACCCACCACCAACACCACCACCACCAACCACCAACCACTACCACCCACTAACACCAACACTACCACCACCACCACCATCACCACCATCACCACCACCACTACTACCTACCACCAACACCACCAACACCACTACCAACCACCACCACCACCACCACCACCCCATCCCCGCCATGACCATCCCCCATCAATGGTTCAATTCTATTTTATTATCATTGATAGGAAATACAAATATAACTTAGAACAAAAATTAATAAAAATAGTTTTTTTTTTGGACAGTAAAATAGGTTTAGAGTTGTTATTTACAGTAAAACCTGGGATAATGTCCCCAAGGGTAGGGTAGGGTAAGCTAGGGGTAGGGGCTGGGTTGAAAATTTGAGTGGTTTGTTGTTGTTGTTGCTTTGTGTGTGTGTTTTGTGTTTTTAAAATTAAAAACTGGTCCAATGTTGTTTGGAAAGGAATCAAAATGAATTTTGTTATTGAAATCTTTTATAATAAACTTCTGCTGTTGGTGTATGGGTGTTTAACTACCTTTATTTAGCAACATGTATGTGTATATGCATGTATATATATATGTGTTTGTGTGTGTATATATATATATATCATCATCATCATCATTTTTACGTCCGCTTTTCCCTGCTGGCAAGGGTGGGACGGGAACTGATTCTGGCTCGATTTCTACAGATGGATGCCCTTCCTAACACCAACCTCATTTACAGTGAGTGCTGGGTGCTTTTTTTCCATGGCGCGTACACGTCCACTTTACAGCATGGGCTGGGTGCTTTTTTGCCGTGGCACCTCCACGACCACTTTGCAGTGGAACGATAGGGACCCCTCAAATGAGATGATAGGGACTGGGTCCCTATCATCTCATTTCTACAGCTGAGTAAACTGGAGCAATTTGAAATAAAGTGTCTTGCTCAAGGACACAACACATCACCCGGTCTGAGAATTGAACTCACAACCTTTCGATTGCAAGCCCAATGCTCTAACCACTAAGCCATGTGTGTGTGTGTGTGGTTCCTGGTTGAGAGAAAGGAGAACTCAATACCAAAGTAACAAAACTCACTATTTAGCGTTAATAAAATGAAGAGCTCATTATATATGAACTCAATCCAAAATCGATGGGTTGAATGTGGTACATGTCGTGTTTCTGTTAGCCTTCAATGTGCCACAAACTTTCAAAATATCCCAGGTCAGAAAAAGAGACACCATATTTCTATGATGGATGGACTCTAGGAAATGGTCCAGCTACCAAATTGGTTCTTTCAGTGCCTGGCCTGTGTGTCTTCCTCTACCATTGCTGTTGAACAACAAAAACAACAAAAACCGACGACCGTGTCTTCCTCTACCATTGTGGCTGAACAACGGCAAAAACCGACGACCGTAGCTTCTGTTCTAAAACTGTCAAGAAGGCCGTGGGTGTCTTAGCATTACTCAGCAAGACCTTTGTCAGCCGCTCTCCAACTATCTATTTAAAGCTGTATATAGCTATGGCGCGACCACACTTAGAATTTGTCACCAGTCTTGAACCCCTATCTTACTCAGAACATTGACCTCCTGGAAACTGTTCAGAGACGTGCAACCAAGCGAATACCTTCCATCAGGCATCTACCATACTCTGAATGCCTTGCTTCCCTGAGCATGGATACATTGAAGCTCGGACCTGGCAACTGACTTGGTAAACACCCACAAAATTATTAACCATCTTGCCAACAACAACCCTGAGTACCTTTATGATTTCCATGTGTCTAACACATGTGGGCATGCCTACAAAGTCAGAAAACAACACAGTTCCCATGATTTTCAGAAACATTTTTTCACGCTCAGAGTTGCTGAAGCATGGAACAAACGACCTGCATCAGTTGTTAGCTGTTGGGACACTGCATCCTTTAAAACTTCCATGCTTCCTGAAATTCGCCAACACTACACCTGATATCCCTCCTCCATACACACGCACACATCTATATCATGACTCATACACTGTTCATTTTCCTGACGTTTGTACATTATTCTATGTACTATACATGCAGCTTTGATGAGTTGTAGTGCACCTGAGCACTGTACACAATAATTTCATTATTATTATTTATTTTATATATATATATATATATATATATATATATGCGCATGAAGGATGATAGCTGTATAACAAAGTGCAGGGCAATAAAGATAGACGGTAGCCACGGAATAGGCAGACCCAGAAAAACCTGGGACGAGCTGATAAACACCGACCTCACACACTTACACCTCACCAAGGCAATGTCACTGGACCGAGACCTTTGGCGGTACTCAGTAATAGAGAAGACCCGCCTTGCCAGTAGGCATCTCTAACAAAATACACCACGTCCCACCACCACAACCCCCACCCCATCCACACCACCCCGTTCTATGTAAAGTTATGTTGGTGCCGCGCCATCCAGGCCGAAACAAATGAGATCGTGTAGGTGTCACGACAAAAAAACACACAGTCCACGCTGTAATGTGGCCGTGTAGGCAACACGGTAAAAACCTCCCAGACCCACACTGTAAATGTGGTTGGTGTTAGGAAGGGCATCCAACTGTAGAAAACCTGCCAGACAGTCCTATGCGAGCAAGAAAATCACTCTTGCCTCAAGTGGGACTACCCCCGTCCAAACCCATGCAAGCGTGGAACACGGACGTTAAACGTTGATGATGATGATGATGATGATATATATATATATATATATATATATATATATAGAGAGAGAGAGAGAGAGAGAGAGATAACTGTTTGGTCAGTGAGGTAAGGGCAATGTCTAAGACTGTTTTCAGGGGCCCTGATGTCGGGGGGTGGGGTGTATTATGCCTAGAACAAACAATGACCTGACCGATTAGATTCCATGTCCTTAGCTGTGATGTCTAAAACGGTGCTGTAGCATGGTCTCAGCTGTGTTAGCTAAAACCTTCTAGAACAATCTAAAGAGATGGCACCATTTAAACATGACATTTTCTAATTCCAGTTTTCAACTTTACCGTTTTAGAGTGTAGAAGTGATTCTATAGTTTTACTTCTGAAAAGTAGACAGATAATGTCTACACCCAAACTTTACAATTTCATTAACACATATTTATATATATTTATTTATTTATACATCATATCTTCTAGTTAGTTTATACCCACTACTACACATATACACTCACATATGTGTGTCTGTGTACGTGTGTATGTGTCTGTGTGTATGTGTCTGTGTGTATGTTTGTGTGCATGTGTATGTCTCTGTGGGTGTGTTTGTGTGTGTGCATGTGTGTATGTGTCTGTGGATGTATGATTGTGTGTGTATGTGTGCATGTGCATGTGTAGCATTATCATCATCACAGTTTAATGTCTATTTTTTGTGGTCGTTGCATGGGTTGATGGGTTGTCAAGTTCTGAACGTAGACAGGTTAGGTAACAACATCTTGCTCATATGTTCTGTTTCTATGGCTGGATGCCCTTCCTTATCCAAACCACTTTACAGCATTGACTTGGACTATTTTATCATGTTGCCAGCACTACTACTTTACAGAGTGTACTGGGAGCATTTTATTATGAGACCAGCACTACCACTTTACAGGGTCTACTGGGAATATCTTCTCAGGACACCAGCACTACCACTTTACAGAGTGTACTGGGTGTAGCTTATCATGACACTAACACTACCACTTTACAGGGATTACTGGGTGTATTTTATCATGACAATAGCACTAGCACTTTACAGAGTGTATTGGGTGTATTTTATACCATCTTACAGGGTGAACAGGGTGTATTTTATCATAACACCAACTCTGCCACTTTACAAAGTGTATTGGGAGCATGTTATCGTAGTACCAACACTACCACTTTACAGAGTGTATTGGGTGTATTTTATCATGAAGCTAGCACTACCACTTTACAGGGTAGACTAGTTACATTTTATCATGACACCAGCACTACTACCTTAAAGAGAGTACTGGGTGTATTTTGATGTGACACCAACAATACAACTTTACAGAGTGTACTGGGTGTACTTTATGATTCTAGCACAGCTACCTTACAATGATGACCAGCAAAACACACCACAGCAGGATGTAAAATCACAGAGCTCACAGAGCTGGAACAAATACCATAAAACATTTTATTTCATGTTCTAATAACTCCACCAATCCGTCTTCCATAATAAATTAATAACCACTTTTATTTAATTTTTATATTGTTTGTTCCTTGTGAAGTCACTCCTTCCCTTTATTACGGCTGTTGACATCATTTACTGTCAATAGTGCTTTTACATATTCTAATTAAACCAAAGTTAATTTGTTGTGCGTGTGAAAGTGTGTCTGGGGGTGCTGTGGGATGTGTTGGGGTAGCAATTAATGATGGTAAGGTGTTGTGGTGGTTGGCTAAATTAGAACATATGAGTGCCTAAATTATTGTGACACAAGTGAGATAGACAGGTGTAGCCAGCACCCTGCCTGAATATTTAAGGTATTCATTTTGCAACCACATATCTCTGGGTTCAAGTCCCACTCTGTAGCACCTTGGATAAGCATCTTCTACTGTAACCTTGGGTTGACCAATGTCTTGTGAGGTGAGTGGAATCTAGCAGATGGAACCTGCAAAAATACCCAGTTTGTATATATATATATATCATCATCATCATCATCACCGTTTTACGTCCGTTCTTCCACGCTAGCATGGGTTAGACAGGTTGTCCTATTGTGGGCAGTAGCCAGTCGGCTGACCATGCCTTGCTCATACGGGAACTGATTCTGGCTTGATTTCTACAGCTGGATGCCCTTCCTAACATCAACCTCATTTACAGTGAGTGTTGGGTGCTTTTTTTCCGTGGCGCCGACACATCTACTTTACAGTGTGGGCTGGGTGCTTTTTTGCCTTGGCACCTCCACGACCACTTTGCAGTGGGAGGGTGTGGGGGCATATTGTCTATATATTTCAGCTTGTACCCGTGTGGGGGGGGGGGGGTCTTCTGTATTACTGCGAGACGCCAGAGGTCACGGTCGTGTGTCATCGCCTTTGAGAGGTGTAATTGGCTAAGGTCTGCTTTTATCACCTCAACCCAGGTCTTCTTAGGTCTCCCCACTCCGCAGTTTCCATCGACTTCTAGTGCTCTGCACCTTTTTATCCTTCATATGCAACGCATGTCAATACCAACACAACCTCCTCTCCTGCACACAGCATTTGATTCCTCTTATGCTCAGTCTCTCTCTCAATTCGTTTATACTTTGCCGTTCGCGTATATTACTATTACACATTCATCGGAGCATACAGGCTTCGTTTCTTTCTAATCTACGCAAGTCTTCTACAGACAGCGCCCAGGTCTCACTACCATATATATATATAATTACATAATAAACAACACAATATAATTATTCCGTACAATAATTATATTGTGTTGTTTATTATGTAATTAAATAGCTCTGTACTATAAATAGAAAACTCTTCTTTCCTTTACTTTTTCTGTGTAATATATATATAAAGGTAAAATTCCATTATAATGAATAGCATTATAACAAATTTTTCAGTATAACGAAATATTTTTCACTCCCCGAGGTAATAATAAACAAATGCTCGATGTATTAGGTCAATCTCGTTATAAATAATTTTTCATTATAATAAATTTCTTGTTATACCCCATGAATTTCGTTATATCGGAATTTCACTGTATATATATATATTATTAGTACAGATTAAAGTGTAAGAGAGAATGCAGAAATTCTTTGCTTAAACTTTTATCTGTACTATTAATAAATATTTGCTCTACAGGTTTATAGATACTTTTATATATATACAATTTCCTAACTGTTGTGTGAAGCAGATTCGGCTTGGTACCACGGTTAAGATTTTGCATATATCTATACCCACTCTGCAGCTTCCCATGCATTGAGTACTCCTATGATTAGTGGTCTCCCCAGTCTCAACACCTCACACTTTATCTCTCTCTCTCTCTCTCTCTCTCTCTCTCTCTCTCTATATATATATATATATATATATATATATATATATATATATATATATATATATATATATATATATATATATATATATATATATATACATATATATATATATATACATATACATATATATATATATATATATATATACATATATATATATATATATATATATATAGATGGAGGCACATGGATTAGTGGTTAGAGCATTGGCCTTGCAATCGAAAGGTTGTGAGTTCAATTCTCAGACCGAGTGATGTGTTGTTTCCTTGAGCAAGACACTTTATTTCACATTGCTCCAGTTTACTCAGCTGTAGAAATGAGATGATAGGGACTGGGGTCCCTATCATTCCACTGCAAAGTGGTCGTGGAGGTGCCACGGAAAAAAAGCACCCAGCACTCACTGTAAATGAGGTTGGTGTTAGGAAGGACATCCAGCTGTAGAAATCAAGCCAGAATCAGTTCCCGTCCCACCCTTGCAAGCAGGGAAAAAGTGGACATAAAATGAAATGATGATGAAATGATGATATATATATATATATATATATATAATAATAATAATAATAATGAAATTATTGTGTAAAGTGCTCAGGTGCACTACAACTCGTCAAAGGTGCATGTAGAGTACATAGAATAATACACAAATGTCAGGGAAGTGAATAGTGTATGAGTTATGATATACATGTGCGTATGTGTATGGAGTGGGAACATTAGGTGTAGTGGTGGCGAATCTCGGGAAGCATGGGGGCCTTAAAGGATGCAGTGTCCCAACAGCTAACAACCGATGCCGGCAGTTTGTTCCATGCTTCAGCAACTCTGAGTGTGAAAAAATGTTTCCGAAAGTCATGGGAACTGTACTGTTTTCTGACTTTGTGGGCATGCCCACGTGTGTTAGACACATGGAAATCAAAAAGCAATATGGTTAAGAATTTTGTGGGTGTTTACCAAGTCAGTTGTCAGGCGTTGGAGCTTCAATGTATCAATGCCCAGGGAAGCAAGGCGCTCAGAGTATGGTAGATGCCTGGTGGAGGGTATTTGCTTGGTTGCACATCTCTGAACAGTTTCCAGGCGGTCAATGTTCTGAACAAGATAGGGGTTCCAGACTGGTGATGCAAATTCTAAGTGTGGTCACACCATAGCCATGTACAGCCTTAAATAGATAGCTGGAGAGCGGCTGACAAAGGTCTTGCTGAGTGATGCTAAGACACCCTCAACCCCCTTGACAATTTTAGAGACGTGCCTCGTCCAACGCAAATCGCTGCTGACCGTAATGCCCAGGTTACGTTCACAAGAAGACTTCTTGATATTAGTGCTGTGGAGGGAGTATGTGGACATTGGGTTTTTACTCCCAAAATGCATGGTGGTGCACTTGTCCACAGCCAGCTTCAGTTGCCAGTCTGTGATCCATTGCTGCATTGTGTCCAGGTCAGACTGCAAGCAAGATCTAAAGTGTTCAGGATCTGTCCTTTTTATCTCAAGGTACAGCTTGATGTCATCTGCATACTTTAGTACCGTAGCATTCTTTAAGTTGGCATCTATGTCATTAATATATGCCACAAACAAAAGGGGGCCAAGAACAGATCCCTGAATGGAGGCAGTAAAAACCAGTTAGACCATTACTCACCAGAGTACTCGATACATGGGGTAGTAGAGTGGGTATTATGAAAAATTCAGGACCCCGACGACTGAGCTTCGGCCGTTTCAACAGCTAGATCTAAGTTCGGATCTAGCTGTTGAAATAGCTGGAGCTCAGCCGTCAAAGTCCCGAAATTTTCATATATATATAATATATATATATATATGTATATAATGGTTTTTAATTTAGGCACAAGGCCAGTAAGTTTTATCAACACCAGTGCATTACTGGTACTTTATTTTATCTAGCTCTTAATGATGTGTATTTTTATCATTAAATATTTTGGTAACAAACCAGGGAGAAAGATAGGCCCCTACTCAAAGTCTTACTTATTGTCTTTTTTTTCAATTTGCCATTTTTTTCAATTTACTTTTGAAGGGGCTGACAAAAGAAGCCTTCCTCCTCTCCCAGACCCCTGAAGAGAAAGGGTTGTGATAATTTTAGCTCCTTAATCTAAGGTATCAGGTTACTTCTAGGGTAGATAGTGAAGGGAGGAGGGATAAAGATAGTGAAAGCATGTATGTGTTAGTGTGTCTGTGTGTGTGCATATGCGTGTTTATGTATGTGAGTGTGTATGTGTATGTATATGTATGTATGTGTATGTATATCTGTGTCTGTAAGTGTATATGTGTGTGTGTGTATGTGTGAGGGTGTATTTGGAAAGGCAAACCATTATTTGGAATAGTAAAAGTACAACTGAGGAAGGTTGAGGAGGAGGAGAAGGAGGTTAAGGTAACTGAACATAACCTTTCTACTTCTAACGCCCCCCCCCCCCTCACCCCACCTATCACTATCAATATTGACATTATCACCATCATCATCATCATCATCTGCAGCAACACCAGTGTTATAATAAGGGCCATCACAATCATCATCATCATCACCATCATCACAATCATCACCATCATCACAATCATCACCATCATCATCACAATCATCACCATCATCATCACAATCATCACCATCATCACCAACATCTCCATCATCATCACCATCATCATCATCATCATCATCATCATCACCATCATCATTGTCATCAACATCATCCTCAACATTACTGTCTCCACCCCCAACACCATAATCATCATTGACATAATCATCCCCATCATAAGCTGGACAACAATTTTATTACCATATTTCTGTTTGAAATAAATTTGAAAATAATCAAAAATTTGGAGCGATTTAATAATATAGATAACTTTTTCATTATTAAGCTGCTGTTTGGAACATAACTTAACCCTTTAGCATTCACATTACTCTATATATACTATTATATTTTCATAGTAAAGGCTTTACTTCACATAATTATCTCACATAATATCGAATCTATGAGATTTTAAAAGTATTTATTTTGAGAACAATACCTTAACATCAGTTTGAGCGACCAGTTACAGCCAGTTTCAACAGAAAGAGTTAGAGAATTTTGGCCGATTTGAACACTAAACGGTTAAGAAAGGTTCTTATATTAAAATTATAATGAAATGTTATTTTTTCAAAAAATAAATTCAAATATTTTAAAAGTTTTGTAGAGTCAGTGGGACCAGGGGTGGTTTCAGGTGATTTATTATGAAAGGATCAAACAGTGTCTTTGTTACATAGAACAGTAAACTCTTTATCACCATGGAAACTGTTTACAGCCTAGTAGGCTGTGTCACCAAAGGTTAAATGTATTTGTCAGGGAAACAGTGTACTGTGATTGGCGACATCATAGGATTCTTCCAATACTTAGTTTACCCAGCAACAACCTCTATAACATATCAATTCACCCACCTATCCTTCAGTTTACTTACCAATACCCTACACCCCCTAATATTTATAGACCTGTACCTAACAATCCTTCAGCTTATAGAGTCACTCCCTTACAAATCATATATATATATATATATATATATATATATATATATATATATATAAAGAATGAATAATAACAAGTAGACATCATAAAAAGGTAATTTATTCTGTGTGCTTAACTATCAACGCATCTCTCCAAAAGTAACCAGTATAATAAAACCCCTACCATAACATTTTGATTAAGATATCTACAAGCCACTCTCTCCTACTTCTCCAACCCCTGCATATCTTTCTTTCTCTCTCCCTCTTCCCTAATTTTCTCTCTTCCTTTTCTACTCTATCTTCCCCAACAACCCCACTTAAGGGTATTTACATTGTACATTTTACCATTCTGCTCTGAGGAAACAGTGGTCACGGCATTGGATATTTGAGTTCTGCAAGTACTTGTGAATTTGCACGTAGCATAACTAGGCTGCAGTACCACCGTGGAAACACTTGTAAGCACACAGAATAAATTACCTTTTTATGATGTCTACCTGTTATTATTCATTCTTTATATACACTCCGGAATACCGAAGGATCAGGAACTAAGTTTCTTCAACAATTCTTCCATAACTCGTAGAGTAACCTCTTACCGTACGTCAACCATATCCAGTGTAGTAATTAACCATTACTACATCTTGGATAATCCTATACCTAATAATATATATATATATATATATATATATAGTTGCTGAGATGTTGAAGGCATCTGGAATGGTGGGACATACTATGGTCACCCGTATAGTAAACCAAGTAATACAGAATGGGGTCATACCAAAAGACTACTCTATCCTCCCACTCCCACCAGCACCACTCTCTCTCTGTAAAGTTGGTACCACAACATTCAGTCCAAATAAATGAGATAATGAGATCGAGATCGAGATCGTGTAGGTGTCACGACAAAAAAACACACAGTCCACGCTGTAATGTGGCCGTGTAGGTAACACAGTAAAAAGTTCCCAGTTCAACACTGTAAATGTGGTTGGTGTGAGGAAGGGCATCCAGCCGTAGAAAACCTGCCAGATAGTCCTATATGAGCGAGACATGGTCACCTGACCAACCTTGCCTCAAGTGGGACAACTCCCGTCTAACCCATGCTAGCGTGGAAGATGGTCGTTAAATGAAGATGATGATATCTATGTGTGTGTATATAATATATATATATATTTATACATATATATATATGTGTGTGTATATATATATATATATATATATATATATATATATATATATATACACACACACACATATATATATATATATATGTGTGTGTGTATATATATATATATATATATATATATATATATATATACACACACACATATATATATATATATATATGTGTGTGTGTATATATATATATATATATATACACACACACACATATATATATATGTATATATATATTGTGGTAAAAAACTGGGAGGTTATATCCATAGTAAGTGGAGCACTCAGTCCAGAGGAGTTAGTTCCACAACAAATTACCAAACCATACTTGAGGACGCACATTTCACCAAACGGATTTCTAACCCATGTATGGCTGCTAATTTGTTGTGGAACTAACTCTCTAGATGGACGTTAAACGATGATGATGATGATGATAATGATGATGATATATATATATATATATCACATAAACAAAACACATTCACATGTTTTTTTATTTTCTAATCTCTGAACTCTTGTACTCTTGATGAAGGACTAACGTCCGATACGTTGAACTTTTTTCTTTATTTCCTCCAAAGTGTGAAACTAATAAGGCTAATTGTTTTTGTATTTCTGCATTTATCATTTTTTAAATTGTATATATATATATATATATATATATGTCATGGTGGCTGAGTCCTCAAACACTCTTACCAGCGAGTCCTGTCAGAAGGAACCATCTCCAACTGATCCACCTGGATGCCCAAGCGAGACCAGCCAAGATCATGGATATTTTCCAATTATCTTGCTCGAGGTCTACCTCTGCGTCTCATGCTGGTTGGTTTTTCCCTGTAAAATCTGTCCAGTGATTCTTTCCTGAGACATTCTACCCACATGCCCATAGTATGGATGATGTGATCTCTCAATTTGGAGAAGTAGCAGCTCTACCTGGAGAGACTCTCAGATCTTTGAGCTATGCAATCTATCAAGTTTTTCCAAAGACCCTTCAGAAGAAATCCCATTTCAGGCACTTGTATTTGTGAACTTATTCTAATATCTGATTATGAATCAACACCACTTTATATATAATGGGAAGGCAGGGATGATTCCATACGTTTGGAAATCAATAAGTCTAAAGATCTATTGATTCCAGCGTCAGACCTGATCTTGACCAGTCGAACCATAAGCTGATCAATTGTGAAACACATGTCAAGTGTGAATAAAATATGGATGAGATACTAAATTG
>OZ024749.1:28010872-28023372 GCA_964016885.1 Eledone cirrhosa | reverse complement strand
TGGACATATATTTATACACATTGGCAGTTTATTATAGATATCTATATATATGTCTGCATGTGCACACCGTTATATGCACGCATATATGTATGTATATATAATACATATATGTATGTGTAATATGCGTAGGCGGATGGATTGATTACGAGTGACAGGTCTTATTTGTACAACTTTTCAAGAAATACAATAACAAACAAAAAAGAAAGAAAAGAAACTCAATAGTTTTCTAAGAATGAATTATGTGTGTATCCGTAGAACTATTTTAAGCAGCAGGACATACCATATCTTGCAACGATACTAAACTTAGGTTGGCACGAATCCACAAGTGTGTATAGAAGGAAGAGTGAGGTGGAAAAGGAGAAGGGGTGGGGCGTTAATTGTTAATTAAGATTATGTCAAAGACATGAAAGGATAAAAGACACTACCGAGATTGGCAGAAGTTGAACTCGGAATGTTGACGGACTAAATTGGAAAACTAAATTCTGATACTATATGTGTATTTAGTTCGAAACCTTAGCATGTCTGAGTGTATCACAGCTAGAAATACCCCTATAGGTCTGCATCAGTTGGTAGTAGTAGCAGTAGAATAGTCTCCCTAGATAGAGAGAGACAGACAGAGATATATAACCATTTGTAGTAGTCTAAGGTAGAACAGTCTCTATCTAAATTACATGCGACTCTTCTATCGTGTTTCAGGACTAACCAACACTTTTCTTTTGCACCAATAAACTCTAAATTCGTAATAATTAACTGTTGATTCATCATTGTACACACTGCCACATTGGCGCCCCTCCTGGAACTCTCTGCTATCTGTGGCACTGGTGATAGTAATGATGATGATGATGATTGTTAGTCGAAGGTATTTTTACACCTGCCACTTTGGAACTGCTCATGTACAACGGTCAATCTATTGCCCTCTATTTAGTCTTACCTATCTTCTGTCTGTCTTTCTATCTATTTGTTTACCTACCTACCTATCTGCTGTACATCTGTATCTCTCTACATGCCTATATCCGTGTTTATCTATCTACCTGGCTATCTGTATCTCTGTCTGTTTACCCATCTACCTACCTATCTATCTCCGTATCTATCTATCTATCTACTTACCTATCTATTTCCGTGTTTATCTATCTACCTATCTATCTGTTTATATATGTGTCTATCTATCTCTCTATCTACCTGTCTACTATCTATCTGTCTGTCTACCAATCTATTTGACTGTCTATATATCTATCTATCTATCTACTTATCTATTTGTCTATATCTACCTGTCTACCTATCTATTTGCCTGTCTATCTATCTACCTACCTGTCTCTCTCCTCACTATCAGCTCTTGTCAGTTACTGAACTGCTAACATATATATCTTCTTCCTCCTTTATTATTATCACCTGTCCTAGACCACACCTTAAACTACTTCCAAATGCCGCCAACACCCTTTTTCTCAGCTGATCATCTTTAAAGACCAACAACAAAAACACAGGAACTAAGGGTTATTTCCCTCCTCACCTAATGTTTCCTTTCATCAGCTGACCGCCACGTGAAAGCCTCGGGGACACAAACAACACACGCGCTCCCTATCTCTCTCGCTCCTTTTCTCTCTATCCTCACACACATACACACACTCTCTCTCTCTATCCTCACCCTCCTCTCTCTCGCTCGTTCGTTTTCTCTCTATCCCCTCCCTCTCTGTCTCGTTCTATACTTCCCCTCCTTCTCATTATCCCCCCTCTCTCTTTCTGCCTCGCTTTCTCTCTGCTCTCTTCTCTTTTTGTCCCCCTCTTTTTATCTCTGTCGTCTCCTTTTTCTTCCTCTCTCTCTCTCTCTGTGCTCCCTTCTCTCATTCTTCCCGCTCAATCTCACTGTACCTCTCTCTGTCTCTCTACATGTAGTTATCCTACGTTATCCTAACTTCCTTATTGACAATCTCTCACACCTGTTCTTCACCTAATAAAAAGGTAATACTTATCCCCCACCCTCTATAATATTTCCGTAGTATCGTTACCAAATGATGTGTGCGTGTGTTGTATTGTAGTGCGTGTGTTGTTGTATTGCGTGGTATATGTTGTGCGTTGTGTTGTAGTGCGTGTGGTATATTGTAGTGTGTCTGTGTATTGTATTGTACTATACAGTGTATTGTATTGTTATGTTGAGTATTATGTTGTTTATAATTCTCACAGAATGAAACTATTCTCACAATCTGTACAATACTTAAAGACATAAATATTTCACATAAAATTTTCGAATCAAAACGACTGACTATTAATTCAACACTGAGTGTAGCAATCGGTCACACACCACAAGGGGTGCCCGAATGCTCCCTCTAATTCTTTTTGAGGGAAGCCAACACGCTGGCAACATTATTGGATTGTTCAAGTATGTGTGTGTATCGGATTGTGTGTTGTGTCTTATATTATGTGTGTTGTATTATACGTGTAGTGTATTACAGTGTGTGTTGTGTTCTGTTCTATTATACATGTATGTATGGTAGTGTGTGTTGTGTCTTCTAGTGTGTTGGGTTATATGTATATTGTATTATGTGTACGAGGGTGGGCTGAAAAGTTCATAGGCTGACTACTATGAAGGAGTGATGCTAGTGCTGTGAAATATTGCATATATATATATATATATATATATACACACACACATGCACATACACGAGGTGGGATGAAGAGTTCATAGGCTGACTATGAATCAGTGATGCCAGAGCTGTGAAATCTTGCATGCATTAATTTCAATTCTTTGAATTAATAGCTGCATTTTCTTTCCAAGAACTATATGGAAAAATAAACCTCATTTGGTCATTCCATGAGCGTATCTTCGTCAGCTTATGATTTTTTCAGTCGATCTTTGTATTTTAATGTAGTGTGTGTGTCTGTCAATGGTATTTAGTCACCGAAGTTGTCTCCCCACTCCATTGTCTCTCCCTGTTTTGCGAGGAATGAAGGTTCTTAAGACATGATTCCATCAACTCCTGCCTCCCTTTCTCTCTCTTAGGGCACAGAACCTGTTGGTAGGCATTGCTTCAAACCTCACGTGGTAGATACATCAAACCGTAAATACACAATGCTAGTTTCGTATATAAATACACCCGTCCAATATCTATATTGATATTAACGTTGGAGATTTATAAATATATGAATAACAATAAACGTTTACTGATCTCTCTCTCTCTCTCTGTAGATCCCGAGTTAAATCGGGAGTAACCACAGTAAATAAGGTACTCAATACATTAGTAGAGTGAAAACATCAGAATTTAATATAGAAATGGCTTCTACAGGACTAGAACTGTTTCATTCGTGTGTGTATATATATATATATATATATATATATATATATATATTGTGAAAAGTTAGTGCCCGACGGATGAGCTCACGCCGTTTCAACGTGAGCTCTGCGTCGGATACTAAGATTTCATTATACTTACACTCTACTTTCCCAAGTATCGAGTACTTAGCTGGACATTGTCTTACTAGTCTAAACTGGTAACTCCACCGATCAATCGACCCTCTGAAACGTTCGTAAAACAATGAACTATCTACCTACGCCTCACTTGTTTTGTTTTTTTTTATTGTTCTATGAGCAAACACATATATACAAATAACTCTGTAACACAGACGGACTTTCTCCGAAGATACCTTAAGCGGTGATCACCTACCACAAAAACTAATAGTCACATTGCCGAATCTCTGCATCCACCCTTCCAAGGAATGTTATCAGCCCTACCACAACGATGTGGATTACGATATATATAAAGGAAAAAAAAATTTTTTTTCTTCCTCATAATCGTCTCTTTCTCACTGTTTTCATATATATATATATATATATATATATATATATATATATATATATATATATATATATATATATAACGAATGAAGTGTGGTAAGGAACCAGGTGGACCATAACGCACCAGAGTACTCAATAGTTAGGGCAGTAGAGTGGGTAATGGGAAAATGTTCAAGATCCGGACGGTAGAGCTCAAGCCGTTTCGACGGTTATTTCTGGAGATTTATATATATAGGGTGGGTAGATATATAAATGTCCCAGCATGGCCTCAGCCGGATGGCTGGAACAGGTAAAAGAATAAAAGAGTAAATATATAACTGTCTCTAGATAGAAATATTATCTCGCTTATATACACACATTCAGTAAATGGGTGTATAAACAAACATTCTCTCATTTCTTATATATACACAGACATACACATGCACACTCAATAATGAGTATATAAATAAATAAAATAAATATATATCGATACAAATAAACTTGGCCACTGATTGTTTTTCTAAACATTTTGCCAGAGAGGTGCTGGGAAGAAAGTCGTTTCTATAATTTAACAGTATATTTACATCGTCATTATCACCATGACCACCACCACCATCACCCCAACCACCACGACCACCACCATCACCCATCATCATCTAAACATTTTGCCAGAGAGGAGCTGGGAAAAAAGTCATTTCTATAATTTAACACACAGTTTATTAACATCATCACCATTATCACCATGACCACCATCATCAGCCCAACATCATCATTATCACCATGACCACCGCCATCTCTCCACCACCATCATCATCACCATCTAAACATTTTGCCAGAGGAGCTGGGAAGATTGTTTCTATCATTTAAGACAGTGTATTACCATCATCATCATCACCACCATGACCTCCCTCCACCACCATAACCACTACCATCATTACCACCACCACCATGACCACTACCATCAAAACCATCCCCACTATGACCACTACAATCGTCACGCCCACCTCCACCATGACCACTCCCACCACCACCATCACCTTTACAATCATTACCTCCACCATCGCCACCATGACCACTATCAAGCCCTCACCGTCACCACCATTAATCAGTTTCCACTTCCGTTTGTTGTTGTCCATGACATCTAACATTTGGTTGCTAAGATGTGTTTTTTCCTAACATCACAACCACTTCCGCCATCATTATCACACACACACCACCACCACCAACTTCCACCACACTCCAGCATCATTATCAAACACACACCACCACCACCACGACCACCAACTTCCACCACACTCCACCATCATTATCAAACATACACATGCCAGTACCTCCTTTACAACCACCCCCTTCATCATTATCACACACTCATACCACCACCTACACCATTACCACCAAATACTATTACTACCCCCACCACCACACGCATACCACTATCACCAAATACTATTAATACCACCACTACCACATACACTACTACTGCCACCACCACATTACAGACTACCATCACCACCTACACCACTACCACCACCACAACCACAACTTCCTAATGGGAGAAATTGTTTCTGATTTATTCATCCTTAAATACTCTAAGACTGGGGATGGGAAACACTGATGTGTGTGTGGTTTGTAGTATATAGGTGTATATAGTTGTGTGTATGTGGCAATATTATATTAAAAACATATATTAATATTGAATGCACTCTCTGACCTTTATTGTGTGTGTGTGTGTGTGTGTGTGTGTGTGTGTGTGTGTATGTGATATAACTTATATTCATAGAATTCTGGGACTTGACTCCTTCTTCCTCACTTTTCGTTGCATTACCATCTTTGATTGTTTACAGTCTCGCTCGTTCCCCTTATTTACGTGTCCTAACGACTTTCTTTAGCCGTTGCTCGCACCAACCGGAGGTATATGGTCTTTAAAGCGATGAAATACCAATGATGGTTGGAAGATCACTGATGAAGGACTAACTTTATTTATATATATATATATATATATATATATATTATTCAAAATATTAATAAATGAAGACATTAACATAATCAAAATATATGTTTTATTATATATATTTCGAAGGTACTGTGCTGTTTTTTCAGTATGTCCTCGTCAGATAAAATACATGAATTGATGTATGACATACCTCAACGGTTCAATTCCAGTATTGGCAGTCAGAAAACTCCTTTGTAGAATGCTTTTAATCTATTGTAAAACTATTGATTGAGTAATCAATGAACCATATTAATCTTTGGTTATATATATATATAGTTATAATTCCTCACACAGGCTGACCAGCTTTATGTGTATCTGTATATATAGGTTTATACACACATACATAAATACGAACACACACGTGTGTGTATTTGTGTGGATGAAATGTTAGTAGTTAAGACTAGCAAAACCATTATTCAACTTTGTACTACGTACTTAAGGAAAGTAGAGGGCACATATTATAGGTTAAAACACCCCATGAGCATTCTATCCGATAATATATGTATGTGTATATATATATATATGTATGTATGTAGGAGGTGAGTTTTATTGTAGTACAATAAAGCAATGCAGATATCGGATAAGAAGCACTCTACAGTTTGTAGGACTGGAGTATACATAATATATAAGAACAAAAGATGGTTAAAAGAGTTGATTTAAAACTGCACTATCCACAAGTGTTTTTAACCTTCATATGTCTTCCTGTTTTATCTGATGAAAACACAAATATTATTGCATGATGATATTTGTTTTTGAAATGCGCATAATAAAATACATGGAACTCTTTTAAACATCTTTTGTTCTTATATATTATATATGTATGTATGTATGTATATACATTATAGTAAGAGGTTAACCAAACAAGGATGTGTGGACCACATAATGGTCTGTCGGTTATGAAGTAGATTTTAATAAACCTAAACCAAATGAATATGGCCTCGTATTTTTTTTATTGATATTCATATATATATATATATATATATATATATATGTATCATCATCATCGTTTTTACGTCTGTTTTACATGCTTAGGGGTTGGATGTCTGTTTTTCAGCATAGCTTCTTTCTGCGCATCACATTCCTTTGTCATCTCCTCTGTCTCAAAGACTTGAAATCAGCTCTCACCATCTCTGCCCAGATCTTCCTTCGTCTACCTTTACCGAATCTTACCTCCACTGGGATTTTTGCACTTCTTCACACAGCAATCATCATCCATAGCCCACCAGAAGTGAGAGACCCCTAGTTCTTTATAGGACATCATTCTAGGAGAAGGAAAACTCTGATGTAAAGCCTATGGCTTGATGGCAGCCAATGATGTTGATCTGTTCTTTTTGGATACCTGTCACTGCTGTTCAGAGTGGGGTTGGTCCAGTGGCAAGGCCTTTTTCCACTTAAAGAAGATTCAAGCACAGGCATCACTCGATTTAAACGTCTTTTACATGCGTTGCGTGAGCATGGTTTTTTCTCTTTCTTTCACTTCAGCATATGCAGAAAGGAATCTAAGACCTTGACAAAGCTAAAAGGTCACGTTCATGCCACCCATGTATGAGAAAAAAGTCAAGGGATGGCAATTCTCGAAACTGAGATGCAGCCATTGGCGGTGGATTGGCAGTATCAGTGGAGGGTCGGACGCCATGCTTTCCAGCATAGTTACGTCCCTTTACGATCTGAGTTCAAATCCCGCCGAGGTTGACTTTGCCTTTCATCCTTACGGGGTCGATAAAATAAAGTACCAGTAATGCACTGGGTAATTGCTGGCCTTGTGCCTAAAGTAGAAAAAATTATGTATAGTATCGGTAGAGGGTCGGACACCATGCTTTGACGCATAGTTACGGCCCTTGTCATTCTGAGTTCAAATCCCGCCGAGATTAACTTTGCCTTTCTTCCTTGCGGGGTCGATAAAATAAAGTACCAGTAATGCACTGAGAAATTGCTGACCTTGTGCCAAAAGTAGAAACAATTATGTATGTGCGTATATGTATATTTAGGTAGCAACCATGCTGGATCACTGCCTTGATTTAATCGATCTTATCAACCCCAGTATTTACTTTCCCAAGTCCGGTGCTTATTTTATGTCAAACTACTAAATTACAGGATATAAACGCTGGCATGAACGCATACACCATGTACACATAAATATATACATGCAGACACATTCACGCACGCACAGATACAGACATACACACAAACACATAGAGGTGCTCATGCATATATACATGAATCATCATCATCATCATCATCATCATCGTTTAACGTCCATCTTCCACGCTAGCATGGGTTAGACGGGAGTTGTCCCAATTTGAGGCAAGGTTGGTTGGGTGACATGTCTCACTCGTATAGGACTATATGGCAGGTTTTCTACGGCTGGATGCCCTTCCTAACACCAACCACATTTACAGTGACATATATAGATACATATACACATACTCATTACACACGATTGGCTTGTGTAAGTTTCTGTCTACCAAAATCCACTCATGATATATATAGATCAAACCATGGCTATAGTAGAAACACTTGTCCAAAGTGGTGGGTAGCAGGACTGATGTTGTTGTTGTAGTTTAACCCTAGGTCAACCTGATCTTACTGGAGATACGTGGCTTGGTGGTAAGGGTATTGGATTTACGATCATAATGTCATTGTTTCGATTCCAGGACTGGGTTGTGCATTGTGTTCTTGAGCAAAACACTTCATTTCACATTGCTCCAATATACTGTTAGACTATGAGGGTATAGAGGTTTAGGTAGGCTTCCTACATGTTACACAATATATGTTGAAATATGAGGATATAGTGATTTAGGTGGGTCTCCTACATGTTACACAATACATGTTGGAATATGAAAATATTGAGATATAAGTGACGTTCCCTACATGTTGATATATAAGGATGTAGAGATATAGGGGTGTCACCTACATGTTGATATATGAGGATATAGAGATATAGGGGTGTCACCTACATGTTACACATGTTGGAATATGAAGATATTGAGATATAAGGGTCTCTCCTACATGTTGATATATGAAGATATTGAGATGTAGGTCGGGTGGAGGGGGTTTCCTACATGTTGGAATATGAGGATATACAGATGAGTCTTCAGAAATTCCAAACACTCCATTCTTATTTTATTTTATCAACATTCATGGAATGTCAGGTATTTCTGTATGTTTAGAGGGAATTATTTAGTGAAGTAGTAGTGGTGATGGTGGTGGTGTTGATGTTGTAGGTGTTTTTGGTGGTGGTGGTGTTGATAATGTTGGTGGTGGTGATGTTAGTAGTATTGGTGTTGGTTGTTGTGGTGGTGATGATGTTAGTGATGATGGTGGTGGTGGTGATGATGTTAGTGATGATGGTGGTGGTGGTGTTGATGGTGTAGATGTTTTTGGTGGTGTTGTTGGTGACGGTGTTGGTGGTGATGCTGTTGTTGGTGATGGTGCTGTTGTTGGTGGTGGTATTGTTGGTGGTGGTGTTGCTGTTGTAGGTGTTTTTGGTGGTGGTGGTGTTGATGATGTTGGTGATGGTGTTGTAGTTGGTGGTGGTGATGTTAGTAGTATTGGTGTTGGTTGTTGTGGTGGTGATGATGTTAGTGATGATGGTGGTGGTGGTGATGATGTTAGTGATGGTGGTGGTGTTGATGGTGTAGATGTTTTTGGTGGTGTTGTTGGTGATGGTGTTGGTGGTGGTGCTGTTGTTGGTGGTGGTATTGTTGGTGGTGGTGTTGCTGTTGTTATTGTTATTACTGTTGGTGGTGGTGTTGATGGTGTTATTGCTGTTATTGATGTTGGTGGTGTTATTGTTGTTGCTGTTACTGATGATGGTGTTGTTAGTGTTGATGATACTATTGGTGTTTTTGTTGTTGTAGTTGTTGTTGGTGGTAGTGTTGTTGATGTTGCTATTGGTGTTGTTTTTGTAGTTGTTCAAGTTATTAAATTTAACTTTAGATGAAATATTCAGTTCATGGAAATATGGACATTTTTTTAGATGAGATGAAAGTGATGAAAAAAGATAAGTGAAGTAGACCATAGCTGGAAATCACTGCTAAAGCTATTTAGATATTTATAGAAACACACACAGATCATTGGCTGTGTGGTGAAGATGTTCTCTTTACAACCCCTGTGGTTTGGGGTTCTATCTCATTACACAGTGCCTTGAAGGGTCTCCTGTCACTCCCTCAAGTAGACTAATATCTTGTGAGTGGTATTTGGTAAACAGAGTCTCTGTTTACCAATCTAACGTGTGTGTGAAAAATCAAGATTGCTTCAAGTAGACCAATATATTGTGAGTGGAATTTGGTAAACAGAGACTCTGTGGAAGCCCATCTTGTGTGTGTCTGTGTAAAATCAACAAGATCGGCTGATGTAGAGGAATACCTTCTAAGTAGAATTTGGTAAGCAGAGACTGTGGAAGCCCATCATGTGTGTGTGTGTGTGTTTGTAAAAAGTCAACAAGGAAAATCAACAGAGGAGAACAATATAGTACAATGATATATATTAGTTTTAACCCTTGATATATTAAGAAAAGTGTGTTGTTTCTCCTGTCACCATTATTACTGCATGTATATCATAGATAATGGCTCACCTCCAGCTGTATTACTTTCAGTGTGTCCTACCTAGAACCATTGTTATTGTATACACTCTGACAGTATATCTAACCTCTCACCTCTGTATATGTAACCCACACCTCTCTACCTCAGTGTGTGTCCCATCTAGCACTATACACTCTGACAGTAAATCTAACCTCTCACCACTGTATATTTAGCTCCACACTTCTCTACTCCTCTGTGTGTCCCATCTAGCACAATTCTTAGTGTACATGCAGCTCTCTACTACACACTACCTGTACAATCTTGCACCATTTTCACTGTACATGCATCTCTGTATTATATATTACATGTCCCTCCTAGCACCATTTTTACTATACACACACAGTATATATCCCCCTCATCACTCTATACCATTGCATGTCCCCCCACCCCTCTATATATATCCACCCACCACTGTATACCATTGCATATCTAACCCAACACATTGCATGTCCTACATACCACTAATTTCACTGTACACACACACACACACACACAGTATATCTAACCCAACATATTGCATATCCTCCTACCACCAATTTCACTCTCCCGTCACCATTGTACACCAATGCATGTCCTCCCATCTCTATATATCTATCCCCTCACCTTATCACTGTACACCATTGCATGTCCTCCTACCTACAACCAATTTCACTCTACATGTAACCTCCCATTGTTATTATATTCAGTCTAGCTACCATCCAGTATCACCTTACATCTGTTCTTTTTCTTATCTCTTCTTAACAAATTCTTCAGTTATAATCTCACATTGTAGCCATCTTTCTGTTAAATGGAAGGATTCTTGCAGATTATATTGGCTTTATTCATTCTTAAACATTGCTCTGTTCAGAATTCTGACTGTTGGCAAAACTAAATTCCTATTTAAAGAGAATTATATTCTTCACTGTAATGATAGATATTTTTATGATAGCTATTTTACGTGGTCACTTGACCTGGCTTGTCTCATAACGCAGTAACATCTAACTCATGCCAGCGTGGAAAATGGACATTAAATGGTGATGAGGACGATGATGATGATGATAAACTAACATATTAACCAGTCAACAATGGAACCACCATGTGGTTGCTTAATCTGGTAGTAATAGCAGCCAAGTCTCACTCAAATCACAACCTACCACTTTAACTCTTAGTTACCAACCCGACCAAAACTGGCTCTGGTTCTATGAAATAAAATCACCTATTTTAAAGGTTTCCAATTTAAATTAAAATCTTCCAACATAATTTTATATTAAGTTACTATCTTAGTAATGAAATAATTAATAATTTTAGTCAATCTCTCAACATTCCTCATTAGTTAATTAAAAAAAATAGTGTATTTCATTAGAAATGCAGTCATGAAAGGGTAGTCACAAAGGTAGACACATAAGATAATGTAGGTTAGTTCATATCTTACATGTATACCTTTAAAAAGGTCCAACCCCCACAGAGAACACCACAATAGCCCACCTGTATTTTAGTATATCTTACATGTATACATTTGAAAAGGTTCAAGCCCCACAGGGGCCCACATGTATATTATATCTTACATATAAAAATTTGAAAAGGTCTGTTGTCCATGGATAACACCTAGGTGGCCCAATAATAAATTATATCTTAAACTTAACGTAAAATTATGATGATGAGGATATATACATTTGAAAAGGTCTGAGGCCCAGAGTTTGAAGCTCACACAGAACACCTCAATGGCCCATTTGTCTATTATATTATATATGTTTTCTATATAACGAAGTCAGCAAATTGGCAGTCATCAGAACATTGGATAGAATGTTTTACAGTATTAGTTCTGGCTTTTTGCACTGAGTTCAAATTCCACCAAGGTCAACTTTGCCTTTCATCTTTTCAAGGTAAATAAATAAAATACCAGTCGAGTACTGGGGCAAATACTTCCTATCTCTCCCCTTCTCTGGAAGAAATCAGCTGTATTGAGACCTGGAGAGGGGATTGGGCTCTACCAAGTTTTAAATGCCAAAGATATAGTGTCTGTCAGAATGGCACCCCTAAGACTCCATCTGTGGGCCCATTAGAGTTTGAAAATTCTAAGGCCTACAGAGAATATCTCAATGGCCTACATATATATTATATCTTACATATAAGAATTTGAAAAGGTCTGAGGCCCACAGTTTCACTTCAGTGGACCTCA
>OZ024749.1:28000872-28008372 GCA_964016885.1 Eledone cirrhosa | reverse complement strand
TAATAAACATTTTGAAGACCTAATCGCTATAGAATAGAATACGTCACGTATTACAATTAGATTCTCGATAAAAGCAAGGGAAGTAATCTACGCGTTTCATTCTTGTTAGAATTCATCAGGACTACATATCCAGTGCTTTTATCGAGAATGACACAGCTAGAGACTTATAGAATACTTAGCTGTGTACAGGAACTGGTTTGAAAGAGCGGTTGCCGGTCCGGCAGAAATTAGAAATTGGAATAAATGCTCTGAAATAGCGATATATATGTGAATATAGACATAGAATATTCGAAAATATTCTGTATGTTTATAATAAACATTTTGAAGACCTAATCGCTATAGAATAGAATACGTCACGTATTACAATTAGATTCTCGATAAAAGCAAGGGAAGTAATCTACGCGTTTCATTCTTGTTAGAATTCATCAGGACTACATATCCAGTGCTTTTATCGAGAATGACACAGCTAGAGACTTATAGAATACTTAGCTGTGTACAGGAACTGGTTTGAAAGAGCGGTTGCCGGTCCGGCAGAAATTAGAAATTGGAATAAATGCTCTGAAATAGCGATATATATGTGAATATAGACATAGAATATTCGAAAATATTCTGTATGTTTATAATAAACATTTTGAAGACCTAATCGCTATAGAATAGAATACGTCACGTATTACAATTAGATTCTCGATAAAAGCAAGGGAAGTAATCTACGCGTTTCATTCTTGTTAGAATTCATCAGGACTACATATCCAGTGCTTTTATCGAGAATGACACAGCTAGAGACTTATAGAATACTTAGCTGTGTACAGGAACTGGTTTGAAAGAGCGGTTGCCGGTCCGGCAGAAATTAGAAATTGGAATAAATGCTCTGAAATAGCGATATATATGTGAATATAGACATAGAATATTCGAAAATATTCTGTATGTTTATAATAAACATTTTGAAGACCTAATCGCTATAGAATAGAATACGTCACGTATTACAATTAGATTCTCGATAAAAGCAAGGGAAGTAATCTACGCGTTTCATTCTTGTTAGAATTCATCAGGACTACATATCCAGTGCTTTTATCGAGAATGACACAGCTAGAGACTTATAGAATACTTAGCTGTGTACAGGAACTGGTTTGAAAGAGCGGTTGCCGGTCCGGCAGAAATTAGAAATTGGAATAAATGCTCTGAAATAGCGATATATATGTGAATATAGACATAGAATATTCGAAAATATTCTGTATGTTTATAATAAACATTTTGAAGACCTAATCGCTATAGAATAGAATACGTCACGTATTACAATTAGATTCTCGATAAAAGCAAGGGAAGTAATCTACGCGTTTCATTCTTGTTAGAATTCATCAGGACTACATATCCAGTGCTTTTATCGAGAATGACACAGCTAGAGACTTATAGAATACTTAGCTGTGTACAGGAACTGGTTTGAAAGAGCGGTTGCCGGTCCGGCAGAAATTAGAAATTGGAATAAATGCTCTGATATATATATATATATATGTGTGTGTGTGTGTGTGTGTGTGTGTGTGTGTATAAATATATATGCATGTACTTGTGTATGTAGAATTATACAAATGTGTGTGTGTATATATATATATATATATGGGTGTGTAGGTATATGTGTACATATATATACATATACATGTACATGTGTATGTATGTATGTATGTATATATTTACATGGGTGTATACATATGTGTGTATGTATATACATCTGAATGTGGAAGTTTTCTGAATGACATTTGTTTATCTCTGAGTACCACTTTTACAGACAGGAACCTAAGATTACCATCATTCATAACTATAGCAACAATTATAATAATAATAATAATAATAATTTCTTTATTGGCCACAAGGGCTGACATCAAGAAAAACATTACAGACAGCACAGGACGGTACCGTGTGGGTTTTGTGTGTGTAAATATTTTTATTATTTATATAATCATAATAATTGTTTCTACTTTAGGCACAAGGCCAGCAATTACCCAGTGCATTACTGGTACGATATATAATCATAATAATAATAATGATAACAATAAAAATAACAATAATAGTAACAACAATAATAATAATGATTTCTAGTGTAGGCACAAGGCCAGTAATTTTGGGGGAGGGGAAAGTCGATGAAATCGATCCCAGTGCATTACTGGTACTTTATTTTATCGACCCCGTAAGGATGAAAGGCAAAGTTAACCTCGGCAGTATTTGAACTCAGAACGTAAAGGGCAATAACTCTACGCTGCAAAGCATGGCGTCTGACGCTCTACCGATTCTGCCAAACCACCACCCTAATAGTAATGATGATAATAACAACAACAATAATAATAACTATAATAATAATAGTAATGTGCTGTTGTCAGCCATCTGTATATCTGTTAATCTGTTTCCTCCTTCCAGGTTATTAGGGCAGAAGGTACATCCTCCCCACCTCTTCCTTCACTCACCAACCAACCACCCCTGGGGAGTGGGGGGGGGGGGGGGGGGCAGGCTTCTTTTACTAGATTTCCACATGGATGTCTTGATTTTTTTTGTTACCACCCACTGTTTCATCATCGACATCCCCATCCTTATTCATCACCATCATCATCACCACCACCACCATCATCACCACCATCATCACCACCACTATCATCATCATCATCATCATCATCATCACCACCATCATCATCATCATTGCCACCATCACCACCATCATCACCATTATCATGATCTTCACCATCTACACCACCACTATTACCACTCCACCATCATCTTCACCACCACTATCACCATCATTACCACCACCACCATCATGGGTGTGTTTATGTGCTGGAATCGGTTGGAATCAGTTGCTGAAGACCAACTCAATGCAATACTTAATTTGGTGCTACCATCTTTCTAGATGGATCAAGTAGCCACATCTTGTTGCTTAGATAAGTTCTATCTTTGGTGTGGTTTCTACAACTGGATTTCCTTCCTAACAACAACTGCATTTTATTATAATCTGAATTTTTATTTAATAAATAGCAGGACCCATGGAAATTCCACGGACGGAATGATTAAGAGGAGCTATTTATGAGATGTTCCTTCATTTAGTTGTATATTATCACTTCTCTCCTGTTGTCTTAGTCTACCTTGCTCTAAAACAATATGCCTCTATTCTTCATTCATTTCCTCACATTTCTGTACACATACACACACACACAATTCATTACAATTGTGTGTATGTGCATATGTATGAGTGTATAAATATAAATGCGCAAATTCTACACAAAACACACACTCACACAAGTAGGTAGAGGTATAGCTGTGCCTCCTACACTACACTGCCTCCCCCTCCTACACTACACTGCCTCCCCTCCCACACTACCTCCTCCTCCCACACTACACTGCCTACCCTTCCCACACTACACTGCCTCCCCCACCTACACTACACCCTTCCTACACTACACTGCCTCCCCCACCTACACTACACTGCCTCCCCACCTACACTACACTACCTCCCCACCTACACTACACTGCCTCCACCTCCTACACTATATTGCTATACATCTGCCTACATAGCTGTGCCTCCCCACTCACACTACACTACATTGCTATACTTCTACTCACACTACACAACCATACTCTTCCCACTACCACCTACACTAAACAACCATACTCTCCCCACTACCACCTACACTACACAACCATACTCTCCCCACTACAACCTACACTACACAACCATACTCTCCTCACTACCACCTACACTAAACAACCATACTCTCCCCACTACCACCTATACTACACTACCAAGCCCTTGAGTCTATCCTTCACCACCACCAACCCACCAACAATGTCTGTCTAGCTATATAGGAGTGTAATTCTATTCATTTCATTACATACAATATGTGAACAATAACAATAACAGGTATGAAATCTATCTGAATGGAATGGGGTCAGATAGTTTATACAAGGTTAGCTATGTAGGTAGATACAAATTAAGCACTTTGACATCACCTAGATAACTCAGGAAATAGATAGCTGGAACGCCTAAATTAATTACAGGTGACATATTTTAAACCAAGTACTTACTGTTTAAGAAGATTGCTTTACAACCACTTGGTTTGGGGTTTTTTTGTCCTGTCATAAAACACCTTTGGTAAGTGTCTTCTGCTATATATATATATATATGTAGATAAATCTACTAAAAGAAATAGTAGTGTCCAATCCGTATGAAGAACTCAATGTAAATCAAAATATAGAAGATATCATGAAATGAGAAAATGCATTCAAAATTTAACGATAAAAATCTTGGGAAAACAGTCAAGATAAATTAATAAAAACAAAGAACAGGTTCCTTATATTGAAAAAAATCATCATTTTACGATCGTTTCTGGGATATATATGTGTGTGTTGGTATGTATATCATATTAAAGATCTATGTAAAAAAATATTACAAATTATCAGAGGAGATATACACACCTTCACTTCTATATGCCATCTTCAGAAATGATGATGTATGTTTATTGTAAGAAACGAAGTATTAATACAAAAAGTCTGTTTGGGAACAGGTTTTGAATTGACCAATAGAAAAGAGTTAGAGGCCAAGTTGATGGAATAACAGTAGTAGAATTTTATGCTAGGAGTGGAGGAGTGTAAAGTTATGCTTTGAATGAAAAGAATACAGTGGGGAAGAGAAAAATAGGGGTTAAAATGAGGTCAAGTCAATGAGATAGTGAAGGATCCAACCCCCCCCCCCCCCCCTCCCCCCAAATTGATGTTATTAAAGAATGCTGTTAAAAGTTAAGGGAAAAGAATTTTTTGTGGGATGAGTGTTAGTGAGAACTACTACTGTTGAAATTTCAAGGAGCCTAGATATGTAAAAGGAAATTAAATTAATTGATAGGTATACTTACAGAGTTAAAATTATATTAATTCTTATGAATGTGATAAATAAAGAAGTAAAAAAATTTATATAGAAAGACTGAAATAGATAACATTTTATAAAAAGTAGTGTATCTATCTAAACATCCATAATATTAAAGATATTAATTATATTTACTAATCCTAGGTATTAAATAATCCTAAGTATTAAATGTGATAGGGGATGCAGTTAAAAAGAAGTAGTGAGGTTAAAGATAACTTTAGGTAAAGTGAGCTGCAAGAGGGAAATAAAATTAATGAAATTCTTTGTAGTAAATATCTAATTATAGGTTAACTAAATTAAAAAAAAAAATTTTTAAATTAATTATAATAATTTGTAAAATATAAGAGTGAGATATATATTAATTAAGTTTATAATATTTGAAGGTTTTTCTAATTCTATGATTGCATGATATAATTAACTCCTGTCGCTTATTTAATAGGATATCATTAGATTTCATGATCTCAAATAGTTCTTCATATCTGCTATTTTGATAAGGGGTGGCCCTTTTGAGCACGCTCCAGGTCAGGTTGTAATCAATGTCCTTCTTTCTATAATTATTAATTGCTTCAGCCAAGGAGGTTGTATTAGCTAATGCGGCATTTTTAAAACTATGTTTGTGTGTATTAAATCTTACTTTAAATTGGTTAGACGTAGCTCCTACATAGGATTGAGTGGAGTCCTTAGTAGTAATTACACATTTATAGACTGTTATTAATAAGACAATTTCCCTTTAATGGGCAATTTCTTTTAATTCTACAGTTACAGCCAATCGTAAATATTGTATCAGGAGAGTTAATTGTGTTATCTATAGTGGTATTAGTGTTACTATTTTCATTAATGTATGGTTTAGAACGGGTTGTAATTAGATTAGTATGGTTAGACAGGTTGTTGGTGGGTGATAATTTAGGGGATGTGGAGCTAGTAGAGTTCTGTTTGTTTTGGAGATTATTAGTCAAAATTGGTGTGGAGTTTACTATTATAGGTGAAGAAGGTGGTTTGTTTTGGTTTACTTGAGTATTATTATGGTTGGTTTGATGTGTTGGTGGTATATTTATGGTTTTTTTACTTATATGTGTTGTAAGCACTTATATTCTTTTGTATATTCTTGGTAGTGGAGTAGGAAAATTTGAGAGTAATTTAATTTATATATATATATATATATATATATACACACACACACACATATAAAACTTTCTACCTATGCCTAACTTCTGTTTTAATCGTTCAAACACATATATGCATATATATATATATATATATAGATAGTCAAGGTTTACGAAAATCATTGATATTAATTCAATGATCTCCAGCCATGACCACCCGCTCAATGAATCTATGATTGCAGTAGTGAGACTGCATCCCGTTGTTCAAAGTGCACACACGTTAATTAATAGCAAGTACAGTGGCTATGTTTTGGTATAGATATGTTAAGTATCTTACACACACATTATATATATGGTAGAAGACTCTAAAAAATATTTTTCCAGTTCTGCCCTGCCTGTCTCCTCAATGTTTCTATTTTTTTTTAAATTTCTCATCCTATTTTCTGATAAAGCACTAGTGTCTGAAACATTAAGACTCTTTTCTTACTATAGCAAGCATAAAACAAATAATATAATTCTTCATTGTACTATGTCATTTGTTTTGTTTGCCTTTTGCATATATCATCATCATCATCGTTTAACGTCCATATTCCACGCTTGCATGGGTTTGGACGGGAGTTTTCCCACTTGAGGCAAGAGTGGTTGTCTTGCTCGCATAGGACTGTCTGGCGGGTTTTCTACGGCTGGATGCCCTTCCTAACACCAACCACATTTACAGTGTGGAACTGGGAGGTTTTTACCGTGTTGCCTACACGGCCACATTACAGCGTGGACTGTGTGTTTTTTTGTCGTGACACCTACACAACCTCATTTGTTTCGGGCTGGATGTTGTGGTACCAACATAACTTTACATTGAAAGGGGTGGGGGTAGTGGACGGGGGGGTGTATTTTGTTAGAGGTGCCTACTGACTGTAGTAGGTTTCACTTTGTACTTAGGTAAGGCGGGTCTTCTCTATTACTGTGTAGCTCTCGGTCCAGTGACATTGTCTTGGAGAGGTGTAAGTGTGTGAGGTCGGAATTTATCAAGTCGTCCCAGGTTTTTCTGGGTCTGCCTACTCCGTGGCTACCGTCTATTTTTATTGCCCTGCACTTTTTTATACAGCTGTCGTCTTTCATGCGCATCACGTAACCATACCGACGTAGCCTTCTCTCGAGTAAACATCTGATCCCTCTTATTTCTAATTTTTCCCTTAGTTCGTTTATGCTTTGCCGTTCACGTATATTACTATTACACATCCAGCGGAGCATGCAAGCTTCGTTCCTCTCCAGTCTGCGTATATCCTCTGCACACAATGCCCAGGTCATATATATATATATATATATATATTTGTATACATTGTTATTTTATTGTAGAGTTTGTGTCTTCAGTTGGTTCTCTTGGTGTCACATTTTATAACTACGGTGTTTAACTCTAGACTTAATGTTTGTTTTTAACTTTCACTGCATTGAATGCTTTGTGATTACCTCAAAACAAATCAAATAGTACTTGCAGTACTGCAG
>OZ024749.1:27945872-27995872 GCA_964016885.1 Eledone cirrhosa | reverse complement strand
TGTAGTGGTGGTGGTGTCTGCAACAGATAGCTGGAATGGTCTGAGTCTGAGTACATAGAAGGTGGTGGTGTAGTGGTGTTGTGGGGGTGGTGTAGTGGTGGTGGGGGTGTGGAGGGGTGTAGTGGTGGTGGTGTCTGCAACAGATAGCTGGAATGGTCTGAGTCTGAGTACATAGAAGGTGGTGGTGTAGTGGTGTTGTGGGGGTGGTGTAGTGGTGGTGGGGGTGTGGAGGGGTGTAGTGGTGGTGGTGTCTGCAACAGATAGCTGGAATGGTCTGAGTCTGAGTACATAGAAGGTGGTGGTGTAGTGGTGTTGTGGGGGTGGTGTAGTGGTGGTGGGGGTGTGGAGGGGTGTAGTGGTGGTGGTGTCTGCAACAGATAGCTGGAATGGTCTGAGTCTGAGTACATAGAAGGTGGTGGTGTAGTGGTGTTGTGGGGGTGGTGTAGTGGTGGTGGGGGTGTGGAGGGGTGTAGTGGTGGTGGTGTCTGCAACAGATAGCTGGAATGGTCTGAGTCTGAGTACATAGAAGGTGGTGGTGTAGTGGTGTTGTGGGGGTGGTGTAGTGGTGGTGGGGGTGTGGAGGGGTGTAGTGGTGGTGGTGTCTGCAACAGATAGCTGGAATGGTCTGAGTCTGAGTACATAGAAGGTGGTGGTGTAGTGGTGTTGTGGGGGTGGTGGTGTGGAGGGGTGTAGTGGTGGTGGTGTCTGCAACAGTTAGCTGGAATGGTCTGAGTACATAGCACCACTAACATAGGACTGGAAATAGAGATGGTGGTGTAATGGTTGGGTGGTGGTGTGGTGGTGTGGTGATGTGATGTGGGGGTGTATGTTGTAATGGTGATGGTGTGGGCTAATTGTGGTGGTAATAGTGGGTGGGGGAGTTTATGTTTTAATGGTGGTGGTGGTGGTGGTGGCTGTTGTGATGGTGATGTATGTAGTAGTGGTGGTGATGTATGTTGTAATGGTGGTGGTGGTGGCGGTTGTGATGATGTATGTAGTAATGGTGGTGGTATATGTTATAATAGTTGTGGTGGTGGTGGTGGTTGTCTAAGACACAGCCAGAGAAGTTACAGAACCATCACCACTGCCACCCCAGAACCCACCACCACTACCTCCACCCTCAATACCACCCCACTACCCCATCCATCAATACCACCCTACAACCCCCCCACCACCACCACCTCCACCCTCAATACCACCCCACTACTACCACAACCACCACCACCCCACCCCGCCATCCATCAATACCACCCCACAACCCCCTACCACTGCCTCCACCCTCAATACCACCCCACTACTACCACCACCCCACCCCGCCAGCCATCAATACCACGCCCACAACCCCCCACCAATACCTCCACCTTCAATACCACCCCACTACTACCACCAATATCACCACCCCACCCCGCCATCCATCAATACCACCCCCACCACTACCTTCACCCCCAATACCACCCCACTACTACCTCAACACCACCACCACTACCCTCCACCAGTCTGTTGTAGCTGATAGACAGACCATCCAACATTGTGTCTCCCATTAAACAGTGAAGTCAGCCATGATGGATGGGGAGAGGAGAAGATGAGAGATATATAGTTATCAGCTGACACACACACATACATACATACATACACACACACACATATAGCACACATCTGCACACACACACATGCACACACACAGAAGCACACTACACACATACACAGATGCATACATACACACAGATGCACACATACACACAGAAGCAAACATGCATATACACACATGCACATTCACACACATACACACATTCTGATACACACTCTGGCATACACACACACACATTCTGATACACACTTTGGCATACACACACATACACACACATTCTGATACACACTCTGGCATACACACACATACAGATACACACTCTGGCATACACACACATACACACATTCTGATACACACTCTGGCATACACACACATACACACATTCTGATACACACTCTGGCATTCACACACATACACACATTCTGATACACACTCTGGCATACACACACATACACACATTCTGATACACACTCTGGCATACACACACATACACACATTCTGATACACACTCTGGCATTCACACACATACACACATTCTGATACACACTCTGGCATACACACACATACACACATTCTGATACACACTCTGGCATACACACACATACACACATTCTGATACACACTCTGGCATACACACACATACACACATTCTGATACACACTCTGGCATACACACACATTCACACACATACACACATGCTGATGCACACTCTGGCATACACACACATACACACATTCTGATACACACTCTGGCATTCACACACATACACACATTCTGATACACACTCTGGCATTCACACACATACACACATTCTGATACACACTCTGGCATACACACACACGCACACATTCTGATACACACTCTGGCATACACACACATACACACATTCTGATACACACTCTGGCATACATACACACATACACACTCTGGCATACACACACATACACACATTCTGATACACACTCTGGCATTCACACACATACACACATTCTGATACACACTCTGGCATACATACACACATACACACTCTGGCATACACACACATACACACATTCTGATACACACTCTGGCATTCACACACATACACACATTCTGATACACACTCTGGCATACATACACACATTCACACTCTGGCATACACACACATACACACATTCTGATACACACTCTGGCATTCACACACATACACACATTCTGATACACACTCTGGCATTCACACACATACACACATTCTGATACACACTCTGGCATACACACACATTCACACACATACACACATTCTGATACACACACACAATCTCTCATATTTCCCAATTCCAGCTTCAGTTCAGATAGTCCAATATTACACTGACCTCCATCATCATCATTGCCATTATCACCACCATCATCATTGCCATTATCACCACCATCATCATTGCCATTATCACCACCACCATCATCATTGCCATTATCACCACCATCATCATTGCCATTATCACCACCACCATCATCATTGCCATTATCACCACCATCATCATCATTGCCATTATCACCACCACCATCATCATTGCCATTATCACCACCACCATCATCATTGCCATTATCACCACCACCATCATCATTGCCATTATCACCACCATCATCATCATTGCCATTATCACCACCATCATCATCATTGCCATTATCACCACCATCATCATCATTGCCATTATCACCACCACCATCATCATTGCCATTATCACCACCACCATCATCATTGCCATTATCACCACCATCATCATCATTGCCATTATCACCATCATCATCATTGCCATTATCACCACCACCATCATCATTGCCATTATCACCATCATCATCATTGCCATTATCACCACCACCATCATCATTGCCATTATCACCACCACCATCATCATTGCCATTATCACCATCATCATCATTGCCATTATCACCTCCACCATCATCATTGCCATTATCACCTCCATCATCATCATTGCCATTATCACCACCACCATCATCATTGCCATTATCACCACCACCATCATCATTGCCATTATCACCACCACCATCATCATTGCCATTATCACCACCATCATCATCATTGCCATTATCACCACCACCATCATCATTGCCATTATCACCACCACCATCATCATTGCCATTATCACCACCACCATCATCATTGCCATTATCACCACCATCATCATCATTGCCATTATCACCACCACCATCATCATTGCCATTATCACCACCACCATCATCATTGCCATTATCACCACCACCATCATCATTGCCATTATCACCACCACCATCATCATTGCCATTATCACCACCACCATCATCATTGCCATTATCACCACCACCATCATCATTGCCATTATCACCACCACCATCATCATTGCCATTATCACCACCATCATCATCACTGCCATTATCACCACCACCATCATCATTGCCATTATCACCACCACCATCATCATTGCCATTATCACCACCACCATCATCATTGCCATTATCACCATCATCATCACTGCCATTATCACCACCATCATCATCACTGCCATTATCACCACCATCATCATCATTGCCATTATCACCACCACCATCATCATTGCCATTATCACCACCACCATTGCCATTATCACCACCACCATCATCATTGCTATTATCACCACCACCATTGCCATTATCACCATCATCATCATTGCCATTATCACCACCATCATCATTGCCATTATCACCACCACCATCATCATTGCCATTATCACCACCATCATCATTGCCATTATCACCACCACCATCATCATTGCCATTATCACCACCACCATCATCATTGCCATTATCACCTCCATCATCATCATTGCCATTATCACCACCACCATCATCATTGCCATTATCACCTCCATCATCATCATTGCCATTATCACCACCACCATCATCATTGCCATTATCACCTCCATCATCATCATTGCCATTATCACCTCCATCATCATCATTTGCACCACCATTACCATTATCTGCACCATCATCAGCAGCAGCAGCATCATGATCATTGCCTTCATCATCGCATATACAGCTGATCATCACCACCATCCTCATCATCATCATCTCCACCACCATCATCTCCACCATCCTCCACATCCTCATCATCTCCACATCCTCAACATCATCATCATCATCACCACCATCCTCAACATCATCAACTCCACCATCACCATTATCACCATCTCCACCACCATCATCTCCACCATCCTCAACATCATCATTATCACCATCTCCACCACCATCATCTCCACCATCCTCAACATCATCATTATCACCATCTCCACCACCATCATCTCCACCATCCTCAACATCATCATTATCACCATCTCCACCATCATCATCTCCACCATCCTCAACATCATCAACTCCACCATCATCATTATCACCATCTCCACCACCATCATCTCCACCATCCTCAACATCATCATTATCACCATCTCCACCACCATCATCTCCACCATCCTCAACATCATCATTATCACCATCTCCACCATCATCATCTCCACCATCCTCAACATCATCAACTCCACCATCATCATTATCACCATCTCCACCACCATTATCACCATCTCCATCATCATCGTCATCTCCATCATCATCGCCATCTCCATCATCATCATCATCATCACCACCATTATCATCTGCATCATCATCATACAGACGATTATCATGAGCAAAGTGGATGACCTAAGAAGCATTTGGAAACTTTAAATGTAATCATCCCAACCTAAATGATTACAATAATAGTTGATCAGAATAAATAATAGTTTAGAAAATCACTCACACACACACACACACACACACACAGTGTGTTTCCCAAAACATGTATACATACTTTGATTACCTGTACAGGCAATATGTATTAGAATGCACAGCCTTTCCCAAAAATAAAATGATCTACAGACATAATTCAATTGTATGTAAACACCAAAAAATGTTTGCATAATTTAAATAATTGTTTCTACTTTTGGCACAAGGCCAGCAATTACCCCAGTGCATTACTGGTGCTTTATTATATTGACCCCGTAAGGATGAAAGGCAAAGCTAACCTCGGCAGGATTTGAACTCAGAACGTAAAGGGCCATAACTCTATACTACAAAGCATAGTGTCTGACGCTCTACCGATACTGACATACTGCCAAGCATATAAAACAGAAATCATTTTAATGCATTTTTTAAAGATTTTGTTGTGTATACATTTTCTGGGGACACCCTGTATATATCCATATACATATATATTGTCGTTTTCATAATTTTAATGTCTCATTTCCCTGCTAGCAAGGGTTGGACAGGTCTACATAGAACAAGTCAGTACTGAAGTGAAGTTACTGATCTCCCAGGCAGCCAGGGATCTGTCGTCTCACTTATGTTTGGTTTCACATTCTACTGAGTGCATAGGAGGGGTTGTCATGTCTCTGACACAACTGAAGGGTCCTCCCAACCCTTTGTTTGGCAGGCTTTCTATGGCTGAATGCCCTTCCTACCACCAACCACTTTATAACATGTACAGTATGTTTATCACGATAATCAGTAACACTAGCGAGACTGTCATGCCTTAACAGAACTGAAGCGTCCTCCCAACCCTTTGTTTGGCAAACTTTCTATGGCTGAATGCCCTTCCTATCACCAACCACTTTATAGCGTGTTATATATATAATATATATGCTGAACTTTCTTTCCTCTTTTCCATATAAAGCATAAAACTAAGACGTTTTGTACCTCTCTTTGTTGTCTCCCATGATGTAATATTATGAAAACTTGACATTATGCAACCCATCCATCTTTGATGTTGAATCTTGTTAGTGGTGCGGGAATGGAGTTAAATTACATTTTACCCTATAATATATATATATATATATGTATATATTATATATATGTATATATTATATATATATATATATATATGTATGTATGTATATATATATATATGTATATATTATATATATATGTATATATTATATATATATGTATATATTATATATATATGTATATAATATATATATATGTATATATTATATATATATGTATATATTATATATATATGTATATATTATATATTATATATATATGTATATATTATATATATATATATATGTATATATTATATATATATATTATATATATATATATATATATATTTTTTTTTTCCCACACGCCACCTACACCCACAACACGCTTAAACCCCACACACACGTGCTTTCCACCACATATTTACACCTTCAGCCTCCGGATTCCCCCCCACCCCTCTATCTACACACGCACACACACTCCGACCTACACCCCACCCCACACACACCTCTTCCTGAGCATGCAACCCCGTTCTTCCCCAACCCTTGCTTTCACATACACACACACACACACGTACACCTACACACACACACCACCTTCAGCCCTCCCCGCTCGGACACCCCGTCTCCCTCTCCCCACTCCACCCGCCACCACCCCTACACACCCCACACCCTTCCACCACCTGTTTTACCCCATTTTAATTTTATTTTATTTTGATCATGCTTTTATTTTTAATTTCATTCGCACCGTTTCCTCCCACCCCTTTTCGCTATATGTCTCTCCACCACTCCCCTACACACCCTTTGAACTCTCTTCCCACACACTTTTCACCTGAAGAAGGGCTTATGCCCGAAACGTCGTTCCCCACCACCACCCACACTCCAGAGCGTGAAATTAATAAACATTCGTTGTACTGCCTCTCTGTTTTGTTCCTGTTCAAATTTTCCATTATATATATATATATATTTATACATTAAATTTTGCTCTGATACTTACATAGAGCACTCTGCACTTCTATGACCTTTTCTGTTTTCAACGGAAATTTCAATACATATATATATATATATATATATATATATATATATATATATATATATATATACTAGCAGAATGGCCCAGCGTTGCTCGGGATTTGCTATAGGGTTCTTATATATTTGATATATATTTATCCTTATCGAACCTCGTGAAATAAATACGTTTGTTTATATTTTGTTATTGTGTATGCAAAAATATCTGTCCATAAATATATAATTATATTATATATATATATATATATATTAAAATAACAGACTAAACTTTAAGCAAAGAATCACTGCTTTCACCCTTAACGGGATATTCTACCTAAAAGCAGTATGCAGTACATACACTAAGACTAATTGATGTAATCTTTGGCCTTGTTTGTTTATATTTTGTTTTTGTGTGTGCAAAAATATCTGTACACGAATATCTATATTAAAATAACATATTAATGTTTAAGCAAAGAATCGCTGCTTTCAACCTTAACGGGATCTTCTTAAAATAAAAAAAATCAATCTGGAAAACAGGAAGACGATACTTTGGTTCGTGAAGACGTTCCCTGGCATAAGAATATATATACACACACACACTGATCGCGTCATAATGACGTAATGCAGACAGTCAGCCATACAGACAGATATTATGAAGGCGCGACGTCATATCTATGTATCTATCTAAAAAGAGAAAGAGAAAGAGATCGCTAAATCGTCTAAGGCGGTCCCTAGGGCACTCAAAACACTTCCGGGGTCATACGAGTTACATGTATAAAGTTTGAAAAAAACCGTTTGGGTACTTCTCGAGTTTTAGGGAAACAGACACACAGACATCCTCTGTTTTATATATATATAGATTATATATATATATATATATATATATATATATATGTATATATTATATATAATTGTTTCTACTTTAGGCAATAAACAATACAATATAATTACCTCATTACCAGAGGTTTCCCGAATAAGACGAATACGAAAAAAACGTCCTCATTCGTTCGTCGGACAAGGTAATATATATATATATATGAGGACGTTTTTTATATATATATATATATATATATATGTATATATTATATATATATTATATATATATATATATATTATATATATATATGTATATATTATATATTATATATATATATATATATATATATGTATATATTCATCATCATTTTTTTCATCATTTCATTTTACGTCCGCTTTTTCCTTGCTTGCAAGGGTGGGACGGGAACTGATTCTGGCTTGATTTCTACAGCTGGATGACCTTCCTAACACCAACCTCATTTACAGTGAGTGCTGGGTGCTTTTTTGCCGTGGCACCTCCATGACCACTTTGCAGTGGAATGATAGGGACCCCTGCCCCTATCATCTCATTTCTACAGCTGAGTAAACTGGAGCAATGTGAAATAAAGTGTCTTGCTCAAGGAAACTACACATCAGCCGGTCTGAGAATTGACCTCACAACATTTCGATTGCAAGGCCAATGCTCTAACCAATAAGCCATGTGCCTCCATATATATATATATATAGTTTTAATATAGATGAGATTTTACAGGACTAGAACTATTTCATTCTTTAGAAATCATCAGGAATCTCTGTAGTTACCACCCATTCAACCCGGAATAACTTACCTATATATATATATATATATAGAGAGAGAGAGAGATATAGAGAGGAGGGGGGGGGGGAGAGAAAGTCCCAACTGTTTGGATTTTACATATATCTATACCAACTCTGCATCTCCCCATGCATTGAGTACTCCTATGATTAGTGGTCTTGCCAGTCTCAGCACTGCTGACTCTCTCTATATATACATATCTGTGTGTGTGTGTGTGTAATAAACAACACAATTTAATTATTCCATTACCCAAGGTTTCACGAAGTTAGACGGTTCTAACAGAAACGTCTGATATCGTTCATCAGAAGGAATCTTTATTTATCCAAAGAATGGAATAATTATATTGTGTTGTTTATTACATAATTGAATAGCTCTGTACTTTACATAGAGCACTCTTCTTTCCTTTATCTTTTCCACAGAAATACTTAACATGACCTCACACACTTACACCTCTCCAAGACAATGTCACTGGACCGAGAGCTTTGGTGCTACACAGTAATAGAGAAGACCCGCCTTACCTAAGTACAAAGTGAAACCTACTACAGTCAGTAGGCACCTCTAACAAAATACACCCCGTCCCACTACCCCCACCCCATCCACACCACCCCTTCAATGTAAAGTTATGTTGGTGTCACAACATCCAGCCCGAAACAAATGAGGTCGTGTAGGTGTCACGACAAAAAAACACACAGTCCACGCTGTAATGTGGCCGTGTAGGTAACACGGTAAAAACCTCCCAGTCCACACTGTAAACATGGTTGGTGTTAGGAAGGGCATCCAACTGTAGAAAACCCGCCAGACAGTCCTATGCGAGCAAGTCAACCACTCTTGTCTCAAGTGGGAAAACCCCCGTCCAAACCCATGCAAGCGTGGAATATGGACGTTAAACGATGATGATGATGATGATGATGAGATATATATATATATATATATATATATATATATATATGATAATAATGATGGCTGCGCGTTGCAAATGGGGTGCATATGAAAAAGTAAGTCCTTCATCAGTGACCCTCCAACCGTCCCAGGCATTTCATCGCTTTAAGGGCCATATACCTCAGGTTGGTGCGAACAACGGCTAAAAAAAGTCGTTGGGACACGTAAATAAAGGGGACGTTAGGGTAACAAACAAAATGGTTTAAGCAACGGAAAGTGAGAAGAAATAGACAAGTCCCAGATCTCTATGAATATAAACTCGGTGAAATCGTGAACAAGAGACAAAAGACCATCAAACCTGGTTGAAATGTGAGCAAGGAAGGAATTTCGCACAAGTCTAACGGGGGGAAGAAGAAGAAGAAGGGGTCTGGTCTACGAATTCGGTAAACATAAGTTTTGTGAAGTCGCAGACGAAAGAGAGAGAGAGAAAAAAATTTCATACCGGCTTGACCAAGAACGCGCGAGAAAAGAATTACACACAGGTCACGATTTCACCGAGTTTATATTCATAGAGATCTGGGACTTGTCTATTTCTTCTCACTTTCCGTTGCTTAAACCATTTTGTTTGTTACCCTAACGTCCCCTTTATTTACGTGTTCCAACGACTTTTTTTAGCCGTTGTTCGCACCAACCTGAGGTATATGGCCCTTAAAGCGATGAAATGCCTGGGACGGTTGGAGGGTCACTGATGAAGGACTTACTTTTTCATATATATATATATATGCATGTTACAAACCAAATGAAACCCTGTAAAAGTTGATCTGCTACTTCTACCACTCTGCCGCCATCCCCACACAATTAAATTGGGGGGAATGAAACACCTCTTCTTTCTAAATTTACTTTCACTCTACCTCTTCCCTCTTTCCACCACCACCACTTCTTACACTGCTTGCCATGGCCAACACCTCTTGCACTGTAATCACCACTACCATAACAATCACCTCCACCGCAATTCCAACCACCACCACCACAGCTATCACACCCCACCATAATCACCACCACACCGCCCCCCTCCCCCTTCTGTTTATGTTATTGCTGCAGTTCTAGGATATAATAAATCGTTATTATAAAACAAATCATGATTATTATCATTATTTTAACCACCACCACCACCACCACCATCATTATTATTTTAACCACCACCACCAACACCATCATAATTATTTTAACCACCACTATCACCACCACCACCACTACCACCATCATTAATATTATTACCACCACCACCATCATAATTATTATTAACACCATTACCACCACTACTACCACCACCACCACCACCCATCATCATAATCACCATCACCACCACTACCTCCCCACCATCTTCATTATCATTACCACCACTACCACCTCCCATCACTACCTCCCCACCACCACCATCTTCATCATTATCATTACCACCACTACCACCCCACCACCACCACCATCTTCATTATTATTACCACCACCACCACCATCATCATAATTATTATTACCACAACCACAAACATCATCATAATCACCATCACCCACCACTACCATCCCACCACCACCACCACCACCATCTTCATCATTATTATTACCACCACCACCATCATCATAATTATTATTACCACTACCACCACCATCATCATAATTATTATTACCACCACCACCATCATCATAATTATTATTACCACAACCACAAACATCATCATAATCACCATCACCCACCACCATCTTCATCATTATTATTACCACCACCACCACCACCACCATCATCATAATTATTATTACCACAACCACAAACATCATCATAATCACCATCACCCACCACTACCACCCCACCACCATCTTCATTATCATTACCACCACTACCACCATCACAATTATTATTACCACCACCACCACCATCACAATTATTATTACCACCACCACCACCACCCACCATCACCCTACCATTACTAACCCCCCCCCCCCCCCCCCCCATCACTGTTGGCACATGTCTCTGCTCTATTGTATCATTTCATTGAAATAAGAAAAACAACAAGTATGTATTGTTTGCTGTCTAACTATAACATCCACAACAACAACAACAACAACAACAGACCAATCCTTCCTTCTTAGCACCACCAACACCATAATCACCTTCACCACCATCACCAACACTACCCCAGCACCAACACTACCCCAGCACCAACACCATAAACATCACCACTTCCACCTGCACCACCATCAACACTACCAGCACCAACAGCACCACTACAACCACTACCACCACCAACTACAGCACCACCAACAACACCACCACCACCACCACCACCACCACCACCACCACCACCGCCGCCGCCAGCAGCAGCACCACAAGCACCACCAGCATCACCGCTACCACCAAAACAACCATCAGCATTACCATTACCACTATCAACACCAACCCCCACCACCACCAACACAACTATCACCACCACCACCACCACAACTACCACCACCATCACCACCACAACCATCAGCAATACCATCACCACTACCACTATCTATGCCATCAACCCCAACACCAACAGCCTCAACACCACCAACCCCAACACCACCACCAACACAACCATCAGCAACACCACAACTACCACCTCCACCATCATCACAGCCACCACTATTACTACTACCACCACCACCACCACCACCACTATGTCCTCCTCCAATACTAAAGCAATGCAGTTTGCCACTGTTTGATTATATGTTTGTTTCTTTTTTCTTTCTTTTATCTGTTTGCAGGGGGAGGGGGTCCATAACCTCAACCCCTCCATCTCTGCCCTGATCCCTTCCCAGACCCCTTCCAGTTAATTTTTTCAAATTTAAGCAAATTTATAGGTCAAAGTTTATCTTTGGTTGTTTGAATTTAGACAACAATTTCTCAGAGAATCTTTTACAAATCTCATCATTACCATTATTGTTATTACTGTTATTGTTGTTGTTACTATTGTTGTTCGGCCCCTGTGGCCATTAAGAGAAATCATCATCATCATCATTATTATTATTGCTTTCTCAGTGGAATCTGCTGTGCAACCATTTATATAACGTGATTGGATTCTAGATTCTACCATGATAATGATGCATGCTGCAGTTTTATATGCACACATGCATATGTATACACATCCATCTACACACTTGCACCACACAGACACACACATACACACATGTGTGTATGTGTGTGTTTATATATATATATATATATATATATATATATAAGCAGGGAAAAGCGGACGTAAAATGATGATGATGATATAAATGTATGTGTTTGCTTGTATGATACATATATAAATATACACACTAGCGTGATGTTGTTTGGTAGTGAGACGCGGTCATTGAATGTCGTTGATGTGAAAATGTTAGACAGAAATTAGGATGTCATGCTTCGCTGGATGTGTAATGTTAGCATGCATGAATGGCAAAGCACAGATTAGTTGAAGGAAAAAATAGAGCCTAAAAAGTATCAGATGCACTGGTGTGGATACATGATGTGTATGGAGGATAGTTGTTTTGTGAAGAAATACCAGGAGTTCGTTGTGGACAGGAGCTAGAGAAATGGATATTGTACTGGTGTGGACACATGATGCACATGGAAGATGATTGTTTTGTGAAGAAATGTCAGGAGTCCCGAGTGGAAAGGAGCTGGAGAAAAGAATATTGTACAGATGTGGATACATGATGTGAATGGAGGATGATTGTTTTCTGAAGAAATACCAGGAGTTCCAAGTGGAAAGGAACTGGAGAAGTGGATATTGCCCTGGTGTGAATACATGATGTGTATGGAATATGATTGTGTTTGCGAGGAAATGTCAGGAGTTCCTTGTGGACAGCAACTGGACATTGCACTGGTGTAGATATGTGTTTGGAGGATTGCTTTGTGAAGAAATGACAGGAGTTCCGAATGTAAAGGAACTGGAGAATAGGAAGATGTCAGAAGAAGCTGATCTCTGATTTTCAGACCTCTCTGAGGTGATATAGGAATGTATTAACCCTTTAATGTTCAAACCGGCCAGAATTCTCTACCTTTTTCTGTCAAAACTGGCTATAACTGGTCACTCAAACTAATGTTAAGGTATTGTTCTCAAAATAAATACTTTCAAAATCTCATAAATTCGATATTATGTCAGATAATTATGTGAGGTAAAGCCTTTACCATGAAAATACAATAGTATATATAGAGTAATGTGAATGCTAAAGGGTTAAGTTGTATTGGTTAGGAAGACACATTCAACCCATTCAGGCCTTGAAAGATGGATGTAAAAATGATGATGCTGGTATGGGAGTAAAGATATATACATAGTGTATATTAGATGTGTGTATAAATAGCTGACAGACCTGTGAGGTAAGACTACCAATTTGAAGTTAATATTACCACTGTGTGGGTAAAACTACGACTGTGTGGTTAATACTACAACTGTGTGGTTAATACTACAACTGTGTGGTTAATACTACAACTGTGTGGTTAATACTACAACTGTGTGGTTAATACTACAACTGTGTGGTTAATACTACAACTGTGTGGTTAATACTACAACTGTGGTTAATACTACAACTGTGTGGTTAATACTACAACTGTGTGGTTAATACTACAACTGTGTGGTTAATACTACAACTGTGTGGTTAATACTACAACTGTGTGGTTAATACTACAACTGTGTGGTTAATACTACAACTGTGTGGTTAATACTACAACTGTGTGGTTAATACTACAACTGTGTGGTTAATACTTCAACTGTGTGGTTAATACTTCAACTGTGTGGTTAATACTACAACTGTGTGGTTAATACTACAACTGTGTGGTTAATACTACAACTGTGTGGTTAATACTACAACTGTGTGGTTAATACTACAACTGTGTGGTTAATACTACAACTGTGTGGTTAATACTACAACTGTGTGGTTAATACTACAACTGTGTGGTTAATACTTCAACTGTGTGGTTAATACTTCAACTGTGTGGTTAATACTACAACTGTGTGGTTAATACTACAACTGTGTGGTTAATACTACAACTGTGTGGTTAATACTACAACTGTGTGGTTAATACTACAACTGTGTGGTTAATACTACAACTGTGTGGTTAATACTACAACTGTGTGGTTAATACTACAACTGTGTGGTTAATACTACAACTGTGTGGTTAATACTACAACTGTGTGGTTAATACTACAACTGTGTGGTTAATACTTCAACTGTGTGGTTAATACTTCAACTGTGTGGTTAATACTACAACTGTGTGGTTAATACTACAACTGTGTGGTTAATACTACAACTGTGTGGGTAATACTACAACTGTGTGGTTAATACTACAACTGTGTGGGTAATACTACAACTGTGTGGGTAATACTACAACTGTGTGGTTAATACTACAACTGTGTGGTTAATACTACAACTGTGGTTAATACTACAACTGTCTGGTTAATACTACAACTGTGTGGGTAATATTACAACTGTGTGGTTAATACTATCACTGTGTGGTTAATACTACCACTGTGTGGTTAATACTACAACTGTGTGGTTAATACTACAACTGTGTGGTTAATACTATCACAGTGTGGTTAATACTACAACAGTGTGGTTAATACTACAACAGTGTGGTTAATACTACAACAGTGTGGTTAATACTACAACTGTGTGGTTAATACTACAACTGTGTGGTTAATACTACAACTGTGTGGTTAATACTACAACTGTGTGGTTAATACTACAACTGTGTGGTTAATACTACCACTGTATGGTTAATACTACCACTGTGTGGTTAATACTACAACTGTGTGGTTAATACTACAACTGTGTGGGTAAAACTACGACAGTGTGGTTAATACTACAACTGTGTGGTTAATACTACAACTGTGTGGTTAATACTATCACAGTGTGGTTAATACTACAACAGTGTGGTTAATACTACAACTGTGTGGTTAATACTACAACTGTGTGGTTAATACTACAACTGTGTGGTTAATACTACAACTGTGTGGTTAATACTACAACTGTGTGGTTAATACTACAACTGTGTGGTTAATACTACAACTGTATGGTTAATACTACCACTGTATGGTTAATACTACCACTGTGTGGTTAATACTACAACTGTGTGGTTAATACAACTGTGTGGGTAAAACTACGACTGTGTGGTTAATACTACCACTGTGTGGTTAATACTACAACTGTGTGGTTAATACTATCACAGTGTGGTTAATACTACAACAGTGTGGTTAATACTACAACAGTGTGGTTAATACTACAACTGTGTGGTTAATACTACAACTGTGTGGTTAATACTACAACTGTGTGGTTAATACTACAACTGTATGGTTAATACTACAACTGTGTGGTTAATACTACAACTGTGTGGTTAATACTACAACAGTGTGGTTAATACTACAACAGTGTGGTTAATACTACAACTGTGTGGTTAATACTACAACTGTGTGGTTAATACTACAACTGTGTGGTTAATACTACAACTGTATGGTTAATACTACAACTGTGTGGTTAATACTACAACTGTGTGGTTAATACTACAACTGTGTGGTTAATACTACAACTGTGTGGGTAATACTACAACAGTGTGGTTAATACTACAACTGTGTGGTTAATACTACAACTGTGTGGGTAATACTACAACTGTGTGGTTAATACTACCACTGTGTGGTTAATACTACAACTGTGTGGTTAATACTACAACTGTGTGGTTAATACTACAACTGTGTGGTTAATACTACAACTGTGGTTAATAGTACAACTGTGTGGTTAATACTTCAACTGTGTGGTTAATACTTCAACTGTGTGGTTAATACTACAACTGTGTGGTTAATACTACAACTGTGTGGTTAATACTACAACTGTGTGGGTAATACTTCAACTGTGTGGTTAATACTACAACTGTGTGGTTAATACTACAACTGTGTGGTTAATACTACAACTGTGTGGTTAATACTACGACTGTGGTTAATACTACGACTGTGGTTAATACTACAACAGTGTGGTTAATACTACAACTGTGGTTAATTCTACGACTGTGGTTAATACTACAACTGTGGTTAATACTACAACTGTGGTTAGTACTACAACTGTGTGGTTAATACTACAACTGTGTGGTTAATACTACAACTGTGTGGTTAATACTACAACTGTGTGGTTAATACTACAACTGTGTGGTTAATACTACAACTGTGTGGGTAAAACTACCATCCTGTGGTTACAACTACTATTATAAGACTTCCTTCTACCAACAGATACGATATGATTATTTCTATTCATTGTAGTGAAATTTTACACTAAGAAAGCTGCTTATGTTTGAGAACAATAATCTGAAATATGGATTTGAAGATATAACTAACTATAGAGGACACTTTAGTCCTTCTTCATGTACATGGCAACCACTCTCGTGCTGGTGGTGCTATAAAATAGACTCAGTCCATACTGTGACATGCATAGCAACAAGCTTCATCAGCTACTGTGGTCTGTTACTGTGTGTATGTATATCTGTTACTGTGGTCTCTTACTGTGTGTGTGTGTGTGTGTGTATCAGTTACTGTGGCCTCTTACTCTGTGTGTGTATGAGAGAGAGAGAGAGGTATGATGTTAACCACAATCTGTAAGAAGATATCTTAAGGCATGTCCAACCCATACCAGACAGGGTGGTGCACTATAATGTTATATAGGGCAGTATATGGAAGTGTAGTGTAGTTGTGTGTAACTAGACACACGCACAAAGATATACCAATACATACCCTTTTTGACAAGGATATATATAGACATATAATGCGTTGAAATGTGCAAGACCCCCAGCAGACAACTGATGAAGGAAAATTTTCTACCATTCTAGCTTTCCTCTTTTTATAAATACTCCTTATCCATCAACTACACAACCCGTATATATATATATATATATATAACGAAGGAGGTGTGGTAAGGAACCATATGGACCATACGCACCAGAGTACTCAATACTTAGGGTAGTAGAGTGGGTAATAGGAAAATGTTTAACCCAGACAGCAGAGCTCAAGCCGTTTCGACGGCTATTTCTGGACTGAAATAGCCGTCGAAACGGCTTGAGCTCTGCCGTCGGGGTTAAACATTTTCCTATATATATATATATATATATATATCATTATCATCATCATTTCATTTTATATATATATCCGTATGGGGTTGATGGCTGAGAGAAAAGAGTACTCAATACCGAAGTAGAGTTTAATATCATTATTATTATTAAGGGCGGTAGATTGGCAGTATCGGTAGAGGGTCTGACGCCATACTTTGCAGCAAAGAGTTACGGCCCTTTATGATCTGAGTTCAAATCCCACCGAGGTTAACTTTGCATTTCATCCTTACGGGGTCGATAAAATAAAGTACCAGTAATACACAGTACCACTGGAATAATTGCTGGCTTTGTGCCAAGAGTAGAAACTACGGGGTCGATAAAATAAAGTACCAGTAATGTACTGGGTGATTGCTGGCCTTGTGCCTAAAGTAGAAACAATTATCATTAAGGCTAAAAAATGAGTCTTGTTACTCTGGAGTTTCGCCTGTTTATCACAGGGTCATTAGACAAGAACTTCTCTGATGTGTGTGTATATGTATGTGTATATTTGACATTTCTATCCGGTTGTTGCATAAATTGATCCATTTAATAGTTAAATAACCGTTTTATGGCTGACAGCCAAATACTCTCTCTCTCTCTCTCTCTCTCTCTCTCTCTCTCTCTCTCTCTCTCTCTCTCTCTCTCTCTCTCTCTCTCTCTCTCTCTCTCTCTCTCTCTCTCTCTCTCTCTCTCTCTCTCTCTCTCTCTCTCTCTCTCTCTCTCTCTCTCTCTCTCTCTCTCTCTCTCTCTATATATATATATATATGTCTGTCTGTCTGTCATTCTCACTTTCTCTCTCTCTCATCAACGCCATTGTAAACACCCATGCAGTTTTGTTTTGTATATCTTGTTCGTAATAACAAAATAAAACATGATAGCTAGTAGCGGTAGTGGTGGTAGTAATAGTTTGATTTACTAGCTAGTTGCTGTAGTAGTAGTGGTGGTGGTAATAGCTATATTTACTAAACTAGTTGCTGTAGTAGTAGTTGTTGTTATTGTTGCTGTTTTATTTACTAACTATAAACACTAGTAGTAGAGGTTGTATTAGTACTGGTGGTGGTTGTAATAGTTATGTCATGGTTACTGAATTGAATATGTTAGCTGGAGATAATGATGATCGCATACATACATACATACATACCCACTCACATGCTCTCATACACACACTGCAGAGGATATGCGACGGCTAGAGAGAAATGAGGCAAGCATGTTCCGTTGGATGTGCAAAGTCAATGTGCGTGAACGACCGAGCATGGAATGTGTTGAGAGAGAAACTGTGTTTGAGAGGTATAAATTGTAGTGTGCGGGAGAGGAGACTGCGATGGTATGGACATGTGATGCGCATGAAGGATGACTGATGGGTGAAGAAGTGCCAAGAAATACCAGTTGAAGGAAGACGCGGTAGAGGTAGACGACGAAAAACATGGGCGGGGGTGGTGAGAGCAGACCTCAGATTGATGAAGCTCACGGTGGAGATGACGAAGGACCGTGATAAGTGGAGAGATGCTGTGCTGAATAGGACCCGTCCCACCCTTGCAAGCAGGGAAGAGCGGACGTAAAATGATGATGATGACACGCACACACATATATGAATTCACATACACTCGCTCTGTTGTTCGACCTTCATTGGTTCCAATAACAAGTATCCCAGTTGTTTGAACAACAGACCATCCTGCTCATGAAATTAAGTGCCAGTGGCTGAACATTCCACAGACACGTGTACCCTTAATGTAATTCTCAGGGTGATTCAGTGTGATACAATGTGTGATACGGCTGGCCCTTTGAATTACAGGTACAGCACTTTATTTTTCCAAGTGAGTAGACTGGAGCAACGTAAAATGAAGTGTCTTGCTCAAGGACACAACATGCAATCAGGAATTGAACTCCTGACCTTGCGAACATAAGTTGAACACCTAACCACTAAGCCACATGCCTACACTATATATAGTACCAGAAACAACAGAGATGTAAGCTTTGCAACAGATTGCTGTCTGGTCGAGAAGGACCTTTTTAATGATAGGACCGAGGGCTCCTATCATTAAAACACCCAAGAAGCCTCAATCAGATGTAACCCTTACACTTTTCTATCTCTATTGGGTTTCAAATATTTTTTACAGAATTCTAAAATAATATCATTATTTTGGTAGATTGGCAGTATCGGTAGAGGGTCGGACGCCATGCTTTCCAGCATAGTTACGTCCCTTTACGATCTGAGTTCAAATCCCGCCGAGGTTGACTTTGCCTTTCATCCTTACGGGGTCGATAAAATAAAGTACCAGTAATGCACTGGGTAATTGCTGGCCTTGTGCCTAAAATAGAAACAATTATTTTATTTGTCCCGGTGGGGACAAATTTAGGGCGGTGGATTGGCAGTATCAGTGGAGGGTCGGACGCCATGCTTTCCGGCATAGTTACGTCCCTTTACGATCTGAGTTCAAATCCCGCCGAGGTTGACTTTGCCTTTCATCCTTACGGGGTCGATAAAATAAAGTACCAGTAATGTACTTGGTAATTGCTGGCCTTGTGCCTAAAGTAGAAACAATTATTTTATTTGTCCCTTTTAAAAATCTGGTTTATTCCACAAAGAACCCTCAGTGGGCTTCGTCTGTGAAGGGTTAATATACCCCATTGTTCTAATATCATGATCATGGCCGGACTTTCACCTGCTGAGGCCCTAAGTTATATGAAATTTAAAGCCCTTCTCTACAAAAATATGAGAAAAATAATTAAAATAATTATACATGATTATTATTTTTTTATATTAATGTTAGTGACTAATATATATATATATATATATATATATATATATATACATATACACACACCTCTCTAACACAATGTCACTGGATCAAGATTTTTGGCGCTATGCAGTTATACAGAAGACCCGCCTTCCCTTAAATACAAACTTAAACCTACAGTCAGTAGGCACCTCTTAACCCAATATACAACCCACACCACACCTCTACTTTATCCTCCCACTTCCGTTCACTATAAAGTGGTCGTGTAGGAGATACGGTAAAAAGATTCCCAGTCCACGCTGTAAATGTGGTTGGTGTTAGGAAGGGCATCCAGCCGTAGAAAATCTGCCAGAAACAGTTCTGTGCGAGCGAAACACGGTCACCTGACCAATCTTGCCTCAAGTGGGACAAACCCATCCAACCCATGCTAGCATGGAAGATGGACGTTAAACGATGATGGTGATATTCTATAAACAATGTTTCACACACTTAACAAGTATGTGCGACCATTGGTTTTGTGGTCCAGTTATGGCCACCACTGTATATAAAGAGGCACTTTTAAACTGGCCCATCGTCGGGCACGTGGGCAACCTTGAAGCATATATCGTACATATGTTAAGTGGATGAAATTTTCTTTACACTAAATAACCTCTTTTGCAACAGATTGAGCACTGTTTTCCTTGATCGCTTGTCTACGGATTTCTACACACGCACACACAAATACAAATACATACATATATATATATATATATATATATATATATATATATATATATATAGGAACAAGTATGACTCCGACGGCAGAGCTCAAGCCGTTTCGTCGGGGTCATACTTGTTCCTATTACCTACTCTACTACCTTCAGTATTGAGTACTTTGGTGCGTTATGGTCCATCTGGTTCCTTACCACATTTCCTTCGTTATATATATATATATATATATATATATATATATATATATATATATATATATATATATATATATATAATGGTAAGAAATTCTCAGGAGAGCTGGACAGCAGAACGTCTTCAGAGAAGAAACCCCAATCACGCGAGTGTTTTGGCCCTTAACTTCTGAAAAATTCTTTATATAATTTTTGATGATTTAGTGTTAAAGAATAAAAACTAATGATGAAATGAAAATATAATTTTAAAATGAGGGCCCGAGTGTATGTGGCCCTAAGCTATAACTTATTTAACTTATAGGTAAGTCTAGTATTGGTTCCACTGAGCCCTCCAAGGGTGTGGCCCTAGCTGTTGTTTATTTAGTTTATAGGTAAATCCAAAACTGGCTACACTGAGGTCCCCAAAGGTGTGTAGCTCTAAACTATATCTTATTTAGTTTATACCGTAATTCAAGCACTGGCTACATTGAGTCCCCCCTCCCCCTTTCCCCAAGGCTGCGTGGCCCTAAGCTATAACTTATTTAGCTTATAAGTCCCAGCACTGCTTTTGATCTTCACCATATTATGTGATTAATAAACATAACATGGTATATTTCTCTATTTCTCTGCTGAAGTACTCGATGTAAGGGAGGTAACTGATGTGTTCTTAGTTTGTATTTAATATCTAGCAGTCTATATACAATGTGTAATGGAATGGAGTCATTTCTAAAACACACACACGCACCACACTAACACATACACTGACACTTAAAAACTCACAAACTCAGACTGATACACACACACACTCACACAAACGCTTCCACCCATACACTGGCACACATATACACTGACTGAGGAGGGTAGATTTAATGGCTGTGTGTATATATATATATATATAGATTATATATGTGTGTGTTAACTGTTGTTGGTGGCATTAGCAATGATAATTATGTTGATGGTAGAGCTTGTGCCAATGGTGGTGGCTATGGTGGTGGTAGGGATGCGATTGTTGTTGTTGGTGGTGGTGTTGGTTGTGATGGTGGTTCTCTTTCACTTCACAAGTCATTTATTTTATTGACCTCTGAAAGTATGACAAGCTGACTGGACCATGGTAGGATTTGAACTCATAGTCCAGATAACCAGAACCAATACCACAAATACTACAAGCCACACTGTCATTCAGCCCTACATGAAAATAACTCTATTAATTCACAACCTTAACTCAGATGTTCTGATCTTTAATGTTAACAAATGTAATTAGAAATGTAATTTTAATTAAATTTAGACCATAATTGGTTACTCCTAATTGCTATCTCTCTCTAACAATATTGCTGTAGGTGATTGGTAAAACTACTACAACTGTTTATTTGTCTGTCTGTTTGTCTTAACACACCTTCTTTAATTATAGAAATCTCTGTTGGAATATATATGTTGACAATTGACTCTCTTCTTTTTTTTCTAGTCTTTCGACTTTAATATAACCTAGACTTATGTTTACTATGTCAATATATATATATATAGGTGTGTGTGTGTTTATGTGTGTGTATATATAAAGGTACTCAATACATTGGTAAAGTAAGGGCATATTTATTATATATAGAAATGGTTTGTACAGGACTAGAACTGTTTCATTCATATAAAATCATCAGGAATATATGTGTGTGTGTGTCTGTGTGCATGTATATATGTCTGTATATATATATATATATATATATATATATTGACTCTCTTATTTTCCAGTCTTTCTATTTGGCTTTAATATAACTTAGACATGTTTACTATGTCAATATCAACATCATCATAATTTAACATCCATCTTCAATGCTTACATTGGTTAGATGAGTTGTCCTGACATTGTGAGACTAGTCAGATCAGATGACCATGTCTTGCTTGTACAGAATGATTTCAGGCTGGATGCTCTTCCTAACACCAACCACATTTACACTGTGCACTGGACTGGGTGCTTATCATGGCACTAACATGATGAACTGATAGGCTGGACTTGATGCTTTTTGTCATGGCACCCAAACGACTACATGACAGGGTGGACTGGATGCTTTGTATTGTGGCACCAACATGAACACCATTATATATCAGTAGTCAAGCATATGGTGAAAGTTACTAATTCAATTTTCAAACACCATCTTCTAAACATATGTGGTCACTTTGTCCCAATGTGCACTGGGATGAATAGTATCAATTTTAAAATTCTGAAATCATAGTGATTTCCAGAGGGTGACTGAGGAGATGGGACTGCATGTCTTTCTGTTGTTTTTTTCTATTGTCTTTGTCCCATGTGCCTCCTATTTTGAATAAATATATATATAGTGAAAGAGTGAAGAATAGCATGGTCAACAGTACAAAAAGGGTTTTATTTACAGTATTAACAATTGTTTCATTGATTAGGGTGTCTAAAAATTGCTAATCACTTGAAGTTGTGACACTCAATTTTAATTCAATGTATGCCTAATCAAATCATCAGAATTGGATTACCAATAACGATAATTTGTTATCCTATATATAGTTATATTTGGGGAGGGTCATGTATTGCCAGAAATAATAATAAAAGACACTCAGTTATGTTGGTGCCACAACATCCAGGCCGAAACAAACGAGATCGTGTAGGTGTCACGACAAAAAAACACACAGTCCACGCTGTAATGTGACCGTGTAGGCAACACGGTAAAAACCTCCCAGTCCCACACTGTAAATGTGGTTGGTGTTAGGAAGGGCATCCAGCTGTAGAAAACACGCCAGACAGTCCACGCTGTAATGTGGCCGTGTAGGCAACACGGTAAAAACCTCCCAGCCCCACACTGTAAATGTGGTTGGTGTTAGGAAGGGCATCCAGCTGTAGAAAACCCGCCAGACAGTCCTATGCGAGCAAGACAACCACTCTTGCCTCAAGTGGGAAAACCCCCGTCCAAACCCATGCAAGCGTGGAACAGGGACGTTAAACGCTGATGATGATGATGACTCACTGTTTGGTTTGCATTGGTTGTCACTTCTGTATCTTTTATATCTCCATAGTTAATTTATCTGGCAATCAATGTTTATTATTGATTGACCAACGATTAAAAATACAGATATAAATATATATCAAAGGTGTATATTGAGTTAGAAACTCAAAATAGTCTCTTACAATTAAATAGCTCAAGGAAAGAGACTTTTCCGTGGTGTAATTGAATATAAAAGAGAGATAAACACAGATATATACATATATGTGTTCAAATCGTAAGGGACCAGATTTGCTAGGGTGAAAAAAATACTAACTCTGAACAATAGGGTTTTCCAGACTCAATTTAAAATAATAAATCAAGAAAATGAATGCAAACCGATATTGGGGCAACTGCCAGAGACCCAGACAGCTTTGGTAATGCTGTTTCGCAATTATCGTGAAGGGAATTACCAATTCTTTTGCTCATCAGTGGGTGTAAAATTAGTAAACCCTTCACTTCTAAGTATCTCAGAAGACTGAGTTTGGCAAACCCTATTGTTCATACTTAGTATTTTTTTTTCACCCTAGCAAATCTGGTCCCTTACGATTTGAACACATATATGTATATATCTGTGTTTATCTCTCTTTTATATTCAATGATATAAATATATATAGTCTAAGTTCTTTCGTCACACATCTGTGACTTCATCAGTGGTACTATATATATATATATATATATATATATATATATATATATATATATATATATCGCTGTTAACTTATGGCTTCTAAATTTAATGGAGAAAAAGTGGGTGGGTAAGTTGGTATAATTAGCTAGCACACTTAATCTGAAAACAAGAGATGTGGTTTCAAATCCCACCCGCGTTGGTAGATGTTATTTTCCTGTAGAAATATCTAAAGGGCAAAGGATCACAAATAAAACATTATTTTGTTTTGTAACATTTCTTATCCTTTGCCCTCTCTATATATATATATCTACCATATTGTACCTGATTTGTTGAAGTCATCATCAATCAATTACGACATATCTCACAATGCTTCATATTAACTATACTACTATATATGTATGTATGTATGTGTGTGTGTATGTATATATATATATATATATATATATATATATATATATATATATATATATATAGTGTGTGTGTATCCTAAGTGAACTCGAGATTGAATGTACATACATATTCTCTCTTTTTTATTATTTCCAATGCATTCTCTTCTCATGTTTCTAGTAATATAAGTTGACTTTTATACAATCTCTTAACCTCTCTCTATATCTCTCTCATATATATATAATATAGATGTATATATGTATATTTGTGTATGTGTGTGTATATATATGTATGTGTGTGTATATATATATATATATATATATACACACACACACACATATAAATATATATATATACACACACACACACATATATAAATATACATATATATATTTACATATATACTTTTACATATAAATATATATATATATATATATTATATTATATTATATTATATTATATTATATTATATTATATTGGCGCATACACTCAGATCTGCAAACTCATACATACAATCAAAGCAAGAAACACTGAATATTGTACTGCAAAGGTATTTTGAATTTACATATCAAGTTGAATTCATTCATTCATCATGACATTTGATCAGAAGTTTGCTTCCTTTCTTTTTTCTCTTTTCTTCTTTTTTTTTTTTTTGTCGTTTTCCCCCTTTTTTCATCTGTTCTTCCTTTTATTCTTTCTGAAGAAATACCCGTGTCAGAAACATTAAGACCTTTCAAAAATGTTTCTTTTAAACATTATACTGCTATTGTAATATTGTTCTCTGGTGTTGTACTTTAATTTCCCTGGCTTGTATTGTGTATGGGTATATATGCAAGCAGGGAAAAGCGGACATAAAATGATGATCACACACACACACACACACACAGACACACAGACACACAGACACACACAGACAGAGAAATTCAAAAATCGATTAATATTTGATAAAACTTAAATCCATTTAATGTAACAATTATAAAAAATATTTATCTTGTCGGATTAAAGAAAAAAATCTTTAAATATATTTCTGTGCTTTTACTTTTTATCTATAATCTTTGATTTGTTTGGAACTTTAACTCCTTTTTCAACTTATATATGTGTGTGTATATATGTGTGTGTTTTTGGGGTTTTTTTCGTTTCTGCCCCTGCTCACTCTCTGCTATTTTTCTATTCCTTTAATTTTTTATTCTATTTTCTGATAAAGGACTAGAGTCTGAAAGGTTAAGTCTTTTCCTACTATATTATGCGTGAAACTAATATGTATCTTCATCATCTGTTGTATTTTGTCATTTACTTTGCGTGCATATGTATACTGTTCACTTTCCTGACATTTGTACATTATTCTATGTACTATACATGCACCTTTGATGAATTGAGCACTGTACATGATCATTTTCATAAGGGCGGTGGATTGGCAGTATCGGTAGAGGGTCGGACGCCATGCTTTCCAGCATAGTTACGTCCCTTTACGATCTGAGTTCAAATCCCGCCGAGGTTGACTTTGCCTTTCATCCTTACGGGGTCGATAAAATAAAGTACCAGTAATGCACTGGGTAATTGCTGGCCTTGTGCCTAAAGTAGAAACAATTATATATATATATATATATATATATATATATATATATATAAAGTGAGTCAGTAGATTTGTGGTTTACTGAGGAAGGTACCAATATTAGCACTCTATACTATAGCAGGGCGTATACATTAAGAAGAACAAAAGGAGGTTTCACATTGAGGTTTTTATTTATTGATTAGGCTCAGCTACAAACGTTTTACAGTTAGGTGGCTCAAGATCCATATTTGTGTTACAGAATCTCATCAGAATGAGATTCTGGTTTAGTTTGATGATTAACAAGCAGAGGCAGACCCAGGAAAACCTGGGACGAGCTGATAAATTCCGACCTCACACACTTACACCTCTCCAAGACAATGTCACTGGACCGAGACCTTTGGCGGTACTCAGTAACAGAGAAGACCCGCCTTACCTAAATACAAAGTAAAACCTACTAGTCAGTAGGCATCTCTAACAAAATACACCCCCGTTCCACCCCATCCACACTGCCCCCTTCAATGCAAAGTTATGTTGGTGCCACAACATCCAGGCTGAAACAAATGAGATCGTGTAGGTGTCACGACAAAAAACACACAGTCCACGCTGTAATGTGGCCGTGTAGGCAACACGGTAAAAACCTCCCAGTCCCACACTGTAAATGTGGTTGGTGTTAGGAAGGGCATCCAGCTGTAGAAAACCCGCCAGACAGTCCTATGCGAGCAAGACAACCACTCTTGCCTCAAGTGGGAAAACCCCCGTCCAAACCCATGCAAACGTGGAACAGGGACGTTAAATGATGATGATGATGATAGGGGCTGGAGTCAGGTCTATAACACAAATATGGACCTTGAACCACTCACCTGTAAAATGTTTGTAACTAAGCCTAATCGCTAAAAACCTCAATGTGAAGTCTCGTTTTCTTCTTCTTAATATATACATACAAGGGTCAGTTGGAAAGTTCATTGGCTGACCAAGATACTCTCATGGAATGACCAAATGAGGTTTATTTTTCAACAAAGTCCCTGGAAAGAAACAAAGCAGTCATTAAGAAGAGTTGAAATAAATGCATGCAAGATTTCACAGCTCTATCATCACTCCTTCATTGTCAGCCTATGAACTTCTCAGCTGACCCTCATATATTTGTCGCGCTGGTCATATTTTTGGTGGGGCTGGATGGCCTTCCTCTCACCAACCACTTTACAGTGTAGACTGGGTGTATTATTCGTGCCACCAGCACTAGAGAGTTTGTCTTATTGGACTCAAGAGTCTTCTCCAGCCTGTATCAGTTTATATATATATATATATATATATATATATATATAGTGTGTGTGTGTGCATATATATATATATACAGTTCCCTGGTATTCGTGGGGTTTATGTTCCTAGAACACCTGCGAACATTGAAAAACCGCGAATATTAGTCGTGGTCCATAAAAATGCCAAAACATAACGTAAAATATAGGCTGGCAAATACGGTATATTGTTATTAATAATTTAGCATTAAAAAGTGTGAAAAACATATATATTGCCATGAAAAAAAGCCATAAAAACATTGCGGGAGATATTTACAATTCCATGAATATGCAATGGTTTCCCCAAACAATTATTAGTTAGGTTCTAAGGAAAATTCTATGAATAACTGGGACAACAAATACTGGGGGTTCACTGTATGTGTTGTGTGTGTGTATATATATATATATATATATATATATATATATATATACACACACCTCCCACACTTTGAATATAAAAATCTTATTCATAAGGGATTGATGTATGTTCAATAGAAAGTATAAAAGTAAGCTTTATTACTCAAGTGTTTATCTGTTTTTCAGAGTCGTGGTCTTATACAAGAGGTAAATACTTTCCTCTCTACAACAAAACAAATATTTTCAATCTTATTGATGTTGTCTCTTGATCTTTTCGTCTCTTGATCTCTTTGATGGCTGTTTATAACTTTTGCTGCTTTGTATATTCTGTATGTATGTATATATGTGTGTATGTATGTATTATCTGATATGATATATTTATGTACATGCATGTATGTATGTGTATCTGTGTATATATGCATGTTTGTAAGTATGTATACATGCATGTATGTATATATGTATGTGTCTACCTTGTCTTAATCTCATTATATATATATATAATTGTTTCTACTTTAGACACAAGGCCAGCAATTACCCAGTGCATTACTGGTACTTTATTTTATCGACCCCGTAAGGATGAAAGGCAAAGTTAACCTTGGTGGGATTTGAACTCAGACCGTAAAGGGACGTAACTTATATATATATATATAATAAGTTCAAATCCCGCCGAGGTTAACTTTGCCTTTCATCCTTACGGGGTCGATAAAATAAAGTACCAGTAATGTACTGGGTAATTGATGGCCTTGTGCCAAAAGTAGAAACAATTATATATATATATATATATATATATCAGAAAATGTGTTTGCAAGAAATCTGAACTGTGCAAGTTATATATATATGTATATATATGTATATATATGTATGTGTGTGTGTGTGTGTGTGTGTGTACACACATTCATGCATCTATGCAGTAACACATTACTGATAGAATGAAGCCTATGAATCATTCTTGTGTCTATATGTGTTTGTCTCTGTGAAGTATATGAATGTCTGTGTGTGTGTGTGTATATATATGAATGTGTGTGTCTGTGTGTCTATATGAATGTGTGTGTCAGTGTGTGTGACTTTCACTATGTTTTCTATACCATGAAGAAACAGTAAACATACACGCACATGTAGATGAATGGTAAAAAATAAAAGCTAAGCATGAAATATATATATACAGTGTTGTGAAAGTTGTTCTATTTGGCAGTAAATGAATACCAGCTATTGTTATGACTATGTCTGTGAGCATGACTGATCTGTGCCGGGCATGTGATTTATCTTATCATTATTCTAAGACATTCTTTTATAATTTTATATATTTCTTCTTCAAGACATTCTTCAGAAATTGTTTGAATGAACTGCGAAAATATTCAATGTGATGTAATGTGATGTGGTGTAATGCAATGTGATGTGATGTAATGTGGTGTGATGTGATGTGATGTAATGTGATGTGATTTAATGTGATGTGATGTGATGTGATGTGATGCGATGTGATGTGATGTTAGATATTATAAGGTGATTTATTCGTATTCTTGCAACATGGCTACAATGTTTCAGCCATGCATGTGTTCACTAAGCTTCATCAGAAAAGTAAAATAAATCTTTTCTGATGAAGAGTAACAAAAATAAGCTTTGCTGAAACACCATGGGTATGTTGTAAGAATACAAATAAATCACATATATATGTGTATGTGTATATATATATATATTCATTTCATTTTCATTTCATTTTACGTCCGCTTTTCCCTGCTTGCAAGGGTGGGACGGGAACTGATTCTGGCTTGATTTCTACAGCTGGATGCCCTTCCTAACACCAACCTCATTTACAGTGAGTGATGAGTGCTTTTTTGCAGTGGAATGATATGGACCCCAGTCCCTATCATCTCATTTCTACAGCTGAGTAAACTGGAGCAATGTGAAATAAAGTGTCTTGCTCAAGGAAACAACACATCACTCGGTCTGAGAATAGAACTCACAACCTTTTGATTGCAAGGCCAATGCTCTAACCACTAAACCATGTGCCTCCATATATATATATATGCATATATATATATATATATGCATATATATATATGCATATATATATATATATGCATATATATATATGCATATATATATATATATGCATATATATATATATGTATATATAAATATGTAGAAGTTCTATTTAAATTGTTGGGATACAACAAACAAATATTTTTATACTGATATAAAGCACTCAACAAATAATTGGAGTAAAAATACGATATTAACAAATGGAAACTATATTTATAAAACCATATTTATTTCATTATACATATTTCAAGGACACCAAGTTAAATTCTGGTGTGCTTTCATCAGATAAAATATAATATAGAGCAGTTTTATAAATAAATATTGACATACCCTTAAAGAATGCAACCATTACTATCCGGGAGCTTCCAACAGTAATGGTTGCATTCTTTAAGGGTATGTCAATATTTATTTATAAAACTGCTCTATATTATATTTTATCTGATGAAAGCACACCATAATTTAACTTGGTGTCCTTGAAATATGTATAATGAAATAAATATAGTTTCCATTTGTTAATATCGTATATATATATATCATATACATCACCATTCATAAACCTCATTAACTTTTAATTTCTTAATTTTTTAAATTATGTATTATCTTACAACGGTTTTTTTAATTTTTCTCTGTGAGACAGTGTTTCTCAGTATTAAAGGTTATATATCTCTCTCTCTTTCTCACACTCATTTTCTCCTCCTCTCTCATCCTTCCTTCTTATACTCCTCCTCCGTCATCCTTTCCTTATTATTTTTTTTTTTTTCTTCTATCTATATTCTTTCTTCCTCTTCCTTACCTTTTCCTTCCCCACTTCCTTTTCTTTTTTTCCCAATCTCATATATCCATCTTATTTTATTTTTCATATGTTGATTTAACACTTCACCGCTCGCAAGTGTTTTTTAAGCTTCATATCATGTCTCCCTGTTTATCTGATGAGAACGCAAATATCATCCCATGATGATATTTGTTTTTGAAATGCGCATAATAAAATACATGGAACTCTTTTAACCATCTTTTGATTTTATATTATATATATATATATATGTCAGCCTAATTTGTTCTATTCTTATGAATGTATCGTATTGATTTGCTCCGTAACACGTGTTATCAATGAGCAGTTCTATATGAGGCAAGGTTGAAATGATTGGAATGGCTTTTATGGCTTTAGCATTGTATCGATCTAAATTTCTCATTGTGTGTGTGTGTATTTTACAAAGAAATTAGGTAAGCTTGAAATTTTGAAATCTATTGGCTTTTAATGTAAAAATTGGCCCCAATATATATGTTAACTGTAAAATAGTTGAATAAATCAGGCATCTCTCTTTCCCTCCACCTTTTCCCATCGCCATTGTTAATTTACCTGACTTATTTGGCTATTTTTCAATTGATTTATGAATTGTGGTAGATTTTAACATGAAAAGCAAATAAACTCTAAATATATTTATCTTTCTATTTATTTACACACACACACACACGCACACACATTATTTTGTAGAAATGACTTCTACAGGACTAGAACTCTTTCATTCATAAGATGATTTCTTATGAATGAATCAGTTCTAGTCCTGTAGTCATATATATATATATATATATATTACCGTCCAAACCCATGCTAGCATGGAAGATGGACGTTAAATGATGATGATGATGATTATAATGATCTATATATATATTGTTTTAAAGATGGTCTCTTTGTTTATTCAACTTTATGAAATTCTGTATTTCTGTATTTTAACCAATTCTGTTTTTAATGCTTCTCTCTGATGGTGGATCTTTACTTCATATTTTCTCTGGAATATTGGAATTTAAAAAGAATTCTTTGATTATTTTTACCTGGACTGATCTATTCATGCTCTAATATAATGTATGTTTCACCTGCAGCATTCTCCTGTGTCATCATCATCATTGCTGTAATCAACCCATATAATCTGTCTAGCAATTAAAGTTGTTGAAGGCTGCTCCCATCGGGAGAGTTGGGTATCCCAAGACCCCAAAGAGGGTCCAGAAAGGAAGCAAACTTTAAGAATTTTAATTTTATTTAATTGGGTAATTGAAAGCACGTGGCCTAGTGGTTAGGGTGTTGAACTCATGAAAGTAAAGTTGTGTGTTTGATTCCAGGACCTGACAGTGTGTTTATTCTTGAGCAAGACACTTTATTTCATGTTGCTGCTCCTGCCAGAAGCTGCAACCAGTAGATAGTATCAGCAATGGCAAAGCCATGGAAAACATTGCTTCCTTGGTCTGATCTGACGATCAGCTCCTTTCTTCTGCAAGGAGTTGTGACTGACAGATAGTATCAGCAATGGCAAAGCCATGGAAAACATTGCTTCCTTGGTCTGATCTGACGATCAGCTCCTTTCTTCTGCCAGGAGTTTTGACTGACAGATAGTATCAACAATGGAAAGACCTATGAGAACATTGCTTTCTTGGTCTGATCTGATGATCAGCTCATATTTTTCTGCCAGGAGTTTTGACTGGTAGATAGTATTAAATAAAAACGTCTGTAAGAGAAGGAAAACATGGTTACAGGTAAGAATCAATTATGTTTAGTTTGTAAGAATATATCATATAAATAGTGGAAAGTAGAGGAAATAACCTGTGGTGAAATAAATAAAAATTGTTTCTTTGAAAAATATATTTAGTGATATAGAAGGAGGCCGAATTAGCAATAAACAGCTGGGTTCACTGTTGGGTGTCTACCCCTTTAAACTATATATATATATATATATATATATATATATATATATATATATATATAGTATATATATACAGTATATATAAGTTTATCCCGGGTTCAATTGGGGGTAACCACATACATATATATATATATATATATATATATATATATATATATATATACACATACATATATCAGATAGGATATATATATATATGTGATAGGATGTGGTAGACCAGTTCAGATCTAGCTATCGAAACGGCCAGAGCTCAGATGTATGTATATATATATATGTATGTATATTTATGCATGTATATATATATGTATGTATGTATGTATATATATATATGTAGGTATACATATGTAGGTATATATATGTAGGTATATATATGTAGGTATATATATGTAGGTATATATATGTAGGTATATATATGTAGGTATATGTATGTAGGTATATGTATGTATATATATGTAGGTATATATATGTAGGTATATATATGTAGGTATATGTATGTATATAAATGTATGTATATATATATGGATGTATATATATATATGGATGTATATATATATATGTATGTATATATATATGTATGTATATATATATGTATATATATATATATGTATGTATATATATATATGTATGTATATATATATATGTATGTATATATATATATGTATGTATATATAAATGAATGTGTATATATATATATTTCGTTTCTGATGGCGTAGGACAGAACAAAGGAGGCACAAAAACAAAGAAAAGAATCCCCAGTCACTGAAGAGGTCACAGAATGTGTGACGAAAGAACTTTGACAATATATGAACAATCATCTGGTTGCGCAACCAACCAACTGGAAATTTATAAATTCTTAAATTTATAATATAAATTTAATTTATTATAAATTTAATTTATTATAAATTGAAGTGAAAGCAACTGGTGCGTGTGTTTCTTATTGGCAACATGACCCTCCCAAAGTATATATATGTATATATATATATGCAAATTAGGCTGCTCAGCCGTTAATATGCATAAGGAAAGTATATACTTTCAGACGTTCAACCATCTGGCAGGAAGATATACGTTGCTGACGATAGCTAATAAGCTTGAAACTAGTACAGCGTTCCTTTGTCAGTGTTGAACAAATGAGCAACGATGGCTTAATTCGGGATGTTTGTTTACAAACACACCGAGCATTATAATAAATGTTCGGTGAATCCATACATACATATATATATATATATACATACTACTGTACGTCTGTATACATATATGTATGTACGTATACATACTTATATTTAAGTAACAGCCGTACTAAGAGTGGGAAATGAAATTTTGTTTCATTTTTTCCGTTTATATATATATGTATATATATGTATGTATATATATATATGTGTATATATATATATATATATATATATATATACATACACACACCCTCTCTGCATCTGATCATACACCAAGTATTCCCTGAGTTGTTGACTTCTCTTCCTTCTCAGCCAGTGTAGCACCAGATCAGATACACTCCTGTATATCAGAGCTCCTGTTGTAGAGAACTAACTCTGATCCTTATCCACCAGTCAAGTGATTCCTTCCACTTCCACTTGACCTCGAAAATATATATATATATCGCCCACGATATATATATATATATATATATATATATATATATATATATATATATATATATCCGCATGTAGTTGACAACAGAGAAAAAGGAATACTCAATACCAAAGTAGAGTTTGAAGTAGAAACAATTATTATTCAAGCTAAAAAGTGGCTTTTGTTATTCTGGAGTTTCACCTGTTTATCAGGTGAATCTCAAGAGTAACAACACTCATTTTTAGCTTTAATAATAATGAATATATATGTATATATAGATATATCATGGAGGTACATGGCTTAGTGGTTAGAGCATTGGCCTTGCAATCGAAAGGTTGTGAGTTCAATTCTCAGACCGGGTGATGTGTTGTTTCCTTGAGCAAGACACTTTATTTCACATTGCTCCAGTTTACTCAGCTGTAGAAATGAGATGATAGGGACTGGGGTCCCTATCATTCCACTGCAAAGTGGTCGTGGAGGTGCCACGGCAAAAAAGCACCCAGCACTCACTGTAAATGAGGTTGGTGTTAGGAAGGGCAGAATCAGTTTCCGTCCCACCCTTGCAAGCAGGGAAAAAGCGGACGTAAAATGAAATGATGATGATGATCATCATCATTTTACGTCCGCTTTTCCCTGCTTGGACGTATATATATATATATATATATATATATATATATGTGTGTGTGTATTTATGTATATGTACACCCGGAGAATTTTATCCTTAATCCTTTAGCATTTAAACCGGCCATATCCGGCCAGAATTCTCTCACTTCTTTCTGTTCAAACTGGCTATAACTGGCTGATCACACCAATGTTAAGGTATTGTTCTTAAAATAAATATCAAAATCTCATAGATTCGATATTATGTGAGATAAAGCCTTTACCATGAAAATATAATAGTATATATAGAGTAACGTGAATGCTAAAGGGTCAAGTCTGAAGATTGCTGTAGAGGGTCAGATGCTATGCTTTGCAACATAGAGTTACGGCCCTTTACGGCCTAAGTTCAAATCCCGCCTAGGTTAACTTGGCCTTTCATCCTTATATGGTCGATAAAAAAAAAAAAGCACCAGTAATGCACTGGGATAATTGCTGGACTTGGGCCAAAAGTAGGAAACAATTATTTAGGCTACTGTATGCCTGTTTGTTTTATTGTTGTATGACAGACTTTGCTACAAAAATCTGCATGTGGAACCATATATATATATATGCAGGATATCCGTAGATAAAAGGCAAAGGAAAACAATACTCTATCTAGTACAAGTTCTCTTGTACTAGATTGAGTATTGTTTTCCTTTATTGGGACTTATCAAAATCAATCATTTATAAGGAAATACCTCATAATATTGTCTCATCAAACAGACCGACAATACACAGTCAGAGCATTTATTTACATTTAAAAAGACGCAATAATGTCATAAGCAGAGACGCTTAAAAGATATATGTTATCCAACTATAGAGGTTTAGCGTCAAACCACTAGCCTTTTGTACTGTTTATTATAATAAATTAGTTTTTTTAGGTTTTTACTTCTCCACCTTCCTTTTTCCAGTTTTTATATTGTTTTTGTAAAAAACAATATTTTTTTCATATATATATATATATATATATATCCAAAATTAAGGTAAATTAAATTATGATTATTCATGTTTATATATATGTTAATCAATTTCTAGTTATATATATATATATATATATATATATATATATATATATATATATGTATAACAGGAGGCCAGACAAGGGATAGCCTTTTAAAGTTTTTCTAATTAATATTTAACTCTGTTCCTACACCAACCATGGAATTCAACATCAACGATGGATGACTTGCATAATGTAGAGTGCTTTTCCTGCTATTACATCATGGTTAACTAAATGGAATGACCAGTTCTATCCAGTGGTGAACCACAAAACAAACGAATATAGATATATAGATATATATAGTAAAAGAATGAAGAGTAACATGGTCAGCTGTACAATGGGGTTTATTTAAAGTATTAACAATTGTTTCATTAGTCCAGTGTGTCTAAAGGTCACTGATCGTTAGAAGTCAGGACACTCGATTACCTTAAACGATATCTTATCTTATACATATATACACACACACATATATATATATATATATGGAAAGTTATATTTAAAATTGTTGGGTTACAACTAGTAAATATTTATAACTGATATAAAAGCACTCGACAAATATTTGGAGTATATTTACAATATTAAATAAATGGAAACTATATTTATAAAACCATATTTATTTCATTATATATATTTCGGGGATATCATATTAACAATATGCTATGCCTTCCTCAGACAAAATACAATATAAATAGTTTTATAGATAAATAGATTTGGCATAGCATATTGTTAATATGATATCCCCGAAATATATATAATGAAATAAATATGGTTTTATAAATATAGTTTCCATTTATTTAATATTGTATATATATATATATATATATATATATATATATATAGTGATAGGAAGGGCATCCAGCCATAGAAAACTTGCTAAACAAAGGGTTTGGAGGGCCCTTTAGTTGTGTCAAAAGACATAACTTCTCCTCTGCACTCAATATAACTGTATGTAAATGGGATACAGACCCCCTCCCCAGCCTGTCTGGGGGCGTCAGTGGCCCTGTTTCAGTACTGATTTGGTCTATGTAGACCCGTCGAACCCTTGCTAGCAGGGAGAGCAGACGTTAAATGATGATGATATATATATATATAAGTATATGTGTATATGTGTGCTTACCTTTGTGTGTGTAGTGTGGTGGTGGTGTATAATATTGCATAAATAGCAAAGATGAAAAGTTCAGATATTTAAAGAAATATATGGTGGGGATGGGGTGGCAAAAAACAATACAAAACAGAATAGTTTTTAAAAAATTGCTCAAGCTCCATTAATCATATATATATCTATCTCCCCCCCCCCCTTCTACATATATATATATATATATAGAGAGAGAGAGAGAGAGATATAGATAGATAGATATATAGACAGACATACATATAGATAAATAGACATAGATGTGTTTATATATATATATATATAGAGAGAGAGAGAGAGAGAGAGAGAGAGAGAGAGAGAGAGAGATATGTAAATAAATAGATACACAAATATAAATATATATATATATATATATTATATAATAGAGAGAGAGGAGACAGATTTATATATTACAATCTGAACATTGACTTTAAGAATTAGATATAAAATCTGATTGTTTCTGTATCTGTTGTCTTCTATCAATAGTTTTCTAAACATTTAACCCCTACTTATCTCTCTCTCTCTCTCTCTCTCTCTCTCTCTCTCTCTCTCTCTCTCTTGCCCCCCCCCCCCCTCTCCATTGTTCCTCTACCATATTTCTGCTATAAATGGTAACTATCAATACCAATTTGTTATCACTATTGTTGTCACTGCTTCTATGGTAAATATAATATAATATATTGTATTTACCATTGCTATATTTGTGTGTGCATATATATATATATATAATATATATATATGTGTGTGTGTGTGTCTGTGAGTTTCTCTCAATGTATGTGGGATTCTGTATGTGTTTGTGATTGTATATCTGTGTTTATGTATATATATGTGTGTGTGTGTATATGTATATGTGTTTGTATGTACATATGTGTGTGTATCTCTCTATATATATACATAGAGAGAGAGAGAGAGAAAGAGTGAGATACACACATACGTGCATACAAACACATATACACACATACATATATATATATGTGCATATACACAATCACAAACACACACCCACATACATACACATACATTGAAAGTCAGACACACACACACACACACATATATGTGTGTGTGTGTGTGTGTGTCTCTCTATATATATAAATATATATGTAATGTATTGACAGCCAGGTGATCAATAAACTATTAACTAAATTGTCTTTTTATTGTAAAACATCCAACTGGTGTCTTAGTGGTGGTATTGTGGTAGTGGTGGTATTGTGGTAGTGGTGGTATTGTGGTAGTGGTGGTGATATTGTGGTAGTGGTGAAGTACTCATGTGTTGGTGTCTTGGTGGTGATATTGTGGTAGTGGTGGTGATATTGTGGTAGTGGTGGTGATATTGTGGTAGTGGTGGTGATATTGTGGTGGTGGTGGTGATATTGTGGTGGTGGTGGTGATATTGTGGTGGTGGTGGTGATATTGTGGTGGTGGTGAAGTACTGATGTGTTGGTGTCTTGGTGGTGATGTTGTGGTAGTGGTGGTGGTGGTGATATTGTGGTAGTGGTGTGGTATTGTGGTGGTGGTGGTGAAGTAATGATGTGTTGGTGTCTTGGTGGTGATATTGTGGTAGTGGTGGTGGTGAAGTACTGATGTGTTGGTGTCTTGGTGGTGATATTGTGGTGGTGGTGAAGTAATGGTGTCTTGGTGGTGATATTGTGGTAGTGGTGGTGATATTGTGGTGGTGGTGAAGTACTGATGTGTTGGTGTCTTGGTGGTGATATTGTGGTGGTGGTGAAGTAATGGTGTCTTGGTGGTGATATTGTGGTAGTGGTGGTGATATTGTGGTGGTGGTGAAGTACTGATGTGTTGGTGTCTTGGTGGTGATATTGTGGTGGTGGTGAAGTAATGGTGTCTTGGTGGTGATATTGTGGTAGTGGTGGTGATATTGTGGTGGTGGTGAAGTAATGATGTGTTGGTGTCTTGGTGGTGATATTGTGGTAGTGGTGGTGATATTGTGGTAGTGGTGGTGATATTGTAGTGGTGGTGGTGATATTGTGGTGGTGGTGTGGTATTGTGGTGGTGGTGGTGGTGTGGTATTGTGGTGGTGGTGGTGGTGGTGTGATATTGTGGTGGTGGTGAAGTACTGATGTGTTGGTGTCTTGGTGGTGATATTGTGGTAGTGGTGCTGGTGGTAGAGTAATGATGTGGTGGTGTCTTGGTGATGGTGGTGTGTAGTTGTGGTAGTGCTGGTGATGTTGTGGTGGCGCCATGGTGTTAGACAGTCTGTAAACAGACTCTTCAGATTGGGAATAGTTTCTTGTATTGGTGTTTTATCTGTGTATGAAAGAGATATAGTGAACCAGAGAAGAATACACACACACACATTATATATATATATATTAAAGAGTTAAACAAGATTCAATGAGTACATCAAAGAATGAGTTTTACAGTAGATTGGAAGCACTCTACTGAAAAATATTTTCCAGAGTTATTAATATTAAAATACAAATATTAATAAAATAGATGTTCTGATGAGGACGTACTGTTGTACCTCTGAAATATGTATAAAAAAATTTAATTGATCACAAGAACATCTATTTTATTAATATTTGTATTTTAATATATATATATATATATATATATATATATATTTATGTATGCATACACAATATATTTATATGTATATATTCAGACAACACACACAGACAACATGTTATCATTATCATCATTGTTTTTACATCCACCTTTCCATGCTGGCATGTATTGGGTGGTATGTTTTGAGGCAATGCCTTACAGCCAGATGCGCTTCCTGATGCCAATCCTTTTAGTTACCTCTTACAATGCACAGGGATACATGTCTATTGTCTTACATGTCTATTGTCTATCTATGGAAATACACCAGGATATACATGGCATCTATTTGTTTGTCATATAGTCTCTTACTATGGCATTTAGTCAAAACTAATTATATATATATATATATATATATATATATATATATATATATATATATATATAAAAAGATGAAATCGAAAATGCAACTGGAGTCTTATTTTTAAAAAAATACATATATTTATTTGGTTCCTTTACCACAGACCCTCCATCTCAACTCTACTTTTGAAAAGCAGAAGAACTGCGAAACCGGTAAAGGAACCAAATAAATATATGTATTTTTTTTTAAATAAGACTCCAGTTGCATTTTCGATTTCATCTTTTTTTCTTTATACTTTCACTCGTGTAGGACACCTCGGTTATTTTTCATTTTGTAAAAAAAACCTCACTTTCTAATATTTCTATATTGAAAGGATAGCAAGGATGATTGGTTACTCCTTCATTTATTGGTAGGTGACGCGCGTTTCGCCACTGATCAGCTCAAGGTTCGATCTGTATCAATCTTACCCGACTCTACAATCCGCAGCTCAACGGACCCTTTAAAATGCTAGTAGAAAGGGTCCGTCGAGCTACGGATTATAGAGTCAGGTAAGATTGATACAGATCGAACCTTGAGCTGATCAGTGGCGAAACGCGCGTCACCTACCAAAAAATGTAATGAAGGAGTAACCAATCGTCCTTGTTATCCTTTCAATATATTACACTCTGTACAGCTCTACACCTCAACACAGAAGTGAACCTAAACATCGAGTGCTCACCCGGGTGAACCTGCAGTAACTCCAAGTTACACTCCCTATATATATATATATATGGAGGCACATGGCTTAGTGGTTAGAGCATTGGTCTTGCAATCGAAAGGTTGTGAGTTCAATTCTCAGACCGGGTGATGTGTTGTTTCCTTGAGCAAGACACTTTATTTCACATTGCTCCAGTTTACTCAGCTGTAGAAATGAAATGATAGGGACTGGGGTCCCTATCATTCCACTGCAAAGTGGTCGTGGAGGTGCCACAGCAAAAAAAAAGCACCCAGCACTCACTGTAAATGAGGTTGGTGTTAGGAAGGGCATCCAGCTGTAGAAATAAGATGATAGAATTGGGGTCCCTATCATTCCACTGCAAAAAAGCACCCACCACTCACTGTAAATGAGGTTGGTGTTAGGAAGGGCATCCAGCTGTAGAAATCAAGCCAGAATCAGTTCCCGCCCCACCCTTGCAAGCAGGGAAAAGTGGACGTAAAATGATGATGATGATATATATATATATACAGTGCACGCCCAACATTCGCCTTCCCGGTTATTCGTGGAATTTTCCTTAGAACCTAACTAATAATTGTTCCTGGAAACCACCGCATATTCGTGGAATCGTAAATATCTTCCGGGATTTTTTAATGATTTTTTTCCGGGAGGACAACTGTGAGTGTGTATGTGTGTATATATATATATATATATATGCAAGCGTGGAAAATAAATGATATCATAAAGGGTCATGACCCTGACAGCTGAGCTCTTGCCATTTCAACAGCTAGTTCCAGATACCACACACTCACATATATATATAACCCTTGTTGTGGGGAAACTGGATGATGTATATATATATATGTACATATATATATATATATATATAGAGAGAGAGAGAGAGAGATGTAGGTGCAATATATGCATTTATATAGTGTGGAGAGATACAGAGAGACCAAGAGATATAATTGTTTCCACTTTTGGCACAAGGCCAGCAATTATCCCAGTGTATTACTGGTACTTTATTTTATCGACCCCTTAAGCATGAAAGGCAAAGTTAACCTCGGTGGGATTTGAACTCAGACCATAAAGGGCCGTAACTCTTTGCTGCAAAGCATGGCGTCCGACCCTCTACCGATACTGCCAATCCACAATTAGGGCAAGAGAGAGTGAGAGAGAGACTGTAAGAGCAAGAGGGAGAAAGGAAGAGAGTGAGAGAGACAGTAAGAGTAAGAGGGAGAAAGGAAGAGAGAATGTGAGATAGTTTTCTAGTGTCTTCTCTTTTGTGTAAATTGAGATTATAGAGAGTTGTGTGAGTGATGGATGTAGGGTGATGGGGTGGTTGTATGACTGGAGGAGAGATGCCTTGGAGGTGGGGTGTTGCGGATAGATGTGGGTGGTGGCTGTATTGGAGTGGATGTGTTAGAGGTGGATGTGTTGGGGGTGGCTGTGTTAGAGGTGAATGTGTCTGGAGTGGATGAGTTTGGGGGAGGGGGTGAATATGTCTGTGTTGGATGTGTTAGGGGTGGTTGTGTTTGTGCTGGATGTGTTAGGGGTGATGTCTGGTTCTGAAGTTCTCATTTGGAAACAGACCAAAGTGAATGTAGAAACTGACTGGAAATTGGTTAAAAACAGAAGCAAAAAAACACTTGGTTTGATCTGCTACCTTTGTTAGTACACTAGTGTAATTGATGTGATACTAATATTACCTTTGTTATTACACTAGTACAATTGATGTGATACTAATACTACCTTTGTTAGTACACAAGTGTACCAGGTGTGATACTAATACTACCTATGTTAGTACACTAGTGTACTAACATAGGTAGTATGTCCTTGTCTTCCTTCTTTTCTTTATTTCTGCCCATCTTCCTTTTTTTCATTAATACATTATATATACTATATAGTGTTAGAAAGTTAAGGGAACACAAAACAAGTGATAAACATTTTTCCTTCATCAGTTGTCTATTACGGGTCATTGATGTTTCAGTGCATTATAGACAATACATCTATCTGTAGTGCGCCCATAACTTATCAAGTTATGAGGGAAAGAAATGACGAAAAAGAGGTGAGAGCGAAGAGAGAAAAAGGAAGAAAAAAAAGTGGAAAAAAGAAAAAAAATATACCGATAGAAGAGGGGAAACACAAGACAATGGCACATGTAAGTAAAGTAACCAAAGGGAGAGAGGACAAAGTTAAAAAAAAAGGCAGTTGGGTTTAAGCTCAGGGACCTTATTAACAGTGAGAGAGCTAAGAGAACACATTTATTCTCAGTGAACTATATATGTACAGGGGTCCCCAAAAATGTATACATACTTCAACAGCATTCTAATCAAAGTGGGTATATATATTTTTGGGGGACACCCTGTGAGTTCAATGAGGGGTAACCACAGTTAGTAAGGTACTCAATACATTAGTAGAGTATAAACATCAAATTTAATATAAAAATGGTTTCCACAGGACTAGAACTGTTTCATTCGAAAGAAGTTGTCAGGAAAGCCCAAGAAATCAAAAAAGCTTTCCTGCTGATTTCTTTCAAATGAAACAGTTCTAGTCCTGTAGAAGCCATTTCTATATTAAATTTGATATATATATGTGTGGGTGTGTAATTGTTTGATTAGTTTCATTAAATTATTTCCTGATTTCTATCAGGTTTAATTAAATCTGAGAAATCAAAACAACCATTTGTCTTTCCTCCCCCTCCTCCTCTCTCTTCTCCTCCTTCTTCCTCTCTCTCTCCCTCCCTTCTTATCCCTCACTCTCCCTCCTTTCTCCCTTCTCTCTCTCAGCTGAGGATCTTTGTTTTTTACAACACTGGGAGACTGACTTGAGAGTGAGTGAGAGAGAGAGAGAGAGGAGTACACTGGCAATACTTCAAACTTAGTTTTCTCTTCTCTTTCCCCATTCTGTCTCTGTTCTCTCTCTCTCTCTCTCTCTTTTCTATTCTCTCTAGCTATTGTTGCTATTTACATGACAGAGAGAGAGGTAATACTTCTTTTCTCACATCCAATCCTAGAGCTCGAGCTCTCTCTCTCTCTCTCTCTCTCTCTCTCTCTCTCTCTCTCTCTCTCTTCCCCCTCTCTCCCCCCTCTCTCTCCTCCCCCTCCCTCTCCTCCCCCTCTCTCTCTACAAGTGTTCCTGTCAGCCCAATCATGTTATGATGACAGACCAAATTGATTCCATACTGAGACACACACTGGCACTGGGGAAGGGGAAGGTGGGACATTAATTAGAATATTTGGGGTAAAGGTTTCCACACTGTTTGTTGTGACACATTAGTGCAGCCATTCCCCTTCCCTCACCCCTCTGCTAACTTAGAGGACTGTAGGCCCTGGGAGGTCTGTAAAAACTGTGCTGGGTATCTTTGAGTTAAACATTTTGAGTACTTCATTAACCCTTTTCTTACTAAACTGTCTGAAACCAACCCCTGGCTCTATTATACAAAACATTCCTTTAACATGTTTATATCTATCCATCCATTATTCCATCCATCCAACCAACCAGCCAGCCAGCTAACCCCAAACTGTCTAATATAATTCTATGCAAGACCTTTTGATATGTTCCAGCTTAATAATGAGAAAGTTAGTTATATTAATAAATCCCTTAAAATTCTTGATTATTTTCAAAATTATTTGAAAATCTTAGGCAGTGTCTTTCATTAGAAATATGGTGATCATAATTTTATGTAAGAGCCTTTATTAAGTTATGTTCAAAACACCAGCTTAATAATGAACATGATTGTTTTATTACTAACTGTGTGAAGTATATATTTGAACTCTAATAACTGTGTGAAGCTTATAATTGAGATATAACAGTGTGTAGAATTAGATATATGGCTGACATGTAATATGAAAATTAACAAAGGATATTTTAAACAAACAAACAAACAAAAAGAATTGCTAATATTCTTTTTTTTTAAAGAACCACAATTTGTTGATGAATTAAAGATAAATGAATAATTAAAGATCAGTCATCATTACCATGACAACCATCATCAACAATATCATCTTGCTCCTCACCAACATAACCCTCATCATCATCATCATCATCATCATCATCATCTATATCACAGGAACTGCCTTGTTCCTGCTTCAGCTCAAACTATCAACATTAAATCAGACTGCCCTTGCTTTCCTGGGTCTTAACCATCACACTCCACCCCACCCCAGCAAGACTTGCCTTTTCTCCTGTGTCTTAACCCTTTAACATTCACATTACTCTATATTTACTGTTTTATTTTCACAGAAAAGGCTTTATATCACAAAATATCGAATCTGCAAGATTTCGATGCTATTTATTTTGAGAACAATACCTTAATGTCGGTATGAGTGGCTGGTTACGACCAGTTTAAACAGAAAGAGGTGAGAGAATTCTGGCTGGGTATGGCTGGTTTGAATCCTAAGAGTTAAACCATCACACAACACCCCAGCAAGACCCTCCTTGCTCTCCTGTGTCTTAAACCATCACACTCCATCCCCAGCAAGTCTCTCCTTGCTCTTCTGTGTCTTAAACCACCACACTCCACTCCAGCAAGTCTCTCCTTGCTCTCCTGTGTCTTAAACCATCACACTCCATCCCCAGCAAGTCTCTCCTTGCTCTTCTGTGTCTTAAACCACCACACTCCACTCCAACAAGTCTCTCCTTGCTCTCCTGTGTCTTAAACCATCACACTCCATCCCCAGCAAGTCTCTCCTTGCTCTTCTGTGTCTTAAACCACCACACTCCACCCCAACAAGTCTCTCCTTGCTCTCCTGTATCTTAAACCACCACACTCCACCCCAACAAGTCTCTCCTTGCTCTCCTGTGTCTTAAACCACCACACTCCACTCCAGCAAGTCTCTCCTTGCTCTCTTGTGTCTTAAACCACCACACTCCACCCCCAGCAAGTCTCTCCTTGCTCTTTTGTGTCTTAAACCACCGCTCTCCACCCCAGCAAGTCTCTCCTTGCTCTCCTGTCTTAAACCATCACACTCTACCCACAACAAGACTGTCCTTGCTCTTCTGTGTCTTAAACCACCACACTCCACCCCAACAAGTCTCTCCTTGCTCTCCTGTCTTAAACCACCACACTCCACCCCAACAAGTCTCTCCTTGCTCTCCTGTAACTTCAACGATCACAGTCCACCACACTCCACCCCACTCCACCAAGTCTCTCCTTGTTCTCCTGTGTATTGAACTATTACAGTCCACCCACAGCAAGACCCTCCTTGCTCTCCTGTCTTAAACCTCCACACTCCACCCACCAAGTCTCTCCTTGCTCTCCTGTGTCTTAAACCATCACACACCACCCACCAAGACTCTCCTGTCTCTTAAACCATCACACTCCACCCACCAAGTCTCTCCTTGCTCTCCTGTGTCTTAAACCATCACACACCACCCACCAAGACTCTCTTGTCTCTTAAACCATCACACACCACCCACCAAGACTCTCTTGTCTCTTAAACCATCACACTCCACCCACCAAGACTGTCCTTGCTCTCCTGTGTCTTAAACCTCCACCACCCCACCCCCAGCAAGACTGTCCTGTGTCTCAACCCTCACAAATCCCACCCTATCCCACTCCACGCCTAGTGGGACACTCCCTATCTAAACGATCACACTCCCCTCCCATTGCTCTCCTCTCCCCTTTATCCCTAGCAGGATGACTCTCCAGCTAATCAACAATAACATCATCACCATTACCCATCCACCCCCTCACCCCACCACCCTCTTTCATCAGCTCCCTCTAACATCTGTTAACCATCAAACCTGACATTACTTCTACCCCCACCCCAACCGGTTCCACCTTTTATTGTCACCTGCCCCCATGCACCACACCACCACACACCCCAGCCATCACTCTTGTACTATTCTAACCATTTCTTGGTTATTATTAAGTAGGGACCAGAGATGTGGGTATGGGGGTTTGGGGTGTGTTGGGAGAGGGGGAATAATATGCAGTAGGAATCGTGGTGATGGTGTTTGTGGTGGAGGTTGGCAGGCGGAGGGGGGGGTCTAAATTATAGTTGTGGTGGTGATGGTGATGGTGGTGGAGATTGGGTGATGGGGGTGAAGGAGGTCTGCAGAGAGAGAGAGAAGAGGGGGGCTAAATTACAGTTGTGGTGGTGCAGGTCGGTGGGGGGGGGGGGGGGTAGGAAAATAAAAGAGGGGGTGGGGATAAATTAGTTATTGTGGTGATGCTGATGGTGGAGGTTGGCAGGGTGGGTTAGAAGTAAGAAGGGTGTGTGTAGGGAGTAAGAAGGGGGTGGATAGGGAGTATGAAGGGAGTGGGCAGGGAGAAGAGGGGGGTTGTTAGGGATAAATTACAGTTGCACATCAAAAGGATGGGGCTCAGAGAATCCTGATGGGATGATGGATGTTTTTGTGTGGGCGGTTTATGAACATTTCGGGGTGGAGGTGTCATGGTGGTGATGGTGGTGGAGGTTTCTATTTTTGGTCTGTTGAGTTGAGGGTTCATGGTGGTGGTGGTATAGGGGTGGGGGGAGGCCTTTACACAAACCCTCACCCCTTCTTCCTCCTCCTCATCCTCCTTTTAGAACTCTGCTTGACATGTCAGATGGAACCAGCTGAAAATGGAAACCATCTGCAAAATAAAATACAATATTTTTTTTGTGTGTAGATATGTGTGTGTGTGTAGGTATGTGTGTGTGTGTAGGTATGTGTGTGTTTATTTAAATATGTGTGTGTATGTATATACTCAGATGTACATATATATATATATAGGTGTACCCTAACGCAACAATAATCAAATATATATTTATTTTATCATTATATATATAAATATATTTGTATATATATATGTATTTGTATATATTTGTATATATATATGTATATATTTGTATATATATGTATTTGTATATATATGTACGTATTTGTACATATATATGTATGTATTTGTATGTATATGTATGTTTATATATGTATATTTATGTGTGTGTAAGAATATGTATGTATATATATGCATATGGGCTTGCATGTGTGTATATATATATATGTGTGTGTGTATAAATATATATATGTATATAGCTTTTTGTATTTGTTTTGGAAGATTCTTGATGTGATATTATGTGTTGAAAGAGATATTCTTGTACTTTGGTAAGGTCATGCTGTCAACACACACACACACACACACACTGTTGTAGTTCCCTCACTTCAGTTTCTATTTTCAATTATGTAATTAGTTAATCATTAATTAATTAATTTTCCAGTTAATTATGAATCCAATGTATATTTTCATTGGCAGTGTGACCTTCACCAAGCATCATCATCATCATTTTACATCCGCTTTTCCCTGCTTGCAAGGGTGGGATGGGAACTGATTCTGGCTTGATTTCTACAGCTGGATGCCCTTCCTTACACCAACCTCATTTACAGTGAGTGCTGGGTGCTTTTTTGCCGTGGCACCTCCACGACCACTTTGCAGTGGAATGATAGGGACCCCAGTCCTTATCATCTCATTTCTACAACTGAGTAAACTGGAGCAATGTGAAATAAAGTGTCTTGACCAAGGAAACAACACATCACCCAGTCTGAGAATTGAACTCACAACCTTTCGATTGCAAGCCCAATGCTCTAACCACTAAGCCATGTGCCTCCATAACTATATATATTTTTTAATATTTTTTTTATCGATCAACTAGTTTCCAGATCTCATTTGCTTACCAAGTAGGGTGGAACTCATTAAATAGGACCAAAGAAACAATGTTTCCATTGGTCTTTCTATTACTGAATCTATCTACCAGTCACAACTCCTTGTACAAGAAATGAACTGATTGTCAAATATGAACCAAGGAAATAGTTTCCATTGGTTTTTCTATTGCTCATATAATCTACCGGTCACAACTCCTGGTAGAATATATATGTATACTCTTTTACCTGTTTCAGCCATCCGGCTGAGGCCATGCTGGGGCTATATATATATATATATTTTTTTCTTTTTTATATAGAAATGACTTCTACAGGACTAGAGCTGTTTCATTTGTGAGAAACCATAAGGAATAATCCTGATGATTTCATATGAATGAAACAGTTTTAATCCTGTAGAAGTCAGCTCTATATAAAAAAGATAAAGATACCTACACTCTACTAACGTATTGAGGAGTAACTGTTTTAACAGTGTTCACCTCCTGACATGTTTCGGGAATCCTCCTATATATATATATATATATATATATCATAAATCATGTCTTTAGAATCACTAGATATAATATATACTATTTCCTCTCCCAATTAGCATAATTAACCATATAAAAAATCAATTAGACCAAGCTATAAGAATAAAGGCTCCTATGAAGAAATTTTCGACAAATAACCAAAAGCGGCCTCTTTGCGGTGGCTACGATAGAGTATTTATCCAACATTTCAACAGCATGTAGAAATCGATATATTATATTTATTATATATATATAAAAGGTAAACAGAAAAAACAACACAATCAGTAGAGAATATGGAAGGAATATATTAGGTTATTGCTTGAA
>OZ024749.1:27895872-27940872 GCA_964016885.1 Eledone cirrhosa | reverse complement strand
CTATAATAAACACCACACACAATTACTAACAAAACTGATCTATACATTACACAACTTCCTGGAGCTGTTAGGAATTTGTTTTAACCCTTTTGTTGCCATATTTCTAAGGGAAGCCATTGTCTATGCTCCTCAAAATATTTTGAAAATAATCAAGAATTTGGAGGGATTTAGTAATATAACTAACTTTCTCATTATTAGGTTGATGGTTGGAATGTAACTTAATCCTTTAGTATTTACATTATTCTATATTTACTATTGTATTTTCACGGTAAAGGCTTTATCTCGCATAATATCGAAACTATGAGATTTGGATATTATTTGAGAACAATACCTTTACGTTGGTATGAGTGGCTGGTTATGACCGGTTTAAACAGAAAGAGGTGAGAGAATTCTGGCCGGATGTGGCCAGTTTAAATGCTAAAGGGTTAACAAAGGTCCATGCATAAAATTATGATGGTAGGTATTTAAATAAATATAAACACTTTTAACCCTTTCGTTACTATATTTGTAATGAAAGACTGTCTATAATTTTCAAATAACTTTCAAAATAAATAAGAATTTGGAGGAATTTAGTAATATAAATAACTTTCTCATTATTAGGTTGATGTTTAAAACATAACTTAACAAAAGTTCTTACATAAAATTATGATGGATGGTTTTTAGAATATAAACAATTTAACCCTTTTGTTACCATATTTCTAATGAAACATATTGCCTATGATTTTCAAATAATTTAAAAAATTAAAAAATTATGTCAATTTAGTAATATAACTTTCCCATTGTTAGTGTGGTGTTTGGAACCTAACAAAAGTCCTTAGATAAAATTATGATGGAAAGTATTTAGATAAATATAAACACTTTAAAATAAACAGGTTTGTATTGTAGAATGATGGATGGTATCAGATGGTTTGGAATGGAAAGAGTTAAGCTGATGTTGTTATACTAGAGAATGTACTGTGGGGTAATGGTGTTAGTGGTGAGGTTAGTGATGGTGATAGTTATGGTGGTAGTGGTGGAGGTAGTGGTTGAGGTGGGGTGATGGTGGTGGCAGTGGTGGTGTTTCTGGTGTTTGTGGTTGAGGTGGTGTTGGCGACGTTCCTGGTGATGGAGGTAGTGGTTGAGGTGGGGTGGGGTTGATGGTGTCAATGATGGAGATTTTGGTAGGGGTGGTGGTGGTAATGTCAATGGTGATGATGGTGTCAATGGTGGCAATGATGATGGTGGTGGGGGTCGAGATACACTCAGTGCAACACTGATAAAGTGTTTTGAAATAAACATGTAACTGTTTAGCTAATTAAACTGACATTTTAATGAATGTTTTAATTAGGGTTTTTTAAACCAGACATAGATTGGATGGTATACAATACTTCCAGTGTCCAGCATTTCTCTGTTTATGTAATTCGAGATTTTAGCCAACAAAATCTTGAAGTTCCAGAAATATATGTCTTTAATAAAGAAGTAGTATTGTTAGGTTTGGAGGTGGTGAATTGGCAGAATCGTTAGAATGTCAGATAGAATGCCCTGTGGCATTTGTTTTGGCTCTCTTTTTCTCACTTCCATTCTCTCTCACTCTCTATCCATTTCTGAAAGAAATCTGTTGTTCTCAGGTTTGGAGAGGAGATGGGCTCCATCAGGTTTTAACATGTCTCAAGAAACACTGTATGTCAATATGGCGCCCCTAGGACTCAAGAGTTATGGGACCATACATACATTGTTAGGTTTATGCTTATATGAAACTCTTAACAACCTGCACTGCTTGGAACCATATTAGCAAGATATTCTTGAAAAGTATAGACAACACTATGACTGAATCTTCTTTTTTGTTCACTTATTCCTGGGAAGGTCATAAGAGTAGAGTCCTCAAACACTCCTTCCAGCATGTCCTTTCAGAAGTAACCATCTCCAATTGATTTGGATTGACATGCATATCATTAAAAATTAATGTTGTTACTCTAATACTGTAAATTTTCCCAATGATCTATCCACTTGTAAAGATACTATAAACATTTGAGTACACACATGAAACCACATTAGCAAAATATTCTTGAAAACAGCACTATGACTGCATCACATTGAAAATTAATTTTTACTCTAATATTACAAATTTTCACAATGACTTGTCCACTAGTACAGATACTAGAAACGTTTAAATTAATAAATCACATGTGCAAGACATTCTTGAAAAGTACAAAACAACACTATAACTGTATCACATTAAATATTAATGTATTTACTCAAATACTGCTAATTTTCACAATGATCTGTCCATAAGTAAAGATACTACAAACAGTTTAACACATGCTAGCGTGGAAAATTGACATTATCAGGTGATGATGCTGATTTGAATTAACTACATTAGCTAGACATTCTTGAAAAGTACAAAATAACACTATGACTGCATCATATTAAAAATTAAATTCTCCACTGCAAATTTCTGAACAATCTATAAGATACTATAAACATTTGTATTAACAAACCATATGAAACTGTATTAGCAAGACATTGTTGAAAAGTACTAAACAGTACTATGTCTGCATCAAAAATTGAAGTCTTTACTTTAATACTGCAAATTTGTAAACAATCTATTCACTAATAAAGATACTATAAACATTTGAATTAACAAACCACATGAAACCACATTAGCAAGACATTCTTGAAAAGTACAACACATCACTATGATACCTCACATTAAAAATTAAAGTCTTTACTTTACAGCAAATTTTTCAACAAACTGTCAAGATACTATAAACATTTGAATTAACCAACATTGACATTGCAAGCAGAGGCAGTGATATTTGTTTATGTTCTGCATAAACAAAAGTTCTGCTGCTCAGTGTTAGATGTGTGAAGAACAGATATTCAAATGAGGTTGATGATGATGGTTGGGGAGGGATAAATATGTCAGCATTGGTTGCTAGTGGTGCCATGAAACGGATGATGATGTATGGTATAACTTTTGAGTAGAAGGTGATGATGATAGTGATGGTAATGTTGATGATGATAGTGGTGGTTGTGATGGTAATGTTGATGATGATGATAGTGGTGGTTGTGATGGTAATGTTGGTGATGATGCTAGTGGTGGTTGTGATGGTAATGTTGGTGATGATGATGATGATAGTGGTGGTTGTGATGGTAATGTTGGTGATGATGATGATAGTGGTGGTTGTGATGGTAATGTTGGTGATGATGATAGTGGTGGTTGTGATGGTAATGTTGGTGATGATGATAGTGGTGGTTGTGATGGTAATGTTGATGATGATGATAGTGGTGGTTGTGATGGTAATGTTGATGATGATGATGATAGTGGTGGTTGTGATGGTAATGTTGATGATGATGATAGTGGTGGTTGTGATGATAGTGGTGGTTGTGATGGTAATGTTGATGATGATAGTGGTGGTTGTGATGGTAATGTTGATGATGATGATAGTGGTGGTTGTGATGGTAATGTTGATGATGATGATGATAGTGGTGGTTGTGATGGTAATGTTGGTGATGATGATGATAGTGGTGGTTGTGATGGTAATGTTGATGATGATAGTGGTGGTTGTGATGGTAATGTTGATGATGATGCTAGTGGTGGTTGTGATGGTAATGTTGGTGATGATGATGATAGTGGTGGTTGTGATGGTAATGTTGGTGATGATGATGATAGTGGTGGTTGTGATGGTAATGTTGATGATGATGATGATAGTGGTGGTTGTGATGGTAATGTTGATGATGATGATAGTGGTGGTTGTGATGGTAATGTTGGTGATGATGATAGTGGTGGTTGTGATGGTAATGTTGATGATGATGATGCTAGTGGTGGTTGTGATGGTAATGTTGATGATGATGATGCTAGTGGTGGTTGTGATGGTAATGTTGATGATGATGATGCTAGTGGTGGTTGTGATGGTAATGTTGATGATGATGCTAGTGGTGGTTGTGATGGTAATGTTGGTGATGATGATAGTGGTGGTTGTGATGGTAATGTTGATGATGATGATAGTGGTGGTTGTGATGGTAATGTTGGTGATGATGATGATAGTGGTGGTTGTGATGGTAATGTTGGTGATGATGATAGTGGTGGTTGTGATGGTAATGTTGGTGATGATGATGATAGTGGTGGTTGTGATGGTAATGTTGATGATGATGATAGTGGTGGTTGTGATGGTAATGTTGATGATGATGATGATAGTGGTGGTGGTGATGGTAATGTTGATGATGATGATGATAGTGGTGGTTGTGATGGTAATGTTGGTGATGATGATGATAGTGGTGGTTGTGATGGTAATGTTGTTGATGATGATGATAGTGGTGGTTGTGATGGTAATGTTGGTGATGATGATGATAGTGGTGGTTGTGATGGTAATGTTGGTGATGATGATGATAGTGGTGGTTGTGATGGTAATGTTGGTGATGATGATGATAGTGGTGGTTGTGATGGTAATGTTGATGATGATGATGATAGTGGTGGTTGTGATGGTAATGTTGATGATGATGATGATGATAGTGGTGGTTGTGATGGTAATGTTGATGATGATGATGATGATAGTGGTGGTTGTGATGGTAATGTTGATGATGATGATGATGATAGTGGTGGTTGTGATGGTAATGTTGGTGATGATGATGATAGTGGTGGTTGTGATGGTAATGTTGGTGATGATGATGATAGTGGTGGTTGTGATGGTAATGTTGATGATGATGATGATAGTGGTGGTTGTGATGGTAATGTTGTTGATGATGATGATAGTGGTGGTTGTGATGGTAATGTTGATGATGATGATGATGATAGTGGTGGTTGTGATGGTAATGTTGATGATGATGATGATGATAGTGGTGGTTGTGATGGTAATGTTGATGATGATGATGATGATAGTGGTGGTTGTGATGGTAATGTTGATGATGATGATGATAGTGGTGGTTGTGATGGTAATGTTGTTGATGATGATGATAGTGGTGGTTGTGATGGTAATGTTGATGATGATGATGATAGTGGTGGTTGTGATGGTAATGTTGATGATGATGATGATAGTGGTGGTTGTGATGGTAATGTTGTTGATGATGATGATAGTGGTGGTTGTGATGGTAATGTTGATGATGATGATGATAGTGGTGGTTGTGATGGTAATGTTGATGATGATGATGATAGTGGTGGTTGTGATGGTAATGTTGTTGATGATGATGATAGTGGTGGTTGTGATGGTAATGTTGATGATGATGATGATAGTGGTGGTTGTGATGGTAATGTTGTTGATGATGATGATAGTGGTGGTTGTGATGGTAATGTTGATGATGATGATGATAGTGGTGGTTGTGATGGTAATGTTGATGATGATGATGATAGTGGTGGTTGTGATGGTAATGTTGTTGATGATGATGATAGTGGTGGTTGTGATGGTAATGTTGATGATGATGATGATAGTGGTGGTTGTGATGGTAATGTTGGTGATGATGATGATAGTGGTGGTTGTGATGGTAATGTTGATGATGATGATAGTGGTGGTTGTGATGGTAATGTTGATGATGATGATAGTGGTGGTTGTGATGGTAATGTTGGTGATGATGATGATAGTGGTGGTTGTGATGGTAATGTTGATGATGATGATGATAGTGGTGGTGGTGATGGTAATGTTGATGATGATGATGATAGTGGTGGTTGTGATGGTAATGTTGTTGATGATGATGATAGTGGTGGTTGTGATGGTAATGTTGATGATGATGATGATAGTGGTGGTTGTGATGGTAATGTTGGTGATGATGATGATAGTGGTGGTTGTGATGGTAATGTTGATGATGATGATAGTGGTGGTTGTGATGGTAATGTTGATGATGATGATAGTGGTGGTTGTGATGGTAATGTTGGTGATGATGATGATAGTGGTGGTTGTGATGGTAATGTTGATGATGATGATAGTGGTGGTTGTGATGGTAATGTTGATGATGATGATAGTGGTGGTTGTGATGGTAATGTTGATGATGATGATGATAGTGGTGGTTGTGATGGTAATGTTGATGATGATGATAGTGGTGGTTGTGATGGTAATGTTGGTGATGATGATAGTGGTGGTTGTGATGGTAATGTTGATGATGATGATGCTAGTGGTGGTTGTGATGGTAATGTTGATGATGATGATGCTAGTGGTGGTTGTGATGGTAATGTTGATGATGATGATGCTAGTGGTGGTTGTGATGGTAATGTTGATGATGATGCTAGTGGTGGTTGTGATGGTAATGTTGGTGATGATGATAGTGGTGGTTGTGATGGTAATGTTGATGATGATGATAGTGGTGGTTGTGATGGTAATGTTGGTGATGATGATGATAGTGGTGGTTGTGATGGTAATGTTGGTGATGATGATAGTGGTGGTTGTGATGGTAATGTTGGTGATGATGATGATAGTGGTGGTTGTGATGGTAATGTTGATGATGATGATAGTGGTGGTTGTGATGGTAATGTTGATGATGATGATGATAGTGGTGGTGGTGATGGTAATGTTGATGATGATGATGATAGTGGTGGTTGTGATGGTAATGTTGGTGATGATGATGATAGTGGTGGTTGTGATGGTAATGTTGTTGATGATGATGATAGTGGTGGTTGTGATGGTAATGTTGGTGATGATGATGATAGTGGTGGTTGTGATGGTAATGTTGGTGATGATGATGATAGTGGTGGTTGTGATGGTAATGTTGGTGATGATGATGATAGTGGTGGTTGTGATGGTAATGTTGATGATGATGATAGTGGTGGTTGTGATGGTAATGTTGATGATGATGATGATAGTGGTGGTTGTGATGGTAATGTTGTTGATGATGATGATAGTGGTGGTTGTGATGGTAATGTTGATGATGATGATGATGATAGTGGTGGTTGTGATGGTAATGTTGATGATGATGATGATGATAGTGGTGGTTGTGATGGTAATGTTGATGATGATGATGATGATAGTGGTGGTTGTGATGGTAATGTTGGTGATGATGATGATAGTGGTGGTTGTGATGGTAATGTTGGTGATGATGATGATAGTGGTGGTTGTGATGGTAATGTTGATGATGATGATGATAGTGGTGGTTGTGATGGTAATGTTGTTGATGATGATGATAGTGGTGGTTGTGATGGTAATGTTGATGATGATGATGATGATAGTGGTGGTTGTGATGGTAATGTTGATGATGATGATGATGATAGTGGTGGTTGTGATGGTAATGTTGATGATGATGATGATGATAGTGGTGGTTGTGATGGTAATGTTGATGATGATGATGATAGTGGTGGTTGTGATGGTAATGTTGATGATGATGATGATAGTGGTGGTTGTGATGGTAATGTTGATGATGATGATGATAGTGGTGGTTGTGATGGTAATGTTGGTGATGATGATGATAGTGGTGGTTGTGATGGTAATGTTGTTGATGATGATGATAGTGGTGGTTGTGATGGTAATGTTGATGATGATGATGATAGTGGTGGTTGTGATGGTAATGTTGGTGATGATGATGATAGTGGTGGTTGTGATGGTAATGTTGATGATGATGATAGTGGTGGTTGTGATGGTAATGTTGATGATGATGATAGTGGTGGTTGTGATGGTAATGTTGGTGATGATGATGATAGTGGTGGTTGTGATGGTAATGTTGGTGATGATGATGATAGTGGTGGTTGTGATGGTAATGTTGATGATGATGATGATAGTGGTGGTTGTGATGGTAATGTTGATGATGATGATGATGATAGTGGTGGTGGTGATGGTAATGTTGGTGATGATGATGATAGTGGCGGTTGTGATGGTAATGTTGATGATGATGATGATAGTGGTGGTTGTGATGGTAATGTTGATGATGATGATGATAGTGGCGGTTGTGATGGTAATGTTGATGATGATGATGATAGTGGTGGTTGTGATGGTAATGTTGGTGATGATGATGATAGTGGTGGTTGTGATGGTAATGTTGATGATGATGATGATGATAGTGGTGGTTGTGATGGTAATGTTGATGATGATGATGATAGTGGTGGTTGTGATGGTAATGTTGATGATGATGATGATAGTGGCGGTTGTGATGGTAATGTTGATGATGATGATGATAGTGGTGGTTGTGATGGTAATGTTGATGATGATGATGATAGTGGTGGTTGTGATGGTAATGTTGATGATGATGATGATGATAGTGGTGGTTGTGATGGTAATGTTGATGATGATGATGATGATAGTGGCGGTTGTGATGGTAATGTTGATGATGATGATGATAGTGGTGGTTGTGATGGTAATGTTGATGATGATGATGATAGTGGCGGTTGTGATGGTATGTTGATGATGATGATGATAGTGGTGGTTGTGATGGTAATGTTGGTGATGATGATGATAGTGGTGGTTGTGATGGTAATGTTGATGATGATGATGATGATAGTGGTGGTTGTGATGGTAATGTTGGTGATGATGATAGTGGTGGTTGTGATGGTAATGTTGGTGATGATGATAGTGGTGGTTGTGATGGTAATGTTGGTGATGATGATAGTGGTGGTTGTGATGGTAATGTTGATGATGATGATGATAGTGGTGGTTGTGATGGTAATGTTGATGATGATGATGATAGTGGTGGTTGTGATGGTAATGTTGATGATGATGATGATGATAGTGGTGGTGGTGATGGTAATGTTGGTGATGATGATGATAGTGGTGGTTGTGATGGTAATGTTGATGATGATGATGATGATAGTGGTGGTGGTGATGGTAATGTTGGTGATGATGATGATAGTGGTGGTTGTGATGGTAATGTTGATGATGATGATGATAGTGGTGGTTGTGATGGTAATGTTGATGATGATGATGATAGTGGTGGTGGTGATGGTAATGTTGGTGATGATGATGATAGTGGTGGTTGTGATGGTAATGTTGGTGATGATGATAGTGGTGGTGGTGATGGTAATGTTGATGATGATGATGATAGTGGTGGTTGTGATGGTAATGTTGATGATGATGATGATGATAGTGGTGGTGGTGATGGTAATGTTGGTGATGATGATGATAGTGGTGGTTGTGATGGTAATGTTGATGATGATGATAGTGGTGGTTGTGATGGTAATGTTGATGATGATGATAGTGGTGGTTGTGATGGTAATGTTGATGATGATGATGATAGTGGTGGTTGTGATGGTAATGTTGATGATGATGATGATAGTGGTGGTTGTGATGGTAATGTTGATGATGATGATAGTGGTGGTTGTGATGGTAATGTTGATGATGATGATGATAGTGGTGGTTGTGATGGTAATGTTGATGATGATGATGATAGTGGTGGTTGTGATGGTAATGTTGATGATGATGATAGTGGTGGTGGTGATGGTAATGTTGGTGATGATGATGATAGTGGTGGTTGTGATGGTAATGTTGATGATGATGATAGTGGTGGTTGTGATGGTAATGTTGGTGATGATGATAGTGGTGGTTGTGATGGTAATGTTGATGATGATGATGATAGTGGTGGTGGTGATGGTAATGTTGGTGATGATGATAGTGGTGGTTGTGATGGTAATGTTGATGATGATGATGATAGTGGTGGTGGTGATGGTAATGTTGATGATGATGATGATAGTGGTGGTTGTGATGGTAATGTTGACGATGATGATGATAGTGGTGGTTGTGATGGTAATGTTGGTGATGATGATGATAGTGGTGGTTGTGATGGTAATGTTGATGATGATGATAGTGGTGGTTGTGATGGTAATGTTGGTGATGATGATGATAGTGGTGGTTGTGATGGTAATGTTGATGATGATGATGATGATAGTGGTGGTTGTGATAATGTTGGTAATGGTGGTACTGTCTGGATGATGATAGTAGGGGTGGTGGTGGTGGTATTATTGGTTGTGAAGACATGATGATGATAGGGTCAAGGGTGGTGTTATATATGTGTGTGTGGGGGGTATTGATAATAGATATATATGGTGATGATGGTTGAGGTCATGAGGTGATGACAATTGGGGTTGGTGGGGGTGTGTATTGATAGTGAGGAGGATATGGTCGTGGGGGTGATGGGGAGGGTTACAGGGGGGTGTTGACAGTGAAGGTACATGGTGATGGTGGTGGTAGTATATTGATTGAGGAAGATGTGGCTGTGGTGATGGTGGGAAGGGTTAGGGGGTGGTGTATTGATAGTGATGATATATGAGGGTGATGATGATGGTGAGGGTTAGGGTGGGAGTGAGGGAGTTGTGTATAGATAGTGATGATAGATGAAGGTGGTGATCATGGTGGGGGTAGTGGTGTTGATAGAGAAGCTATATGGTGATGGGAGAGGGGGTGTATTGAGAGATGATATATGAAGGTGGTAATGATGATGGTGGTGTTGGTAGTGGTAGAGAAGTTGGTGGTGGTGGTGATGGTGGTGATAGGGATGGTGGTGGTAGTGGTGTTGGTTGAGAAGATGGTGGTGGTGGTGGTGATAATGATGGTGGTGGTGTTGGTAGAGAAGATGGTGGTAGTGATAGTGATGGTAGTGGTGGTGGTAATGGTGGAGAAGATGGTGTTGGTGGTGGTGGTAGTGAAGATGGTGGTGGTGGAGAAGATGGTGGTGATAGTGATGACTGTGGTAATGTCCTGTTCTCGTTATAAGTGAGAAGGTCGTGAAGATAGGCAGTTATCTTAGAACTTAATCAATTGATAAACTTATCAGACATGCACAGACAGAATACTGACCATACACCTACACACACATGTACTGACCATATACAAACACACACACACTGACCACACACACATTCTCATGCACTCACATACACACACAAACATAGATACCACGCGCATATTTGTGAATTTGTGAATATGTTTGTGTGTGTATATCATCATCATCAACATCATTTTACGTCCGCCTTTCCCTGCTTGCAAGGGTGGGACGGGTCTTATTCAGCACAGCATCTCTCCACTTGTCACGGTCCTTTGTCAATTTTTTTTTTTTTTTTTTTTTTTCATGAACATGCTGTAAAATGGAGGAGTAGAGAGGGCCCATGAGTCCAGTAAGACATCCTCTCTAGTGCTGGTGGCACAAATAAAAACACCCAGTCCATGCTATAAAGTGGCACTGGTGTTAGGAAGGGCATCCAACCAGTGTATCAATGCCAAAACTGCGCTGGGACAGCAAGCAGCAAACAGCCACAGGAAACAAGCACCACCAAACTCTGGGAGGGCTCTGTTGAAACAGTAGACAGCTTCTGCTACCAAGGTGACCGAATTAGCAGCGGAGGTGGGTGTTTGGAATAAACAATAACTAGGGTAAAAACGGGATGGAAGAGGTTCAGGGAGCCACTGCTAGCTGCAAAAGGGCTTTTCCCTCAAAATGAAGAGCAGACTTTATGATGCGTGTTACGAACAGCAATGTTACATGGTAGTGAGACCTGGGTGCTGTCTGTAGAAGACTTGCGTAGATTAGAAAGAAACGAAGCCTGCATACTCTGATGGAGGTGTAAGAGTAATATACGCGAACAGCAAAGCATAAACGAATTGAGAGAGAGACTGAGCATAAGAGGAATCAAATGCTGTGTGCAGGAGAGGAGGTTGAGTTGGTATGGACATGTGATGCGTATGAAGAATGACAGCTGCATAAAAAGGTGCAGAGCACTAGAAGTTGATGGAAGCCGCGGAGTGGGGAGACCCAAGAAGACCTAGGATGAGGTGATAAAAGCCGACCTTAACCAATTACCTCTCAAAGGCGATGACACACGACCGTGACCTCTGGTGTCGTGCAGTAATACAGAAAACCTGAACCCCCACGGGTACAAGCTGAAGCATATAGACAATATGACCCCACCCCCTCCCACTGGGTGGTCGTGGAGGTGCCACGGCAAAAAAGCACCCAGCCCACACTGTAAATGAGGTTGGTGTTAGGAAGGGTATCCAGCTGTAAAAATCGAGCCAGAATCAGTTCCCGTATGAGCAAGGCATGGTCAGCCAACCGGCTACTGCCCACAACACAGGACAACCCGTCTAACCCATGCTAGCGTGGAAGAACGGACGTAAAACGGTGATGATGATATATATGTATATGTGTGTGTATATATATATATGTGTGTGTATATATTATGTGTGTATATATATATATATGTGTGTGTGTGTATATATATATATATATATATATGAATGTGTGTGTATATATATATATATATATATGAATATATATGTATGTGTGCCTGTGTATATGTGTGTGTGTGTGTGAATATATGTGTGTGTGTGTATATATGTGTGTGTGTGTATATATATGTGTGTGTGTGTATATATATATATGCATATATATATATATATATATATATATATATATGTATATATAAGATTGTATTTGTTAGAAATATTGCACAACAGATATGACGCATTTCTTAGAATTTCCTATCATGTGTGGTGTGGTGGGCGGGATGTGTTCGATGGGAGTCCCAATTTGGAGAGGAGGGGGCTGCAGGCTGGAGAAGGAGGTCTGTGTTGAATGGAGGGGAGAGGGAGCTGTGTTGAGGGAGGAGATCTATGCTAATATTTTGTCAGTACTGTGACAACATATTTGTTTGTTTAGTTATTGTGAAGTGGCTGGGAATGTATGTACATTGGTGTAAATCATTATTAAGTTGGTGTCTGGAACATAACTTAACAAAGGTTCTTACATAAAATTATGATGGCAGGTTTTTTTTTTGCTCAATAGAAACACTTTAAAATGTACAACTTTACATAATAGAACCAGGACTGGTTTGAGGAGGTTTGATATCAGACGGGTTAAGCTGGTGCTTGGAACATAACTTAACGGGTTTTTACATGAGATTATGATGGAAGATTTTTAGATAAATATAAGCACTTTAAAACAAAGTTTTGTATCATAGAACCAGGAGTGTTTGGAACATAACTTAACAAAGGTTCTTACATGAAATTATGATGGTTTTTAGATTAATATAAACACACACACACATATATAGATAGATACACTCACACACATTTACATCAGTGTAAAAACAATGGATATATATGTCTATGTGTGTATGTATGTATATTTAGGAAAAGAGTCGGGAACCAACGGCTGAGCTCCGTTACGTTATGGTCCACCTGGTATCTTACCACACCCTCTTTCTTATATATATATATTTCGTTTCTGAATTTGTTTAGCATGATTCTTTATCTGAAAACGTGTGTTGAAACCGATATTGTTATGCTTTGGGAGGGTCATGTTGCCAATAAGAAACACACGCACCAGTTGCTTTCACTCTACTTTATTATAAATTAAAAAAAAATTTTTTTTTATTTTTTCAAAAAAATTAATAAATTTCCGGTTTGTTGGTTCCACAACAGAACGGCTCTTCATATATTGTCAAATTTCTTTCGTCACACATTCTGTGACCTCTTCAGTGACTGGGGATTCTTTTCTCTGTTTTGTGCCTCTCCTTTGTTCTGTCCTACGCCATCTTGTTTTTGTAAGATGGCGTAGGACAGAACAAAGAAGAGGCACAAAACAAAGAAAAGAATCCCCAGTCACTGAAGAGGTCACAGAATGTGTGACGAAAGAACTTTGACAGTATATGAACAACCGTCTGGTTGTGGAACCAACCAACCAACCGGAAATTTATTAATTTTTTGAAAAAATTAAAAAAAATTTTTTTTTAATCTATAATAAATTGGAGTGAAAGCAACTGGTGCATATAACTATATATATATATATATATATATATATATATATATATATATATATATATATATATATATATAATTGGGAGAACCCTCTAGTCATGTCAAGGGCATGACAACTTCCCTAGTGTTGGTGATTTACACGATAAACACACCTAATGCACACTGTAAAGAGGTTGGTGATAGGAAGGGCATCCAGCTGTAGAAATCTTGCCAAACAAAAGGTTGGGAGAGCCCTCAGTGGTGTGAAAGGCATGTCAACCTTTTCTGAGCACTCGATGGAACATGAGATAGATCCCTGGTCTGCTTGGCCGATCAGTGGCTTCGCTTCAGTACAAGCTTGGTCTATATAGACCCGTCCAACCCTTACTAGCAGGAAAAGTGGACGTTAAAATGATGATGATGAAATATATATCCACCACTTTTACTCCGATGTTAATCACAGCTTAAACTACAACGAAACTAAATGTCTGTTTTATTTACATAAATATATCGTATATAGTTACACATATGACTTCTTTACATATAAAATAACTTATATGTAATTCACCATTAAAGATTATTCAAAATAAACATTATCATGTTATGTATGTATTTTTCTTTTTTAAATAAATACTAAAATATCCTAAAAAAACACTAAATAGAACTGTTTATATATATTTTTTTTAATTTAATTTTTTATCTAAATTCTAAAAAACACTCCATAGTGCAGTAACTATATATATGTGTATATATATATATATGTGTGTGTGTGTCTGTATATGTGTGTGTGTGTCTGTATGTGTGTGTGTATATATATATTATATTCTAATTTAATTTTTCATTTAAATTCTACCCAGTAAAACGTGATTGTTGCTGAATTGGTAAATTCCATGCTTTTTCTTTTTATTTCCTGAAATATTTAGAAAATGTCTCTAACCCGTCATCTTTATCAACTGATAGTGGTATTCTTTATATTCCACTTGTTACATTACTTACATTGTATTTTAGGTGTGGTGGTCATAATGGTGGTGGTGGTGGTGTTGTTGGTGTTGTTGTTTTGTTGTTGTTGTTGTTGTTGTTGGTAGAAGCGGGATGGTGGTGGTTGTGGTGGTCATAGTGGTGTTGTTGTTGTGGGTGGTGATGGTAGTATCGTTGGAAGTGTATTGGTGATGGTAGTGGCATTGGTGATGGCAGTGGTCATGATGGTAGTATCGTTGTTGGTGGGTAGTACTGGTGGTGTGAAGGATGTGGCAATGGTAGTAATGGTATGGGTGGTGGTGGTGTTAGTAATGGTGGTGGTAATGGTAGTGGCATGATGTGATTGTCTTGTATGACTGTTTATCAGAGAAAGACTGACAACATTTCTTTACTAAATATCCCACACAAGATGGAATTTCAATTGTCTTCACTTGATATTTAAATCTCTCTAAGCTTGTCTTACTCGTCATCATCATCATCATTTTTACATTGGTGTTTCGATGTTACAACACATCTCCAGATATAATGCATCTCCAGATATAACGCATCTCCAGATGTAACTCATCTACACATGTAACGCATCTACAGATTCAACGCGTCTCCAGACACAACACATCTACAGACACAGCCTGTCTAAACTATACCAGTGTGGGGAGTGACATAAAGTAATGGCTTCTGATTTAGGCACAAATCCAACAATTTTAGAGGAGGGAAAATTTGATGAAATCGGCTACAGTGTGTTGCTGGTACTTTATTTTATCAACCCCCTAAGGATGAAAGGCAAAGCTAACCTTGGTGGGATTTGAACTCAGACCGTATGAGTGATATAAAATAATGATTTCTGATTTAGGCACAAGGCCAGTAATTTTTTTTTGGGGGGGGGGGGAGAAAAGTCGATTAAATCGACACCAGTGCATTACTGGTACTAATTTATCAGCCCCGTAAGGATGAAAGGTAAAGCTAACCTTGGAAGGATTTGAATTCAGACCATAAAAGTGACATAAAATAATGATGATAAATAAATACTAGAATATTTTTAGTCATGAATAAGAGTTGAGTTGGTTAGTTTTATAGTTTTACTTATGGCACCATTGCACCATCTTCAAATATCTTTTATTGATTCATTTTGAACAAGAATGTTCTTTTTCTGTAGTTTTCTCGGCAGGCTAGCTCAGACAGTTGCTTGAGGCTTTCCTCCTGAAATTAAAACATGGCGATCCTAATATTACATAGATAGGCTCACTCTAATTTATAACTTGCATCAGGTCTCAAATATATGCGTGTCTGGAATGTGTGTGTGCTTATGTGTGTGTGTATATATACGTATATTTTTGTATGTCTAGAACATATATGTGTTTATGTATTTGTTGTATGTCTGTAATGTGTATGTGTGTATTTATTTATATATATATATATATATATGGAATGTGTCTGAAATATTTTTGTGCATTTATATACTTGATGTTTGCCTGAAATATGTATGGTATATATCTCTGAAATAAATGTGATTATATATATTAAATATTAAGTTTTTGCCTGAACTATATATGTGTGTATTTATATATTTGGTGTATGTTTGAAATATGTATGTGTGTGTGTGTTTATATTTGTATTCTAAGCCTTTCCAGAACTTTCCTTATATTTCTGGAAAGCCATCGAAATAACAAATTCACTGAGAAGCCAACATTTCATTGATTATATATATATATATATCATCATCATCGTTTAATGTTCAACTTCCATGCTAGCATGGGTAGGAATATATATATATATATATATGTATGTAATATATATGTATACACATAAGAACATATATACAAATTATACATTGCCAAATTGTATGTTTTATATAGACACCACCGCAGTCTTACTCACCATTTGTTGACTTTATATAGCATGACTAAAAAATGGACCAATCATGTCTGGATTCCTTCTCACTCTCGATAGAGGATGTTCAATAAATATCGATTGAGTGTTGATTAAATTGAGTTAATTTAATTGCTTCGACGGAGTTGTTGTTGTTGCTGATGAAAGATCACTCTACAAAAGGAGTCAATAAAAACCAAATAGTGATTTTTGTGGTTTCTGTGATTTCATCTATTGCCCAAATGTCTGTGTTTAAAAAATGGTCCCCCCATCCCTAAACCTAATCGAGGCAAAATGGATCTCAACTTAAATCTAGTCATTTAACCCTTTTATGACTGTATTTTAATTAGATAACGAAAAATAATGAGAGTTTAACTATAATTGTTATTTCATTACTTACATAGTATTTTAGGGCATAACTTAACAAAAGGTTCTTATGTAAAATTATGAGGGAAGGTTTTAATTCAAACAAAAACCCATTTATTTTTAACATCCTGTTCCAGCAGAAAATGTCTAAAAAAAAAAACGTGTCTGTTAATTCAATTGTTTATGTCAGCTTAACTTTTAACATCTTGTAATGATTTAACAGAAAACATCCAAGAACAGGATTGTTAATTAAAATGTTTAAAGTATTTTTACTGATGGACAAATTGTTATGAAAATTTACAGTATTAAATAAAGATATTTAATGTGATGCAATCATAGAGTTGTTTTGTACTTTTCAAAAATACCTTGCTAATGTAGATTCATGTGGTTTAATTCAAATGTTTATAATATATTTACTGATGGACAAATCATTGTGAAAATGCACGGTATTAGAGTAAAGACTTTAATATTTTAATGTGAGGCAGTCATTGGGCTGTTTTGTACTTTTCAAGAATGTCTTGCTAATGTGGTTTCATGTGGCACAGGATGTGAAAAATTAAAATGGCTGGGTTTTGTTTTTATAGAAATAGAAGTGGTTTGGGGCGGGTTATTATCAAAAGGGTTAAATGGATTGAAATGAAAGCTATTGATTATATTTTTTTTTTAATATTTTTTTTATTTTTTACATCACTACATCAATAGCTCAATGAATAGAAGAACAGAATGGCTATTGGAATATTTAAGAATCTAATATTAAAGTAAGGATGACTTGACAGAGTTATTAGACCATTGAATTAAATACTTTGCTTTGCAATATTTGTTCAACCCATTCCACTCTGAGTTCAAATCCTGTTCAAGTTAACTTTGCTTTTTATCCTTTTGTTGTTGATACAAAACTGTTCATTTTAACCCTTTAGATACCAACCCAGACAAAATCAGCTCTGGTTCTATGAAACAAAACCATCCATTTTAATGGTTTGAGCAAAACACTTCATTTCACATTGCTCCAGTATGCTCAGCTGAAAATGAGTACCAGCAATAGCTGGGGGTTTAACCCTGCTTAATGCTATGGAAACTGTGTCTCCAAGCTTAAGACAGACTTTAGACTTTATTTTGAGGCATGCAAAATTAACCTTTGCTTTAGCAGAGAAAATAGCTTTAACCCTTTAACATTTACATTACTCTATATTTACTATTGTAATTTCGTAGTAAAGTCTTTATCTTACATAATTATCTCGCATAATATCGAATCTATGAGATTTTGATATTATTTATTTTGAGAACCATACCTTAACATAAGTATGAGCAGAGTCACAGCCAGTTTGAACAGAAAGAGGTGAGAGAATTCTGGCTGGATATGGCTGGTTTAAATGCTAAAGGGTTAAATTGCTTGTTGTTATTGTAATTGTTGTTAACTTATGAGTAATAAATCTCTCTCTTATTTTCTCTTCTAGGTAAGTGAGCGTTGTTGTTTTATACTATGAAAATCTACTCATGTAAGTATATAATAATATAGTCGTTACTGACTAATTAACCATGAAATCATCACTGTAAGCAGGACTGCTACTGTTAAACCCAGAGTCCTGTACTGCCACCACCACTACCAACAGCAGTAGGAGGATTAGAAACTTTGTCATGCTGAAACATCACAGCATGTCTTCTTCTGATTGACTGAAATATAAAACTATCAACTCTGTATATATGTGAATGTTTGTGTGTGTGTGTATCACATCGCACTCTCTCTCTCTCTCTCTCTCTCTCTCTCTCTCTCTCTCTCTCTCTATAATGTGTATGTATATAATGTGTATGTATATAAAACATTTTTTTGATTCATGTATGATCTTAGCCAATGCTGGAGACATTTTCAAATTAATATATATATGTGTGTGTGTATGTGTGTATAAACCGTATGTTTGTTAAATCGAGCAACTGTAGGTGTGTTTATGCTGTATATATTTACATCTCAAGTGTTATATTTGTATAATCTTTCTGTATTACAATATACACTTGCTCTCTCTCTCTCTCTCTCTCTCTCTCTCTCTCTCTCTCTCTCTCTCTCTCTCTCTCTCTATAATATATATATAGCGTGGAATATGGACGTTAAACAAAGATAATGATGATGATGATATATAATATATATATATATATATACACACACCCACACAATGTGAAAGTTGAGTATTTATAATAATAGTATGACTTACCACCATGTTTATATATATATATATATATATATATAATGTGTGTGTGTATATATATATATATATATATATACATCATCATCATTTAACATCCACTTTCCCTGCTAGCAAGGGTTGGACAGATCTACATAGACCAAGTCAGTACTGAAGTGAGGCTACTGACCTCCCAGAGAGGCTAAGGGGTCTATATCTGGCTTGCATATGGTCATATGTTCTATCCAGTCAAAGGCCAATGAAAATTTGTCATGTGTTTTAACACAAACTGAAGGGTCCTCCCAACCCATGCCAGCATAGAAAAGCAGACGTTGATGATGATGATGATGGTGGTGATCAATTTAACAGTCTGGTTCTCATTGCTCTGAGTTCCAATCCACTATTGTGCCTTTCACTTGGTCAGGGGTTGATAAAAAGTAACAGGGGAAGTGCTGGTGTGGTCCTCTCTTCTTCCAGCTATCACACCCTGGATGTTCTACCAGGTCAAGTTTGTGAGATGCTCTACTGGGTCACGTTTGTGGGATGTTCAACCGGGTCACGTTTGTGGGATGCTCTACTAGGTCACGGTTGTGGGATGTTTTACTAGGTCATGGTTGTGGGATGTTCTACTAGGTCATGTTTGTGGGATGTTCTACTGGGTCACGGTTGTGGGATGTTCTACTGGGTCATGGTTGTGGGATGTTCTACTGGGTCACGTTTGTGGGATGTTTTACTGGGTCTCGTATGTGGGATGTTTTACTGGGTCACGTTTGTGGGATGTTTTACTGGGTCATGGTTGTGAGATGTTCTACTGGGTCATGGTTGTGAGATGTTCTACTGGGTCACGGTTGTGGGATGTTTTACTGGGTCATGGTTGTGGGATGTTCTACTGGGTCATGGTTGTGGGATGTTCTACTGGGTCACGTTTGTGGGATGTTCTACTGGGTCTTGTATGTGGGATGTTTTACTGGGTCACGTTTCTGGGATGTTTTACTGGGTCATGGTTGTGGGATGTTCTACTGGGTCATGGTTGTGGGATGTTCTACTGGGTCATGGTTGTGGGATGTTCTACTGGGTCATGGTTGTGGGATGTTCTACTGGGTCTTGTATGTGGGATGTTTTACTAGGTCATGGTTGTGGGATGTTCTACTGGGTCATGGTTGTGGGATGTTCTACTGGGTCATGGTTGTGAGATGTTCTACTGGGTCACATTTGTGGGATGCTCTACTGGGTCATGGTTGTGGAATGTTCTACTGGGTTACGTTTGTGGGATGTTCTACTGGGTCACGTTTGTGGGATGTTCTACTGGGTCACGTTTGTGGGATGTTTTACTGGGTCACGTTTGTGTTCGAGGTGAGATGAAGAGGAAGGGATCAAAAGGGTGTGTCTGTCTGTCTGGTTTTGACTGAAACCCTTAACAAAAGCAATTGTTAGACTTGCTCTCTTGCCATATGCTGTACACCTTATTGAACCCCCTGTAGACATCTCTGCCCACATTTGTACATCTCCAGTCTTACTGTACTTATTTATTCAAGTATTATTTGTAGTTTTCTACATCGTAGTGACTGTATTTTCAAATATGTATTTGTGTGTGTGTGTGTATGTGTATGTGTGTGTGTGTGTGTATATATATATATATATATATATATATATTATCATCAGCATTTAACATCCAGTTACTCTAACACACATAAACACGTGTATATTTATATACATGTGTGTGTTTATATATGTATATAAGTATATATATATATATACATATGCATATATATATATATATATATATATATATGTATGTATGCATATATATCTGTATGTATGTATGCATATATATTGGTATGCATCTATATATATATATATATATGTATGCATATATATATATGTATGCATATATATCTGTATGTATGCATATATATCTGTATGTATATATATGGGTATGCATCTGTATATATATATATATATAGGTTGCGTGGGTATATGATAGCTGTCACGATCACATGCAGATTTGAGGTGGTGGTGGTGGTGGGAAGGGGGTATTTAGGAAAGCATACTTTTCACTAAGCTGAATTTTAATAACATTAAATATTTTTTACATACAAACTAAACAAAACCAATTGAAATATGTGTGGTATTTGAGTGTTTTGCTTGTACTAGTGTAATATCAGGCCAGGACAGCTGGGTTCATGACCAAAAAAACCTAACTCTTCGTAAATCTATATTATATTAAATGTATAGGCTATTGGTCTGTCTCTTACACATACACTAGAAGACTATGATCTGCCTTAAAAAAAACTGTTCTAAAGTTTTGGTTTAGAATCCGTGGATCACAAATGTAAAGCAAAGGAGGGCTGAGTGAGTGTGAGGGTGTGGTGTGTGTGTGAGAGGGTATGGTGTGTGGTGTGGGTGTATGTCTGGGTGTCTGCATCTGGTGTGTGTGTGTGTGTGCGAGGGTGTAGTGTGTGAGAGTATTTGGGGTGGGTATGGTGTGGGTGTATGTCTGGGTGTCTGCATCTGTGGTGTGTGTGTGTGATGTGTGATGTGTGTGCGCGAGGGTGTAGTGTGTGAGAGTATTTGGGGTGGGTACGGTGTGTGTGGTGTGGGTGTATGTCTGGGTGTCTGCATCTAGTGTGTGTATGGTGTATGTGTGGCTGTGTGTATGTGGTGTGTGTGCGAGGGTGTGTATGTGTGTGTATGTGGTGTGTGAGGAGGGTGTCTGTATATATATGTGTATATGTGTACAAATGTTCTAAATGTTTTTAAATGTGTTCATTCATACCAGAAATTAGTATTCTCTATCAAAAGCCTTGTCTCTCTCTCTCTCTCTCTCTACCCCTTTATCTATACCTCTCTCTCTCTCTACCCCTTTATCTATACCTCTCTCTATCTAACTATCTATACCTCTCATTATCTGTCTCTCTCTCTCTCTCTATCTATACCTCTCTCACTCTCTCTATGTCCCTCTCGCTATCTATCTGTCTCTCTATCTATACCTCTCTGTCTATGTCTCTCTTTATTTATACCTCTCACTCTCCCCCCCCTCTCCCCACATCTCCCCCTCTCTCCCCACATCTCCCCCTCTCTCCCCACATCCCCCTCTCTCTCCTCTCTCCCTCTCCCCACATCTCCCCCTCTCTCCCCAAATATTTCTCTCTCTCTCTCTCTCTCTCTCTCTCTCTCAGGTTATGTTGTATGTCTTGAGGCAATGCCAGTCTGAGGTTTCTCTCTTTTGTCAACAGACATTGTTAAGGTTTCTTCAAACATCATTCTGGCTCTAGTTTACTGTTTCATGATGTCTTGTGTTGTTATTGTTGTTGCTACTACACCTGTTATTGCTGTTGTTGTTACTATAACTATTATTGCTGTTGTTACTACTGCTGTTGTTGTTGTTTAAATGTTTACTTTAGGTTCTCCTAAAACAACAGTTTATAAAATGCTTCTGTATCTTCAATATAATGTACCTGGCGTCTCTACAAAATCAGTCTATACTCAACAAAATACTTGTATATACTCTACAAAATATGCCTGTAAATTTCTTAATATTTCTGTAGTTTATAAAACGGCCATTTAGTTTATAAAATGGCTGTGTAGTCTACAACATAGCTGTGTAGTCTACAACATGGCAGTGTAGTTTACAACATGGCTGTGTAGTCTACAACATGGCAGTGTAGTTTACAACATGGCTGTGTAGTCTACAACATGGCAGTGTAGTTTACAACATGGCAGTGTAGTTTACAACATGGCTGTGTAGTCTACAACATGGCAGTGTAGTTTACAACATGGCAGTGTAGTTTACAACATGGCCGTGTATTCTCTACAAAATGTCTGCGTAGTCTATAAAATGATTGTGTAGTCTACAAGTCTTGTATAAACTTGAACATTTTTCTGTAAACCAAAAAATGCTTATGGCAGACTGCAATATATATATATATATATGTGTGTGTGTATGTGTGTATATAATTTTTTTTTTCTTAGAAAATTCTAAGAAAAGGAAGTGTTTAATAATGATTAGATCAACATATTATATATTTTGTTTTTATGAGGTATTCCCTAGATAAAGGGGAGCGAGGTCCCCTGGGTTTTCTCTGGGGAGGGGCTCTCCACTCTTGCTCCTGTACAGGAATGGAGCTGGGTGGATGGCTAATGTTTAGTTTGAATTATGATCTAGTGTGTATGTGTGTGTATGTCAAAGTTAGTGCATGTATGTGTGTGTGTATGTCAGGCTTTGTTCATGAATGCTTGTGTGTATATATATGTCAGAGTTAGTGTATGAGTGTTTGTGTGAGTGTATGTCAGCGTTAGTATATGAGTGTTTGTGTGTTAGTGTATGAATGTTTGTGTGAGGGAGTTAAAGCAGTATGTGTGTATGTCCGGGTTAGTGCATGTGTCTGTGTATGTATGGATGGATGTATGTGTGTGTATGTGGTGTAAGGGAGAGACAGACAGACAATGCTGCTGTCTATCAAACACTGTTAACAGTTGAATCACAATTCTTCATATACTGTCAGTATGTGTGTATGTGTATACATGTGTGTGCATCTATGTATGTACATGTGTGTGTACATGTATGTGTTTGTATGTGCATGAACGTATTTGATTGTGTGTGTGTGTGCATGTTTGTGCATGCATATATATGCATAGATATGTTAGTGTGTGGATGCATATATATGTGTGTGTGTGTGTGTGTGTGAGAGAGAGAGACTAGAGTGCCATCTAGCAACTATTGGATGAGAGAGGGAGAGAGAGAAAGGGAGAGAAAGAGAGACTGTAGCACCATCTAGCAACAATTGGATGTTGAGTCAGAACTGTCCATAAAGATAAAATGTCAGTTTTTAATGGGATCTGGACTGATACAAGGCATCAGGCTGTAAAATATTTCTTCAAAAAGGATCCCATGATGGGATATGAAGTTTGTCATGGCACCCCACACACACCCCAGCTCCCTGCAGGGATAACCCTTGCTTTAGGAGGGATGATGGCCCTTAAAATGGTTCTTCTTGTTTGTATGTTTGTGTGTGTGTATCATCATCATCATTTTACGTCCGCTTTTCCCTACTTGGAAGGATGGGACGGCTCCTATGTGTATATATAAATATGTATATATGTATATATATATATATATATATATATATATATATATATATATATATATATATATATATATATATATATATATATATATACAGTGCCAACTAAGATAAATCAACTCGTCATTGTGCAAATGTGACTTCAATAAATTCCACTATATATATAAACACATGAACCTAATACCAACACTGTTCGTAACTGCACTCCTTGTTATTGTTCTTGTTTTTTACTTTTCCTATATATATATATATACATATGTACACACACACATATATATATACATATATCCCACCCTTGCAAGCAGGGAAAAGCAGACATAAAATGATGATGAGAATATATATGTATATATATATATACATATATATATATATATATACACATATATATACACACACACACACACACACATACAAATGTAAAAGATATATATAGAGAAAGGAGAGAGAGAGAGAGGAAGAAGAACCATATATCATTTGAGAAACATCATTTTTGTACTCATATAGAGCAAATAACATGTAGGAAAATATGTGTACAAATGCTATGTGTTTCTCAAAAGATATATGGCTATATATCATCCACACCCTGTATATCTTTTACATTTGTATAATTGATGCTCTGGACTAAAGTCCATTGAGCTTTTTTATTGAAAAAACATGATCATTATGTAACTAATATGTATATGTGTATCGATACCTTAGCCCTTTAACATTTAAACCGGCTGTGTCCGGCCAGAATTCTCTCACCTCTTTTTATTCAAACCGGTTGTAACCAGCCACTCATACTGATGTTAAGGGATTGTTCTCAAAATAAATATCAAAATCTCATATTCTATATCAGGTGAGAAAGTTATGTAAGGTAAAGCCTTTATCATGAAAATACAATAGTAAATATAGAGTAATGTAAAGGGTTAACAAAGTGTATATATATATATATATATAAATGAAAATAGAGAAATTAATGTAAGCAAGAAGCCGACAATAATTCAGACATATAAGTGACTATAACATCAAGATGAAAAATATTTAACGCAAGATATGGGAAAATAATTCAATCTTAATTAAAAACAAGTCAAGAAGAAAAATTTTATCCTCAGATTTTGTGTAATCTGGGGAAAAAACTAATAGAATCTTAACTCAAAATAAAATCAAGAAGAAATACTTATCCGTCAATTTGGGATAATCTACAAATGCACTATATAGTCTTAAAAGACTATTTCATGAAACTTTTCAGTGGGGTTAGTCGCGGTTGGCATCGTTCCTCAGTAGCGCTCAACACGTTAACTAAGTCACACTGCTAAAATATGCCAGAGGGGAATTTAAAAGCAGGCAAGTCAAACATCGTGTGGAATTGAAATAGTAAAAACACACGTGGAGACTGGCTGGTGATGCCGGGGTGAGACGAAAGTCTGTCTACAAGAAACAGCAGTCAAAACATTCCGAAAAAACTCAACAAAAAATATGGAGTTCAGCATAAAGCAATATTATCGCAGTTTTTTTTAAAAATATACTCTGAAGCGGAAATTCATTCGGTTTCCTAGTTAGAATTTAGTCTACAACTTCAGCTATACCATTTACGTGCTTTTGTCTTTGCGTGCAATTGTTCTCCACGCTTCACATATGACGTATTATCTTCGTTTTTTTCCGTTCATTGCCAGAGAACGTCTCTATGAACCACCTAAGAGAACATTAGTCTACGACTTCTTTTATACCATAAACGTGGTTCCGTCTTTGCGCGTAATTATTTTTCACCGCTGCTATTAATGACGTATTATATTCGTTTTTTCCCGTTCTTTGCCAGGGAACGTTTCCACGAGCCAAAGTATCGTCTTCCTGTCTTCCTCCAGTTGCAACGTTTTTTGAAATATCCACTTCTGCGTTCACAGATTGACTTTGTTAGTTTCAGAAGATCCCGTTAAGGGTGAAAGCAGCGATTCTTTGCTTAAACTTTAATCTGTTATTTTAATAAATATATGTATGTATGTATATATATATATATATATATGTATGTATATATATTTGTATATGTTCTGAGGATTTGATCAGAGGTAAAGAATGTATTGGAGATCAAGTGACGCAACTTCGAGTGATTAGCAGCCTCTAGACTCACCTGATCAATGAATATATTTGTGTGTGTTTTATGGTGGTGAATGAGGACGATAGAGGTGGCGATTGATGACAATGATGGTGACGATGATGACAACGAGCACAGTGATAAGGGCAGTGATGATGATGATGATGTTGATGACTGATGATGAGGATATCAAGGATGATAATGACAACGAGGAGGATGATGACGATGATGATGATGATGACAACGATGATGATGATGATGACAACGAGAATGACGATGATGACAACGAGAATGATGATGATGACAACGAGAATGACGATGACAACGAGAATGACGATGATAACGAGGAGAATGATGATGATGACAACGAGAATGATGATGATGATGACAACGAGAATGATGATGACAACAACGATAATGAAGAAGATATCATGTAAAGTCACTTTAGACGATATCCCATCAAACTCTGTGTGATATTCTATTGGCATTTAGCTTCTCTTTATTCTTCAAAGATTTCATTTTTATTGGAAACTAATGAAGAGTTCCGTTCTGAAGAGGAAATCCAATAACTAGAGATAAACCCCTTTAGTATTCTCCATGGCACCAGACTCCCATTGTCTTAATATTGACTTCTCTTTCCCAATCAATAAATTCCTGAGGAAAAAAATCGAAATAAAACCAAAATGGAACCCAACTGAAATGAAAGTTTATTCCCAATAATCTTTCACCAAGGAATTCCATCTTAAAATTCTTTGGAGTATTGGTAAAAAAAAATGGATGTTGTTAATAAGAATTATGTGGGTTGGTTGGTTGGTTGAGTGTACATAGTTGTACACATGTAGGTATGGATATATATGTGTGTGTGTAAATACATATGTGTGTGTGCATGTATGTATATGTGCGTGTGTATATATATATATCATCATCATCATCATCATCACCGTTTTACGTCCGTTCTTCCACGCTAGCATGGGTTAGACGGGTTGTCCTGTTGTGGGCAGTGTCTGGTCGGCTGACCATGCCTTGCTCATACAGGAACTGATCTGGCTTGATTTCTACAGCTGGATGCCCTTCCTAACACCAACCTCATTTACAGTGAGTGCTGGGTGCTTTTTCGTGGCGCCTACACGTCCACTTTACAGTGTGGGCTGGGTGCTTTTTTGCCGTGGCACCTCCACGACCACCTTGCGGTGGGGGGGGGGGGGGGCATATTGTTTATATGCTTCAGCATGTACCCATGGGAGGTCGGGTACCCTGTATTACTGCGTGACGCCAGAAGTCACGGTCGTGTGTCATTGACTTTGAGAGGTGTAGTTGGGTAAGGTCGGCTTTTATCACCTCATCCCAAGTCATCTTGGGTCTCCCCACTCCGCGGTTTCCATCAACTTCTAGTGCTCTGCACCTTTTTATGCAGCTGTCATCCTTCATACGCATCACATGTCCATACCAGCGTAACCGCCTCTCCTGCACGCAGCATTTGATTCCTCTTATGCTCAGTCTCTCTCTCAATTCATTTATGCTTTGTCGTTCACGTATATTACTGTTACACATCCATCGGAGCATGCAGGCTTCGTTTCTCTCTAATCTACGTAAGTCTTCCACCTTCAGCGCCCAGGTCTCACTACCATGCAACATCGCTGTTCGGATACACGCATCATACAGTCTGCCTTTCATTCTGAGGGAGAAGCCTTTTGCAGCTAGCAGTGGTAGTAGTTCCCTAAACTTCTTCCATCCCGTTCTTACCCTAGTTATTGTACTTTCTGAGCACCCACCTCCGTTGCTAATTCGGTCACCTAGGTAGCAGAAGCTGTCTACTGTTTCTACAGGGCCCTCCCAGAGATTGGTGGTACTTGTTTCCTGTGGCTGTTTGCTTGCTGTTTCAGCACAGCTGCTGCATGTGAATCCTACATTCTTAATTAAGCTTCCTGAGATCCCGCTACATCTCTTGTGTACCCATTGTTTATATATATATATATATATATATATGTTTATATATATATATATATATATATATGTACCCATATATATATATATATATATAGGAAAAAGAATGACCCCGACGGCAGAGCTCAAGCCGTTTCGACGGCTATTTCTGGATATATATATATATATATATATGTTAGGTATGTATATATATATATGTGTGTGTGTGTATGTGTAAATACATATGTGTGTGTGCGTGTATATATATATATATATAAGTATTGAAGTTTCCGTTGAAAATTGAAAAATTCAGAGGAATAATTATATATATGTGTATGTCTCTGTGTGTGTACATGTTTGAGTGTGTGTATGTATGTATCATTTCATCATTTCATTTCATTTTTACGTCCGCTTTTCCCTGCTTGCAAGGGTGGGACGGGAACTGATTCTGGCTTGATTTCTACAGCTGGATGCCCTTCCTAACACCAACCTCATTTACAGTGAGTGCTGGGTGCTTTTTTGCCGTGGCACCTCCACGACCACTTTGCAGTGGAATAATATGGACCCCAGTCCTATCATCTCATTTCTACAGCTGAGTAAACTGGAGCAATGTGAAATAAAGTGTCTTGCTCAAGGAAACAACACATCACCCGGTCTGAGAGTTGAACTCACAACCTTCCGATTGCAAGGCCAATGCTCTAACCACTAAGCCATGTGCCTCCATATATATATATATCATCATCATTTTACATCCATTGTTCCATGCTTGTATGGGTTGGACAGGTCCTTCTCAGTACAGCATCTCTTCACTTGTTGCGTTCCTTTGTCATCTCCTCCGTGAGCTTGTGATCTGGGATCAGCTCCTGCCACTTCCATCCAGATTTTCTTTACTGCAGCTTCCTTCCACTAGGCTTTCTTGGTTGCATGTGTTTTATCATGGTACAATTACTGCCATTTTACAGTGTGGACTGGGGTGCATTTATTATGGCACCAGCACTTCCACTTTAAAGGGTGAATTGGATACCTTTTATTGTGACACCAGCACAACCACATTACACAGTGTAATGGGTGCATTTTTTTGTGGCACCAGCACTTCCACTTTACAGGGTGAATTGGATACCTTTTATTGTGACACCAGCAGAACCACATTACACAGTGTAATGGGTGCATTTTTTTGTGGCATCAACACTACCACTTTACAGAGTTGGTTGGCTGTCTTTTACCATGGCACCAGTACTACCACATTACAGAGTGGGCTGCGTGTATTTTACTGTGACACCAGCACTACCATTTTACAGGATGGACTGGTCACCTTTTAACCTGGCACCAGCACTACCACATTACAGAGTAGACTGGGTGACTTTTATTGTGTCACTAGTGCTACCATTTTACATAATGGACTGGTTGCCTTTTATTATGGCACTAGCACTATTACTTTACAGGGTGGACTTGTTGCCTTTTAGCATGGCACCAGCATTTCCATTTTACTGAGTGGACTGGTTGCTTTTTAGTCTGGCACCAGCACTATCACTTTACAATACTGGAGTGTTTGTTGTATATTTTCCAGATATATTTCACTGGTATTGCTATGAGATTAAGCACCCACTTAGTCTTCTTCTGTCTTTGACAATGTGGTGTCTGCAATATCTCTGATATATTTGTCTCCAATGTTGTTTTAAATGGTGGATGACATTTTCAACAAATCCCATCTTTTTTTACATTTTAACACCCCTCCTCCTCTTCTCCCTCCCCTCCACCTCCTCCTCTTCCTCTGCATCCTCATCATCGTCATCCTCCTTTCAATTACAGTCTTGGCCATATTAGTCTATTAGAGATTTTTCTCTGTGGAACTGTCACTGATTCTGTGTGTGTGTGTTTGTGTAAATATATGTGTGTATGTATGTGTATGTGTGTTAGTGAGTGTATATGTGTATGTATGTGTGTTAGTGAGTGTATATGTGTGTGTTCCGTTAATGACATTCTATATAGGCTATACTTTTGTTATCTGAAGACACTGAAATATATTATAATCTGTTATACATTCCTGTAACAGGATTTCTACACACATATATACACACACTCATAAATAAATATATATATATATACATATACATACTTTCGTATATATATATATATACCTATACACATACATGCGCACATACATTTATATTTATACACACACACACGTAGTGTATGTATGCATATATATATCAACAGCATACTAATAAATATTGCCTGTACAGGTAATCAAAGTGTGTATACATTTCTTTGGGACACCCTGTGTATATATATATATATATATATATATATATATATCATCATCATCATCATCGTTTAACGTCCATCTTCCACGCTTGCATGGGTTTGGACGGGAGTTTTCCCACTTGAGGCAAGAATGGTTGTCTTGCTCGCATAGGACTGTCTGGCAGGTTTTCTACGGCTGGATGCCCTTCCTAACACCAATATATATATATATATATATATATATATATATAAAATAAAGTTAAATAAAAAGTCAAATGTTTAAAATTTAGCTTTGTTTATTGCTGCTATATATATTTCAGTGACAGCCATCTTTGGCTGTGACCTCTTCAGGCAGTCCGAACCAGTTCACTGAGGAACCGGAATCATATCATGATTCCGGTTCCTCAGTGAAATGACGGCCCAACCAGGAACTGGGCATATCAGAGTATTGACAGTATTATACACCTCAACAACATGTGTGCTTGTCTGTACCACACTGGTTCAGACTGCCTGAAGAGGTCACAGCCAAAGATGGCTGTCACTGAAATATATATAGCAGCAATAAACGAAGCTAAATTTTAAACATTTGACTTTTTATTTAACTTTATTTTACATTACTCCGGAGTAACGAAACCAACCTGCGCACTTCGTCGAGTGCTCCAGCCTGCATACTGAGGTGTTGGTATACAACCAACATACACTCAAAATCTATATATATATATATAGAGAGAGAGAGAACTCTATTCGACTTGTGATGTTTTTGCATTCTTGCAAAAATATACACAACTGAATTTATTCGCCTGATATAGGGGCTGCCTCCCTTGCTGATCCCCATGTGGGGTCAGCAATAGTCAGTCCTTGTATTAACATTGAACTAAAACCTGTTGAGAAAGTGGCTTCCTTGTTCAATCATCTTACCAGAAGCCTGACGTTATTTATGTAAGCAGACGGTACTTGATTTAGGAGCCGCAGAAACCCAAATACTGGATTTTACCAACCTTCCAGGGGTCCGGGTAAATTTTCAATACCCGAATTACTTGATCGTTTTTTTGGCTATGCGAATGATTGTTTAACTATCGTCTCAGTGTGTTTGGCCTTTAACGTTTGTTATAGCTCTGGTTCATCTGAATCATTGAGCACTTGCCTCACATCTTGGAGGTTGTTTTTCGTTATTTCAAGTGCCGAAATGCGAATCTCGATAATTTATGTTTATATATATATATATATATATATATATATGTGTGTGTGTAGCCCTAGGTAAGCCTTGAATAAGGCCGGAATAAATGGTAGAATCATTAAAACATTGCATCGAATGTTGCTTCAAGACATCATTATACATTTTTTATGAAAAACTTTAAAAAAAGAGAAGAAATGGATCAGAGGGTTAACGAGATCTATTTCAATGTAATATCGCTAACGAGATGCTCTGTTTGGATGTAATTATGGACATGTGATTTTTAAACTGATGAAAAGTGATGCTAGTGGTGGTGGTGGTGGTGGTAATTGAGATGATGATGCTGGTAAGCAGCAGGTGTACTGGTGGTGATGTTGATAATGATGGTGGTGGTAATTGAGATGATGATGATGGTGAGCATCAGGTGTGATGGAGGTGATGTTGATAATGATGCTGGTGGTGATGGTGGAGGTAATTGAGATGATGATGATGGTTGTGATGATGGTGGTGGTGATAATGCTAGGTGTGATGGTGATGGTGATGGTGATGGTGATGGTGGTAGGTGTGGTAGGGTACATGCAATGATGATGATGATATATAAGTGGTAATGATTATGATGATGATAGCTAGATAGATATTGCTCCATAGTTATTCCCACTACACCCCAGCTTCAGCCTCTACTCTGTTAATAATTCAGGTGCCACCACCACCCTCAACAGCCACACCTCATATCTCCTCACCAGCTGCCCCACTCCACCCCTATTGCCACCTCCAACACCCTTTTATAACCTCCACCACTACCCCCCCCCCCCCTCACCATAGCCACCACTGCCACCACACTATAGCCACCCACCTCCCTGCCATACTGTTTAGACCTTAAACATATAATGTGAGGTGTTGCTGGGGGGTTTTATGGTTGTGGTGGTGGTGGGTTGGAGGGTGGACTGGGGTGGAGTGTGGTGGTCGAAGAGGATGTTGGTGGTGGGGTGGAGGAGGATGTTAGTGGTGGGGTGGAGTGTGGTGCTGGTGGAAGGTGGTAGTAATGGAAGACTTGGTTGAGTGTGGAAGGTGGAGGTTGTGGTGGAAATCTTCCAGGAATTCTATTCTCCATAAAATAATTCCCTGTTTTAACCAATTCTTTCATCTCGCATAATTTGTGTAGGCCCCAAAAGAACATGTTGTTTTAATGGTGGTTTAAGAATCCCCAGCTTCCCTCTGACTGCTCACATTTTTTAAAAAGATGATGATGATGATCATCATAAAGCCCTTTCTGTTGCTAAAACACAACCGATTCCACAGACAAGCAGATTCTTTGAGATTCTTTCATTTTTCTTTCCAATGATGATGATGATGACTCCTCATCAATATATTTATGTAAATATATATGTGTATATATATATATATATATATATATATGCAGCACACACACGTGTGTGCATGTGTAAGTATATATGTGGGTATGTTTATATATGAATGCTTGGGTATATACATATGTGTGTATATTTATATATGTATGCTTGTGTATATACATATATAAATATGTATTTATGAATGTATGTGTGTATATATATATATATATATAATCATCATCATCATCATTTTACGTCCGTTGTTTCATGCTTGCATGGGTTGTGAAGGTCCTTCTCAGTACAGCATCTTTCCACTTGTTGCATTCCTTTGACATCTCTTCCGTGAGCTTTAGTGATCTGAGATCAGCTCTCACCACATCCATCCAGGTCTTCCTTGGTCTTCCTCTACTGTGGCTTCCTTCCATTAGGATTTCTTGGCATTTCTTCACCCAGCGATCATCATTCATGAGCATCATATGTCTATACCAACATAGTCTCCTGTCCTGCCCACCACTTCAGATTCCTTTTATACTCAGTTTCCCCCTCAGTTCATCCATGCTTTGTCATTCCTGCACATTAACATTGCACATCCATGGTTGCTTGATTTCTCTCCAGCCATAACATGTCCTCTGCACTCACTGCCCATGTTTCTCTACCATACAGCATGGCTCTTCACACACAGGTATCATGCAAACAACCTTTCATTTGTAGGGAGACAGTTTTGTTGTTAGCAGGGGTAGCAGTTCCCTAAACTTCTTCCATCCTGTCCTTATTCTAGTTACTATGCTCTCCAAGCACCTTCCTCCATTGCTAATAATATCACCTAGGTAACAGAAGCTATCTCAACCACTTCTATGGATCCTTCCTGGGATTGGAAAAGGTGTATATATATATATATATATGGATGCACATGGCTTAGTGGTTAGAGCATTGGCCTTGCAATCGAAAGGTTGTGAGTTCAATTCTCAGGCCGGGTGATGTGTTGTTTCCTTGAGCAAGACACTTTATTTCACATTGCTCCAGTTTACTCAGCTGTAGAAATGAGATGATAGGACTTGGGTCCCTATCATTCCACTGCAAAGTGGACGTGTAGGCGCCACGGCAAAAAAGCACCCAGCACTCACTGTAAATGAGGTTGGTGTTAGGAAGGGCATCCAGCTGTAGAAATCAAGCGAGAATCAGTTCCCGTCCCACCCTTGCAAGCAGGGAAAAGTGGACGTAAAATGAAAAGAAAAGATATATATATATATATATATACAGGCCTCGTCGGAGCAAGGTACAGTGTGACCAACTCTGGCCAGACTTGACTCCCAACATGGACAGCCCGCCTAACCCATACAAGCATGGAAAAATGGCGCTAAACATTGATTATGATGACGGTGGTGATGATGAGGATGATGATGATGATGATTGTGTGTGTGTGTGTGTATGTATATATGCGTAGGTACCTATGTATGTATGCACGTATGTATGTATGTATGTGCTGAAGCTGAATATGTCCCAACTTGTAATTTGTAAATTTTGGGCAAAGTTAGAAATAATTGCTTGTAACAAATCTTATTTATACTCTGTGCTCGTTTACATAATCTTCTCTCCCTACCTCTTCTCTCCCTCTCTCTCTCTCCCTACCTCTTCTCTCCCACTTTCTCTCCCACTTTCTCTCCCTACCTCTTCTCTCCCTCTCTCTCTCTCCCTACCTCTTCTCTCCCACTTTCTCTCCCTACCTCTTCTCTCCCTCTCTCTCTCTCCCTACCTCTTCTCTCCCACTTTCTCTCCCACTTTCTCTCCCACTTTCTCTCCCTACCTCTTCTCTCCCTCTTTCTCTCCCTACCTCTTCTCTCCCTCTCTCTCTCTCCCTACCTCTTCTCTCCCACTTTCTCTCCCACTTTCTCTCCCTACCTCTTCTCTCCCACTTTCTCTCCCTACCTCTTCTCTCCCTCTTTCTCTCCCTACCTCTTCTCTCCCTCTTTCTCTCCCTACCTCTTCTCTCCCTCTTTCTCTCCCTACCTCTTCTCTCCCTCTTTCTCTCCCTACCTCTTCTCTCCCTCTTTCTCTCACTCTCACTCTCTCTCTCTCTCACTCTCACTCTCTCTATATATATACACACACACACAAAAACGGTATATGTCTCTGTATATATTAAAATATACATATATGTTACAACAAACACATGTACACCTGTTTGTATACATGTCTGTTTATATATATAGGTGGTGGTGGTGGTGGTGGTAGTGGTACGTGGTGATATATATGTATGTGCATACATACATATATATATATATATATATATGTTTATATATATATGTATGTGTGTATATATATATGGGGTGGTGGTATGTGTGTATGTTGTAGCAGTGAAATGACTTAAGCAGAAATAAGTGAAACAGACCAGTGCCTTAGGCAAGTCTCATCAGTCTCCCTCCATTCTCTCTCACAGAACAAAGTATTTTGTCTATGTTGCATATTTAATGCTATTTCTGATCCTCCACCATCACCATCATCATTTTTAATGCACTGTAGTTACACCATCATCACTACCACTGCCACCACAATTCACAGCACACTACCACCTCCACCATTACCGCCACCACCATAATCACCACTTCCGCCACCACCACCATCATCCCCACTGCCACCACCACCATCACCACCACTACCACCACCACCACCACCACCACCACTATCACCACCACCACCACCACCACCACAACTACCACTATCACCACCACCACCACCACCACCACAACTACCACTATCACCACCACCATCACCATCACCACCACCACCATCATGACCACCACCACCACCATCACAACCACCACTACCACCATCACAACTACCACCACCACCATAAGCTCCACCATAACCACCACAACCCTCACTACCACCACCACTACCACCACCACTTCCACCACCACTTCCACTACCACCACCACTACCACTACCACCACCACTTCCACCACCACCACTACCACCATCACCACCACTACAACCACCACCACCACCACCATCACAACCACCACTACCACCATCACAACTACCACCACCACCATAAGCTCCACCATAACCACCACAACCCTCACAACCACCACCACCACCACCACTTCCACTACCACCACCACTACCACTACCACCACCACTTCCACCACCACCACTACCACCACCACTACCACCACCATAACCACCACCACCACCACTACCACCATCACCATCACCACCAACATGATGTAATCCTCTGACTCATCATTCCCTCCTCCCTCATTTCTGCTGAGTTGGTGGGGTGGGGTGGGGTGGTTATTTTACTCACTACACAGCTAGAGAGGATCCCATTGTTATATAAGGGGGGTGTATCTACTCATGTAGTCATTGTTTCTTATGCCCCGCCTAAGGGATATCTGCATATATACATGTGTGAGTTTATACATTATATATACATATATCATCATCATCGTTTAACGTCCATCTTCTACACTAGCATGGGTTAGACGGGACTGTCCCACTTGAGGCAAAATTCGTCGGGTGACCATGTCTCACTCGTATAGGACTATCTGGTAGGTTTTCTGCGGCTGGATGCCCTTCCTAACACCAACCACATTTACAGTGTGGACTGGGAGTCGTTTTACCGTGTTACCTACACGACCTCTTTACAGTGTGGACTGGGTGCTTTTTGTCGTGGCACCTACACGACCACTTTACAGTGTGGACTGGATATTCTGTGGTACCAACATAACTTTACAGAGAAAGGGTGGTGTTGGTGGGAGTGGGAGGATGGAGTAGGGCTATTGGGGTGGGTTGTATATTGGGTCAAGAGGTGTCTACTGGCTGTAGGTTTAACTTCATACATATGGAGGCACATGGCTTAGTGGTTAGAGCATTGGCCTTGCAATCAAAAGGTTGTGAGTTCAATTCCCAGACTGGGTGATGTGTTGTTTCCTTGAGCAAGACACTTTATTTCACATTGCTCCAGTTTACTCAGCTGTAGAAATGAGATGATAGGACTGGGGTCCATATCATTCCACTGCAAAGTGGTCGTGGAGGTGCCACGGCAAAAAAGCACCCAGCACTCACTATAAATGAGGTTGGTGTTAGGAAGGGCATCCAGCTGTAGAAATCAAGCCAGAATCAGTTCCCGTCCCACCCTTGCAAGCAGGGAAAAAGTGGACGTAAAATGGAATGATGATGATGAATGATGATGATAAGAGAAGGCGGGTCTTCTGTATTACTGCGTAGCGCCAAAGGTCTCGATCCAGTGACATTGTCTTAGAGAGGTGTAAGTGTGCAAGGTCAGTTTTTATCATGTCATCCCAGGTTTTTCTGGGTCTACCTACTCCATAGCTTCCATCAATTTTGATCTCCCTGCACTTTTTATACAGCTGTCGCCTTTCATGCGCATCACGTGACCATACCAACATAATCTCCTCTCAAGTAAACTGCATCTGATCCTTCTTATTCCTAATTTCTCACTTAGTTCATTTATGTTTTGTCATTCATGTATATTACTATTACACATCCAACGCAGCATGCATGCTTCATTCCTTTCCAATCTGTGCAGGTCCTCTGCACACAACACCCAGTCAACCTGATGCCTCTATAGTTTCCTCCATCTAATGCATCTCCTTTACCCTTGTAGCAGTTGACAATGATGCTGCTGCGCCAATCATTTGGTATGGCACCATTTAGTATTACTTGGTTTATAATACTTATGGTTAAGATGTGACCTACCGACCTAGATGCTTTCAGCATCTCAGTAACTATTCCTGATGAACCGGCTGCTTTCCTGGTTTTATATCCTTAATTGCCTTAGTTACTACACTGCTGCTGTCTTGTATGGTTGGGTCCTTTGTAGGGTCCACTTGGGGTAGAGTCTCTTTTTCCCATGCATTCTCCTCATTCAGTAATCTTTCATAATGGTTCTTCCATGCAGCTTTCTTTTCGGCGCTTGTGAGGGCAAGTGCACCTTTATCATCCCGGATACTCCTTCTCACCAATGACATCGCAATTTTCCCTGACGCACAGCCTTGCAATTCTGAACACCTCCTGTTTCTGGTCTTCATGCTGCAAAACATGCTTGAATTTTTATATATATTGCAGTGAAATGGCAGAGTCTTTACGACGTCAAATAGAATGCTTTGTGGTATTTGTTCCAGCTCTCTGCTCTCCGAGTACAAATCCTACTGAGGTAAATGTTACCTCTCATCCTTTTGAAGTCGATAAAAAAAGTACCAGTTAAATACTGGGGTTGACTCTCCTATATATCTTTATCACTTTACCTTTCATCCCTTCAAGGTAGATAGAAAAAGTACCAGTTGAATACTGGAGTTGATTCTCCTATATATCTTTATCACTTTACCTTTCATCCCTTCAAGGTAGATAGAAAAAGTACCAGTTGAATACTGGAGTTGATTCTCCTCACTTTCTCACTTCTCTCTCTCTCTCTCTCTCTCTCTCTGGAAGAGTTAGGCTGTGTTCAGACTTGGAGAGAGGATGGGGGCCATTGGCTTTTTTTTTAAATGCCCAAGAAAAGCTGTATGAGACTATGGCACCCCTGCACCTCTATGAGAAGTCATGGGTACATACGTGTGTGTGTATGTGTGTGTGTGTTTACAAATGTGCACCAATACATCTTGTAGATATCTATACACACCTATATTTGTTCATCAGATGGTTGTTGATGGACAAACAGAAAAAGCAAGCACACACACACACATACCACACTGACACACACACACACACACACACACACCATGCTGACACACTCACTCACACATACATACATTCATATACATCTGTTTATTATCCTTCTCTCTCTCTTCTTTCAAACATGTATATGTGCATGTGTATTTATATGTATGTAAGTAAGTATATATATATATATATATATATATATATATATATATATACATACATGTATCTATCTATCTCTCTCTCATATATATATATATATATATATATATATATAGGAAAAAGTATGACCCCGACTGCAGAGCTCAAGCCGTTTTGACGGCTATTTCTGGACTGAAATAGCCGTCGAAACGGCTTGAGCTCTGCCGTCGGGGTCATACTTTTTCCTATTATCCACTCTACTACCCTAAGTATTGAGTACTCTGGTGCGTTATGGTCCATCTGGTTCCTTACCACAATTCCTTCATTATATATATATATATATATATATATATATATATTACATTATATATATATATATATTACATTATATATATATATATATATATATATATATATATATTACATTATATATATATATATATATATATATATATATATATATATATAATGTAGATAGATGTATAGATAATTGCCATGACTAAGAAACATATTGACAATTTTATATATACATATAACATATATATGTATACTCTTACAACTATATATATATATAGACACACATATATATGTGTGTACTTTTACAATTATATATATATATATATATATATATATATACATATAAGTGCACTTTTACAATCTACTTAGCATATAGTGTTTGGCAATTGGTACATCTATGTGTACTAGTCACAGCTTTGGTATATCTATTCGTCTAGCCACACACACTATATTATTGAGGGCTTTGGTATATCTATAGACACTGTGTACTAATGTAGGACTTGGTATATCTATTGGTATAGCTAGAGACACTGTGTACTAATGTAGGACTTGGTATATCTATTGGTATATCTAGAGACACTGTGTACTAATGTAGGACTAGGTATATATATTGGTATAGCTAGAGACACTGTGTACTAATGTTGGACTTGGTATATCTATAGACACTATGTACTAATGTAGGACTTGGTATATTTATTGGTATATCTATAGACACTGTGTACTAATGTAGGACTAGGTATATCTATTGGTATAGCTAGAGACACTGTGTACTAATGTTGGACTTGGTATATCTATAGACACTATGTACTAATGTAGGACTTGGTATATCTATTGGTATATCTATAGACACTATGTACTAATGTAGGACTAGGTATATCTATTGGTATAGCTAGAGACACTGTGTACTAATGTTGGACTTGGTATATATATTGGTATAGCTAGAGACACTATGTACTAATGTAGGACTTGGTATATCTATAGACACTATGTACTAATGTAGGACTTGGTATATCTATAGACACTATGTACTAATGTAGGACTTGGTATATCTATTGGTATAGCTAGAGACACTGTGTACTAATGTAGGACTTGGTATATATATTGGTATAGCTAGAGACACTATGTACTAATGTAGGACTTGGTATATCTATTGGTATAGCTAGAGACACTATGCACTAATGTAGGACTAGGTATATCTATTGGTATAGCTAGAGACACTATGTACTAATGTAGGACTAGGTATATCTATTGGTATAGCTAGAGACACTATGCACTAATGTAGGACTAGGTATATCTATTGGTATAACTATAGACACTATGTACTAATGTAGGACTTGGTATATATATTGGTATAGCTAGAGACACTGTGTACTATTGTAGGACTTGGTATATCTATAGACACTGTGTACTAATGTAGGAATTGGTATATCTATAGACACTGTGTACTAATGTAGGACTTGGTATATCTATTGGTATAGCTTGAGACACTGTGTGTACTAATGTAGGCTTGGTATATCTGTTGGTATAGCTAGAGACACTATGTACTAATGTAGGCTTGGTATATCTGTTGGTATAGCTAGAGACACTATGTACTAATGTAGGACTAGGTATATCTATTGGTATAGCTAGAGACACTATGCACTAATGTAGGACTAGGTATATCTATTGGTATAACTATAGACACTATGTACTAATGTAGGACTTGGTATATATATTGGTATAGCTAGAGACACTGTGTACTATTGTAGGACTTGGTATATCTATAGACACTGTGTACTAATGTAGGAATTGGTATATCTATAGACACTGTGTACTAATGTAGGACTTGGTATATCTATTGGTATAGCTTGAGACACTGTGTGTACTAATGTAGGCTTGGTATATCTGTTGGTATAGCTAGAGACACTATGTACTAATGTAGGCTTGGTATATCTGTTGGTATAGCTAGAGACACTATGTACTAATGTAGGCTTGGTATATCTGTTGGTATAGCTACATTCTCCTCTCTATACACATATTACACCATATTACACTATACCAATGCCACACCACTGCCAACAACACCAACACCATTGTTTGTTTCACACTCCACAACCAGTCCAGCATAGCACACCACCAGAACACTACACCATGCCACCACCACCACACCCCACCTTCATCACCGTACCACCACACCATACCACCACCACCCTATACCACACGTCACAACCACCACCACCTGCACACACTACACAACCACCACCACCTGCACACACTACGCAACCACATTACATCACCACCACTGTATGCCCACACCTCACAACCACCTCCATCAACACATAACACCATACCCGCACTACACCACACCACCACGGTAACACCGCCATATTACGCCACTACACCACACCACCATACCACCACACCACATCATGACGGTAGCACCACCATATTGCGCCACCACACCACCATACCACCACACCACACCATTACGGTAACACCACCACACCACACCACCCCATTACGGTAACACCACCACACCACCCCATTACGGTAACACCACCACACCACCACGGTAACACCACCACACCACCATTACGGTAACACCACACCACCACACCATTACGGTAACACCACCACACCACCACACTATTACGGTAACACCACCACACCACATCACCATACCACCACACCACACCATTACGGTAACACCACCACACCACACCATTACGGTAACACCACCATACCACCACACCATTACGGTAACACCACCATATTGCGCCACCACACCACACCACCACACCATTACGGTAACACCAAATCTTTTCTTTGCCAGTTCACTTTCTTTCATCTTATTCCATCCACATTGTTATAGTAGCAGTAGATATCTTAGTAGTAGTGGTAGTAGTAGTAGTAGTAGTAGTAGTAGATATCTTAGTGGTAGTAGTAGTAGTAGTAGATATCTTAGTAGTAGTAGATATCTTAGTAGTAGTAGTAGTAGTAGATATCTTAGTAGTAGTAGTAGTAGTAGTAGATATCTTAGTAGTAGTAGTAGTAGTAGTAGATATCTTAGTAGTAGTGGTAGCAGTAGATAGTAGTAGTAGTAGTGTTGGTGGTAGTGATTGAAGTAGTAGTAGAGGTGGTAGTTGTAGTGTTGGTGGTGGTTGTAATAATAGTAGTAGTAGTGGTGGTGATAGTAGTAGTAACAGCAGACATCGTATTAGTAGTAGTGTTGGTAATAATAGTAGAAGCGTTGGTGGTAGCAGTAGGTGTTGCAGTAGTTGTAGTAGTGCCTGTTGTAGTGTTGGTTGTGGTAGTAGTAACAGTAGTAGTCGTGTTTGTAGGTGGTGGTAGTATTAGTAGTGGTTGTGTAACAGTATTATTGATAGCAACACTGCCTTTTAAAGCCACCCCTCTCTCTACACACACACACACTCGCCGTCTTTTTCGCTTTCACTCTCTCTTTTTGACCCCCTCTCTCTCTCTCTCTCTCTCTCTCTCTCTCTATGCTGAGGTTATATTTAATTTTAAAAAATTTATAACTGATATAAAACACTCAACAGTTAGTGGAGTAAATATACAATATATTAATAAATGGAAACTATATTTATAAAATCCTATTTATTTTATTATACATATTTCAAGGGCAACCAAGGCAAATTATGGTGCGCTTTCATCAGATAAAATACAGATTTGTTTTATAAATAAATAAATATTGACATACCCGGAAAAAAAGGCAACCTTAACGGTTGGAGCTTCCTTTAAGGTTGCCTTTTTTTCCGGGTATGTCAATATTTATTTATAAAACAAATCTGTATTTTATCTGATGAAAGCGCACCATAATTTGCCTTGGTTGCCCTTGAAATATGTATAATAAAATAAATATGGTTTTATAAATATAGTTTCCATTTATTAATATATATATATATATATATATATATATATATAATTCAATTATCACACACTCTCACACACACACTCGATGTCAGTCCCGTGTGTATGCGTGTGTGTATATATATATACATACATACATACTTGTGATATAATAATAATAGTGGTGGCGGTGGTGGTGTATGAGAGGGGTTCCCCCTTTTCCACTGTTGTATACACAACATTGCTGGCTCTCTAGTCTGTACTTGACTGTCTCTCACTTTTCTTCCCTCCTCTCAACAACACCGACACCACCACCAGCGCCACTAACACCACCAGCGCCACTACCACTAACACCATCTCTACCGTCACCAACATCACCACTACCAACAACACTAACACCATCACCACCATCAACATCACCATCACCACCACCACCGACAACAATAATACCATCTTCACTACCACCAATACCATCATCACCATCAACACCTTCACTACCACCATCACCAACAACACCATCACAACCACCAAAACTACCAACAACACCACCACCTTCACCATCACCACCACAACCACCACCACCACCAACCGACGACAACAATAACACCATCTTCAACAACACCACCACCACCACCACCTTCACCCCCACCAATAACAGAAGGTGAAGGATGAGGAGTGAGATAATATTCTAGATTTATGGTGAATGTCTCCGTATTTTTTACTACGAATTCCCTCAACAGTTTGTGTGTGACTGTGTGTATGTGACTGTGTGTGTGTGTGTGACTTTTGTTTGACTTTGTTTCTTGTGTGTCTTCTTTTTTTTCATATCTCTTCGTCATATTTTCGATAATTAGTGCTTTCTCTCTCTCTCTCATTGTTAATTGGGCAAACAGTCTTAACCAACAACACGTTACATACACACTCATACACACACTCTTCACACATATATATATATATACACATATACACACACACACACTTCACATATACACACACATACACACACACACACCCACAAGTACACACACTCATACACTTCAAATATACACACACATATTTACATATACATAGACATATGCTCACACATACATGCACGCATATACACACGTATGTATAATTTATTTCTGATAAAAATAAAAATAAAAATGACTTCTACAGGACAGGAACCGTTTCAAGAATCTAAGAATTCTGTCAGACATAAGATGTGTAGTTTATTGACTTAATGTATTAAGTACATATCTACGGATAAACGCTTCTTACTTACACATACACTCAGTTACTTTCACGTACACACACAGGCACTCACACACACATAACTCACACGTACGGACACACACACTCACGTACACACACTCAAGCACAAACATACACACACACAAGCAGACACACACAGGCACCAACACAGACACACATGCAGTCAGACGTACGCAGACACACACAGGCACCAACACAGACACACATGCAGTCAGACGTACGCAGACACACACACACACACACACACACACACACACTCACTCCCTCACACGTACACACACACACCCTTCCTCACACGTACACACCCTCATACCTACACACACATACACAAGCAGTCAGACATACACACAGACACACACAAGCAGTCAGACGTACTCACAGACACATACACACTCCCTCACACGTACAGACGCCCTCCTCACACACACCAAGCTTGGTTGTCATATTGAAAGTAGAGGCTAGGAGAACCTCCTATACGATAAGATTATTTTTATATTTTCTCTCTATCTTTCGTATTTTCAAACATCAACGTCCACCAAAATAAATTTATATTTCATCACTAGATTTAACTTTTAATATATTATCTATATCGTCATACACATTTATTATATTATATATAGGCATATATATTATATATACACAAACATAAACGTGTATACATGTATACGAACATATAAATATACCTACACATGCCAACATACGTATATATACCGATAGCCCATCGGCTGGAACAGGTAAAGGATTAAAATATATATATATATATATACCTATATATATCTATATACATACATACGTACGAACGTATATCTATCTATATATGTAACTGTTTACGGATGTTTCCATGGAATGCCTAAGACTGCGATTCTGTTGGAGACGGGTCCAAAATGCTTTACCTGTCTCCGCGACAGAGACCAAACACAGGTGTATCTGTA
>OZ024749.1:27865872-27890872 GCA_964016885.1 Eledone cirrhosa | reverse complement strand
TACCTATATACACCAGGGGAAAATCCATTAAATGATGGTGATAAAATGTATATATAACAAGACTTGTGGATAACTGAAGGAAAAATATATTTTTCCCTTTTCTTTTTCTTTCATCATCATCATCATCATCATCATCAAACCTCTGCTTTTCCCTACTTGCAAGGGCGGGACTTTATATACTGATACCTCCTCCCTCTCCTTCCGCTCCGCTTCCTTTTAAGTAAAGATGAAAGATGTAACTAATTCTCTAATTACTCATACAGGCAGGTGAAATAGGTGAAGCTGGTGACACCTTTTTCAGCAGCTGATTGTCTTTTTATTGGTGTGGTATTCATTGTACATCTATTTATCTGATCAGACTCAGTTAGCAATTAGTCAGGTTTAGGGTGTTGTTGTTGTAGTAGTAGTAGTAGGACGGTGAGTCTGTGGTGTGGGGGTAGGGAGACTTGAGTCTTGTGGTTGGAGGAGGAGGTGGTGAGACTGGTAGTAGTAGTAGTGTTGGCAGTAGGAGGAAGAGGGGAGGTGTGTCTGTGGTTGAGTGGAGTATCAGGTGAGAGAGAGAATCCCTGGACTGTATCACCTACATGAGATCTAGTTAGTCAGGTGGGGTGTGTGTGTGTGTGAAGGGTGAGGTGAGAGAGAGAGAGAACTCCCTGAAGGGTTGGGGGGGGCTGTCACTCACATTTGAGGTCTAGTTAGTCAGGTGGGAGGATGAGTAGAGGGCTGAGGTGTGCGTGTAAATTCCCTTCAGGGAAGAGGGGGGGGGAGACTGTGTCACCTACATGGGATCAAGTTAGTCAGGTGTGGGTGGGATATGTAGAGATCAGATGAGTCCCTTTAGTCTATGGTTTCTGTTCCCTTAACTCAGATCCAGTTAGTCATGTGTGTGGGGAGGTTAGGTGTGAGAGAGAGCCCCAACCCCTAATCTATGGTTTTTCTCAGCTCAGATCCATTGAGTCAGATGTGAGGAGAAGAATCTGGTGAGAGAGAGAGAAACCCCCCTCCTAGTCAATGGTCTGTCCCCCTAGCACAGATCCAGTTAGTCAGGTGCAGGTTGTGGGGTAGGGGGTCAGGTGAGAGAGAGAATCCCACCCCCTAATCTATGGTTTCTGTCACCCTAGCTCATATCCAGTCAGGTGGTGAGAACCCCACACCCCAGTTTTTGGTCTCTGTCTCTTAACTATACCTATGTCATTGACAGAGGGTGTACATTCCTCAGTTTATTTGATCAGATCCAGTTGCTAACCAGTCAGATTGCTGAGAAGATGGTGGTGTATTCCTTGGTCTGCCACCTAGCTATTGTAACCCTGCACATTCCTTCCCACTGGCCTCAGATTCCCTGGAAATGTTTGCCAGGCACTGTCCCTTCCTCCCACTGGCCTCAGAGTCCCTTGAAATGTCCATGAATACTTCCCCTACCCTCCCACTGGCCTCAGCCATTCAAAATGTTCAACAACACTCTCCCTCCCTCCCACCATCCCCAGAAGCCCTGAAAGGTTCATGGGTTTTGCCCTTCTCTCCTTGACTAAACAGTAAAAAATATAAAATATGATGCTAAATAAATAAATAAACCATAGTCCTATATATATTTCTGTGGATATCAAATTGATATCTAAATGTCATCAGTGTTATTTTCCAAAAGAGATATTAGATATAACATTTTAGAATTGGTATTTCTGTTTTAACACATAAATAAATAGCATGACACTTTATCATTGTTTTAGAGAATTTCAAGTGGGAACTACATCTGGTGACATGACATATGCAAAGTAATTTTACTGTAGATAATTAGGAGATAGTAAACTGGCTGAGAGGCAGCGAATTGGCAGAGTCATTAGAATGTCGGATAGAGTGATTTGTGATATTCCCTTCTGGCCCTCTGCTCTCTGAGTTCAAATTCCGCCGAGGTCAACTTTGCCTTTCATCCTTTCAAAGTCGATAATAAAAAGTACCAGCCTAGTACTGGGGGGTTCATTTTTCGTCTACATCTCTTTCTCACTTCCATTCTTTCACTCTCTATCAACTTTCCCTTTCAAGGTTGATAAAAAAGAAAGTACCAGTCTAGTACTGTGGTCGATTCTTCTACATCTCTTTCTCACTTCCTCTATGCTTCTCTGGAAGAAATCTGCTCTATTCAGGCTTGAAATGCTCAAGAAAAGCTGTTTGTCACTACAGTGCCCCTACAATTCCATCAGGAGTGACGGCACCATTCCATACCAACCTGACTGAGGCTTGTTAGAGTATCAGTTTAAGTGTCATGTTGATAGTTGTTCTGACACCCTACCCTATGTTCTGAAGTCAAATATTTGCCAAGATCAACTTAGCCTTCATTCTTTCGGAGCTGCCAAATAAAGTACCAACCAGAGCAAACAGCAGGGCATTTAATCTGGATGTTTCGATGACTCCACCAATTCTGAGATAAAACTGAACGATTGACATAATTTCTACATCTTCTTCTTCAAATAAATGGCTGTATTAACACAGGGCTTACTCCAGATGTCCACTTATCTTTAGGGTATCAGTTAATACCACTTTCCTATCTGTCTCCTACTTCCCTGACACCTCTTTCAACATGTCCTCTCTCTCTGTCCAACCGCTCTTCTACCTCTCTCACATCTCTCCTCCCTCTCTCACATCTCTCCTCCCTCTCACACCCCTCTCCTACCTTTCTCACACCACTCTCCTACCTTTCTCACACCACTCTCCTACCTTTCTCACACCACTCTCCCACCTCTCACACACCCCTCTCACACTTCTCACACACCCATCTCCTCCCTCTCACACACCCCTCCTACTTCTCTCACACCACTCTCTTACCACTCTCCCACCACTCTCTTACCTCTCTCACACCTCTTCCAATTTCTAATAGCTTTAGGTAAGTTTAGTGTGATCCCTTTTCTAACAACACTAAAACGACATTAAAATACTCAATAGTAACCTTGATAGACAACATTCTCTCTAAGCTGTATAGATACATTGCCTTGCAGTTGCTGTATCTGTGCTGCACATATTAAAATATTGCTGCTCTATAGCCTTGAAATGTTGCTGCACAATCGCTTTGAATTTAAAATATTTTTACTCAAAGCAAAAAATGTTCCTCTCAGTAGTTTGAAAAAATCAGAGGAACCCTTGCTGGTAGGATTTTTTTAAATCTTTTTTTCTGTTTCTATAAAAATTAAAAGTTTTCAAACATTCACTATAAAAATAAAAACATGAAATAGCAAAACAGAAGAAAAACAAAAATAGAGGCAAACACTAAAAGCTTTGATTGTACACCATATCTCCTGCAGACAAAATGGTAGATGTGTTATCATAAAGAACAGCCAGCAATATCCGCTACTTGAACCATTCCACCTCACAGGGGTCCTTCCTCAGGTGCAAGACTCTCATCTCCACAGAGGAATGTGGCAGACAAGGAGACGATGTACACAGGTGGTCTCAACAACAGCCATTGTGAAATGGAATGAAAGCTGCTGTTGTTTTAGATTTTTTTTTTTCTTAACATCTGATCCAAGAAGATATTTTTTCCTGTATCTAAATAGCGCTTAAAAAAAAAAGTCATATATTGTTGTGTTAGATATGGTGGTGGCCTGTGTGTTATTGGAGAGTGGTGGTGGTGGTAGTAATGTTGATGGTCTGTATTATTGGAGAGTGTTCTCCCACATTGTCCAGCCATATATCACTGTGGTAGTGATGGTAATGGTGGTCTGTATTATTAGAGAGTTCTCCCACATTGTCCAGACATATATCACTGTGGTAGTGATGGTAATGGTGGTCTGTATTATTAGAGAGTTCTCCCACATTGTCCAGACATATATCACTGTGGTAGTGATGGTGATGGTGGTCTGTATTATTAGAGAGTGGTCTCCCACATTGTCCAGACATATATCACCATGGTAGTGATGGTAATGGTGGTCTGTATTATTGGAGAGTGGTCTCCCACATTGTCCAGACATATATCACCATGGTAGTGATGGTAATGGTGGTCTGTATTATTAGAGAGTGGTCTCCCACATTGTCCAGACATATATCACCATGGTAGTGATGGTAATGGTGGTCTGTATTATTGGAGAGTGGTCTCCCACATTGTCCAGCCATATATCACTGTGGTAGTGATGGTGATGGTGGTCTGTATTATTGGAGAGTGTTCTCCCACATTGTCCAGGCATATATCACTGTGGTAGTGATGGTGATGGTGGTCTGTATTATTAGAGAGTGGTCTCCCACATTGTCCAGCCATATATCACCATGGTAGTGATGGTAATGGTGGTCTGTATTATTAGAGAGTGGTCTCCCACATTGTCCAGGCATATATCACCATGGTAGTGATGGTAATGGTGGTCTGTATTATTGGAGAGTGTTCTCCCACATTGTCCAGGCATATATCACTGTGGTAGTGAGTCTTAGGACATCCATGATAAGAGGGGCACCATTTTATTTAAATTAAAGGTATTTATCATTGAAAAAAACATTTTTTAACTGACTTTATATATGATGGGAAGGGGCACCATAATCTTTTAAGTGGTCTGGAAAGGACCAAATCCAGTTCTGTGTCTATATCATATCTTACATTTTCTGGACAATCCCCGCTAGCTTAATTTTAATAAAAAATTAAATTAAAGAAACTTGGCTTCTTAGAAAGAATTTATTCACAAACATACGCACTCACACATACTCATATACATGCGTGTATGTGTGTGTGTGTAATAAATTTTCATTAAATTTTATTAGGATGTCTTATCTCACAAAACCTCAGATCTTCACAGAAGTCACTTTGGTAAACACTCCTCTCTAAACAGTTAAGTCCCCCTCCCTCTTCGCCTCCTTCTCCTCCTCCTCCTGTCCTTCTTCAGGGCAGAGAGAGAGGGAGAGAGAGAGAGATAAGGTAATTACTGTAAAGTAGTGGAATAAATCTACTACTGTGTTCTACATAAACCATTATTGGCTTGAAATGTAAGATAAAAGGTGTGTATGTATATATATATATGTGTGTGTGTGTATATATATATATATATATATGTGTGTGTGTGTATACATATATCTATCTACACTTACACACATCTTTATATATATATATGTACATATGTGTATATATGTGCATACACACACACAGACATCCACATACATACACACTCACACATATATATATACATATATATATATATGTGTGAATACACTCACCCACATAGACACACAGACATCCATATACTCACATGGACACAGAGACATCCACACACACACCCCCCCCCCCCCCCCCCGACATATAAAGGTTGACTAGGTTTTGCTTTTAGGCTGGAAATGTTCTTATTATTGACTTACCCACTCGACTACATACAGTTCTTTCTTTCTTTCTTTCTTTCTCTCTTTGTTACCAATTCCTTTATTTTCTTGATACTTTCATTATTTGGTTCTTGTGTTTGTCTGCAAATATTTACCATCTTCATTCCCCCTTTTCTTTTTCTTTTTTATCTTTAGATCCCCCCATCTCCCCCTCTCTTCTCCTTCTCCATCTTCTCCATCTTCTTCTTCTCCCTCCTCTTCTCCTCCTCCTCATCCCCTCTTCTCACCATTATTATTATTGAAAATATTCTTGATTCCTATAAAGCTCTTTGATAATTTGCCATTGATGCTGGTGGTGATAATGTTGAAGAAAAATCCATTTGGAGAGATATTTGGTGATTCTAGATATATTAATCCCACCCTCTTTGTTAGAATTTCTTGAGATTTTTCTCAAGAATCTGAAGAAATTTTCCAAACACATGCCAACACCAGAAATCTAAGAATTGTCTCTCGGTTTCACTGTTCACTTCTTTTCTGGTTATTGTTGTTGTTGTTAGTGTTGTTGTTGTTGTTATTAATGTGGGTTCCTTTGTGTCATTTTAATTCTATATTAATAATCTTTTCTGTAAAATCTTTTTTTGGTTTCGGTCTTGAAACTGCGGCCATGCTGGGGCACCATCTTGAAAGGATTTAGCCGATAATATCAACCCCCAATACTTACATACTATTTTGTTTTATTGATCTCTATTTGTTAACCTGCTAAGTTATGGGATATAAACTAACAGTAAACGTGAAGAGACAGGCGGAGACACAGACTTATCTACATCTATCATTATCATGACCATTTAATTTTTCATGCTACCATGGGTTAGACGACATCTATCTATCTACCTAACTATCATCATCATCATCATCATCACCGTTTTATGTCCATTTTTCCATGCTAGCATGGGTTAAATGAGTTGCCCTGTTGTGGGCAATGCTAGGTGAGGTGACCATGTCTTGCTCATACAGAACTAATTTGGGCTTGGTTTCTCCGGCTGGATGCTCTCTCTAAAGCCAACCTCATTTACAGTGAGTACTACTGGGTGCTTTTTGTCGTGATACCTACACAACCACTTTACAGTGTGAGCTGGGTGCTTTTTGTTGTGATACCTACACAACCACTTTACAGTGTGAGCTGGTTACTTTTTGTCATGATACCTACACAATCAATTTACAGTGTGGGCTGGGTGCTTTTTTCCTGACGAACTATCTACTTACCTATCTATCTATCTATCTATCATTCATCCATCCAATCATTCGTTTATTTATTAATTTGTCATGAGATTGCGGCCTTGCTGGGGCATTGCTGTAAAATTATTTTGTTGATTATATTGGCCCCAGTACTTATTTCTATTATGTTTCTTTTTTTTTTCAAGTTTGGTCCTTATTTTATCAATGTCTCTTTGTTGAACTGCTAAGTTATGAGACAAAGACAAACAGTAACCTTAAACACACACACACATATACACATGGGCTTCCACCACTCCACCCCAAGTTTCCCTCACAAGGCAATATGCAAACAGAAGCTATATATAGCAGTTGACGTCACTTGCTTCCCAAGGTGCCACAAACAGCGGCTACATATAGCAGTAGACATCACTTGCTCCCAAGGTGCCACAAACAGAAGTTATATATAGTAGTAGACATCACTTGCTCCCAAGTCAGAGCCTGAAACCACATGTAGCTATGCCTGCTTCTATACCAGGCATGGGCAACCTTTTTTTAGCATTGGGCTGAATGACTGACCTAAATGATAGCACTTGTACTGTATATGTCTGTAATACCCCTCTCTGAGGCCAGAGCACTATGTGGCTACCCTAGTAGCCCTAAATGGTAGCACAGGAACTGTATATGTCTGTAATACCCCTCTCTGAGGCCAGAGCACTATGTGGCTACCCTAGTAGCCCTAAATGGTAGCACAGGAACTGTATATGTCTGTAATACCCCTCTCTGAGGCCAGAGCACTATGTGGCTACCCTAGTAGCCCTAAATGGTAGCACAGGAACTGTATATGTCTGTAATACCCCTCTCTGAGCCCAGAGCACTATGTGGCTACCCTAGTAGCTCTAAATGGTAGCACAGGAACTGTATATGTCTGTAATACCCCTCTCTGAGGCCAGAGCACTATGTGGCTACCCTAGTAGCTCTAAATGGTAGCACAGGAACTGTATATGTCTGTAATACCCCTCTCTGAGGCCAGAGCACTATGTGGCTACCCTAGTAGCCCTAAATGGTAGCACAGGAACTGTATATGTCTGTAATACCCCTCTCTGAGGCCAGAGCACTATGTGGCTACCCTAGTAGCCCTAAATGGTAGCACAGGAACTGTATATGTCTGTAATACCCCTCTCTGAGGCCAGAGCACTATGTGGCTACCCTAGTAGCCCTAAATGGTAGCACAGGAACTGTATATGTCTGTAATACCCCTCTCTGAGCCCAGAGCACTATGTGGCTACCCTAGTAGCTCTAAATGGTAGCACAGGAACTGTATATGTCTGTAATACCCCTCTCTGAGGCCAGAGCACTATGTGGCTACCCTAGTAGCTCTAAATGGTAGCACAGGAACTGTATATGTCTGTAATACCCCTCTCTGAGGCCAGAGCACTATGTGGCTACCCTAGTAGCCCTAAATGGTAGCACAGGAACTGTATATGTCTGTAATACCCCTCTCTGAGGCCAGAGCACTATGTGGCTACCCTAGTAGCCCTAAATGGTAGCACAGGAACTGTATATGTCTGTAATACCCCTTTCTGAGGCCAGAGCACTATGTGGCTACCCTAGTAGCTCTAAATGGTAGCACAGGAACTGTATATGTCTGTAATACCCCTCTCTGAGGCCAGAGCACTATGTGGCTACCCTAGTAGCTCTAAATGGTAGCACAGGAACTGTATATGTCTGTAATACCCCTCTCTGAGGCCAGAGCACTATGTGGCTACCCTAGTAGCCCTAAATGGTAGCACAGGAACTGTATATGTCTGTAATACCCCTCTCTGAGCCCAGAGCACTATGTGGCTACCCTAGTAGCCCTAAATGGTAGCACTTGTACTGTATATGTCTGTAATACCCCTCTCTGAGGCCAGAGCACTATGTGGCTACCCTAGTAGCTCTAAATGGTAGCACAGGAACTGTATATGTCTGTAATACCCCTCTCTGAGGCCAGAGCACTATGTGGCTACCCTAGTAGCCCTAAATGGTAGCACAGGAACTGTATATGTCTGTAATACCCCTCTCTGAGCCCAGAGCACTATGTGGCTACCCTAGTAGCTCTAAATGGTAGCACAGGAACTGTATATGTCTGTAATACCCCTCTCTGAGGCCAGAGCACTATGTGGCTACCCTAGTAGCCCTAAATGGTAGCACAGGAACTGTATATGTCTGTAATACCCCTCTCTGAGGCCAGAGCACTATGTGGCTACCCTAGTAGCCCTAAATGGTAGCACAGGAACTGTATATGTCTGTAATACCCCTCTCTGAGGCCAGAGCACTATGTGGCTACCCTAGTAGCTCTAAATGGTAGCACAGGAACTGTATATGTCTGTAATACCCCTCTCTGAGGCCAGAGCACTATGTGGCTACCCTAGTAGCCCTAAATGGTAGCACTTGTACTGTATATGTCTGTAATACCCCTCTCTGAGGCCAGAGCACTATGTGGCTACCCTAGTAGCTCTAAATGGTAGCACAGGAACTGTATATGTCTGTAATACCCCTCTCTGAGCCCAGAACACTATGTGGCTACCCTAGTAGCTCTAAATGGTAGCACAGGAACTGTATATGTCTGTAATACCCCTCTCTGAGCCCAGAGCACTATGTGGCTACCCTAGTAGCCCTAAATGATAGCACAGGAACTGTATATGTCTGTAATACCCCTCTCTGAGGCCAGAGCACTATGTGGCTACCCTAGTAGCCCTAAATGGTAGCACAGGAACTGTATATGTCTGTAATACCCCTCTCTGAGCCCAGAGCACTATGTGGCTACCCTAGTAGCTCTAAATGGTAGCACAGGAACTGTATATGTCTGTAATACCCCTCTCTGAGGCCAGAGCACTATGTGGCTACCCTAGTAGCTCTAAATGGTAGCACAGGAACTGTATATGTCTGTAATACCCCTCTCTGAGGCCAGAGCACTATGTGGCTACCCTAGTAGCCCTAAATGGTAGCACTTGTACTGTATATGTCTGTAATACCCCTCTCTGAGGCCAGAGCACTATGTGGCTACCCTAGTAGCTCTAAATGGTAGCACAGGAACTGTATATGTCTGTAATACCCCTCTCTGAGGCCAGAGCACTATGTGGCTACCCTAGTAGCCCTAAATGGTAGCACAGGAACTGTATATGTCTGTAATACCCCTCTCTGAGCCCAGAGCACTATGTGGCTACCCTAGTAGCTCTAAATGGTAGCACAGGAACTGTATATGTCTGTAATACCCCTCTCTGAGGCCAGAGCACTATGTGGCTACCCTAGTAGCCCTAAATGGTAGCACAGGAACTGTATATGTCTGTAATACCCCTCTCTGAGCCCAGAGCACTATGTGGCTACCCTAGTAGCTCTAAATGGTAGCACAGGAACTGTATATGTCTGTAATACCCCTCTCTGAGCCCAGAACACTATGTGGCTACCCTAGTAGCTCTAAATGGTAGCACAGGAACTGTATATGTCTGTAATACCCCTCTCTGAGCCCAGAACACTATGTGGCTACCCTAGTAGCTCTAAATGGTAGCACAGGAACTGTATATGTCTGTAATACCCCTCTCTGAGCCCAGAGCACTATGTGGCTACCCTAGTAGCCCTAAATGATAGCACAGGAACTGTATATGTCTGTAATACCCCTCTCTGAGGCCAGAGCACTATGTGGCTACCCTAGTAGCCCTAAATGGTAGCACAGGAACTGTATATGTCTGTAATACCCCTCTCTGAGCCCAGAGCACTATGTGGCTACCCTAGTAGCTCTAAATGGTAGCACAGGAACTGTATATGTCTGTAATACCCCTCTCTGAGGCCAGAGCACTATGTGGCTACCCTAGTAGCTCTAAATGGTAGCACAGGAACTGTATATGTCTGTAATACCCCTCTCTGAGGCCAGAGCACTATGTGGCTACCCTAGTAGCTCTAAATGGTAGCACAGGAACTGTATATGTCTGTAATACCCCTCTCTGAGGCCAGAGCACTATGTGGCTACCCTAGTAGCCCTAAATGGTAGCACTTGTACTGTATATGTCTGTAATACCCCTCTCTGAGGCCAGAGCACTATGTGGCTACCCTAGTAGCTCTAAATGGTAGCACAGGAACTGTATATGTCTGTAATACCCCTCTCTGAGGCCAGAGCACTATGTGACTACCCTAGTAGCCCTAAATGGTAGCACTGGTACTGTATATGTCTGTTATACCCCTCTCTGAGCCCAGAACACTATGTGGCTACCTTAGTTGGCCTACATGGCCAACCTTTTTCAAACAATGAGCCACATAGGATGTGGCTCATCATATGGTGGACTAAGATATTCAATTTTGAAATTAGGGGTGCCATTCAGAAAGCAAAGAACAGTTTGCCCCTGACTGTTCTACAGTTGGAAAAATGGATTAAATGTTTTTTTTTTAATAAAAAAAATGTTTCCTTTACTTTACATCCATTTTATGTCTGTAGGGGAGGGCATGGGTGGGAGTGTGGGAACAATTGGTTTAACAGCTGGCTGCCTTCTCTTCCATTAAACCAGTCAACCATGAAGAACAAGAAGAAGAGAACCATGTGATTAGTTAGACAGTATCTTAAGTGTGTCTCTCTCTCTCTCTCTCTCCCTCTCTCTCCCTCTCCTCTCTTTCCCTCTCTCTCCCTCTCCTCTCTCTCTCCCTCTCCTCTCTCTCTCCCTCTCTCTCCCTCTCCTCTCTCTCCCTCTCCCTCTCTCTCCCTCCCTCCCTCTCTCCCTCCCTCCCTCTCTCCCTCTCCCTCTCTCCATCCCTGTCCCCATCCCTCCCTCTTACCCCTCTCTCTCTCTCTCTCTCTCCTTCAGTCCCACCCTTCCGCAGACATCCTGGGCTTCATATTAAAATACTTCAACAAAACCACAAATAGATGTGTACTGAAGTGAACAGTCACTTGACCTGTTAGAAACAGCAGTCAATTGTCACACACTCATACACACAAACACTGTCACTAATACTCACACACTCACACCTGCTCTCTCTCAAATACAGGCACACACTTGCAGACAGACACACTCAAACTCATACATCTAATCCTTCACTTCAGATTGTTTATGGGGAAATATCACACACACACACACATACACTTAATACTTTATTCCAGATTATTAGAGTAAGAGATCTCACTCGCATCTAATTCTTCACTCCAGATTATTAGAGTAAGAGATCTCACTCATATCTAATTCTTCGCTCCAGATTATTAGAGTAAGATATCTCACTCACATCTAAAACACTCACTCCAGATTATTAGAGTAAGAGATCTCACTCACATCTAATACGCTCACTCCACATTATTAGAGTAAGATATCTCACTCATCTAATTCTTTACTCCAGGTTATTAGAGTAAGACATCTCACTCTTAACTAATACTTCACTCCAGATTATTAGAGTAAGACATCTCACTCTTAACTAATACTTCACTCCAGATTATTAGAGTAAGATATCTCACTCTTAACTAATACTTAACTAATACTTCACTCCAGATTATTAGAATAAGATATCACACACATCTAATTCTTCACTCTGCAGTGTTTGAAGGAAAGTTTGTCTCATAAAAATATAAAATCAATATTTATTATTGATCAGAAATAATCAATAATAAAAGTATTAACCCTTTTGATACCCACCCAAAACCAGCTCTGGTTCTACAACATAGATCCACTCATTTTAAAGGGATCCTATCTAAGTTAAAATATTCTAACATAATTTTATATAAGAACCATAAGTTAAGTTAAGTTAATGATTTTATTAAATTCTTCAAAATTCTTCTTTCTCTCTTTCTCTCAAACACATACTCAGGCATTCGTATAGAGACATCAAGGCAGCAAGAAGCTGACCATCAATCCCATACTCCTGCACAACCTCTCACAGCAGGTCCCAAGGAACGCAGTCATATGCCTTCTTAGGGTCAACAAAACAAGAATATACATTTTAAAAAGGTTCTATTTAACCCTTTAGTATTGTATTTTTGTGGTAAAGACTTTATCTTACATAATTATCTCACATAATATCGAATCTATGAGGTTTTGTTGTTATTTATTTTGAGAACAATACCTTAACATCAGTATGAGCAGCCAGTTATGAATGGTTTGAACATAAAAAGGTGAGACGATTCTGGCCGGTTTGAATAGTAAAGAGTTAAGATATTCTAACATAATTTTATATAAGAACCATAAGTTAAGTTACTACCTTAGTAAGGAAATAATTAATGATTTTTAGTAAATTCCTCAAAATTCTTCATTAATTAATTGAATTGTAGTGAATTTTATTAGAAATACAGTGAGGAGAGGGTTAAAAATTGGAATGATAAATAAGTAGATATGGGAAATAAAAAGGGGGCAGAGGAGAAAAAAAGTGAGATAATGAAAAAAGGGTAGAAGGAGCAAGGGAACATGCATGGCAGCCAATTGCAGTAATATTTCACTCAAGACTATATTTTAGACACACTATCATAGTACATGTTTAATGCTTAATGTCCTGTACCACATGAATCCACATTAGCAAAGACATTCTTAAAAAGTACAAAACCACACTATGGCTGCATCATTTAAAAAATTGAAGTCATTACTCTAATACTGGAAATGTTTACAATGAACTGTCCACTTGTATAGATATTATAAATATTTGAATTAACAAACCACATGAAACCACATTAGCAAGACTTCTTTATTTTAGCTTACTGGAAATTTCCACAATCTGTTCACTAATGAAACCACATTAGCAAGACATTCTTGAAAAGTACAAAACAGCACTATGACTACATCATATTACATATTAAAGTTTTTACTCTAAAACATCAAATTTCCACAATGATCTGTCCACTAGTAAAGATACTATAAACATTTGAATTAACAAATCCCATGAAACTACATAAGTAAGATATTCTTGAAAAGTACAAAACAGCGGTGGATTGGCAGCATCGGTAGAGGGTCGGACGCTATGCTTTAACGCATAGAGTTACGGCCCTTGCCATTCTGAGTTCAAATCCCGCCGAGATTAACTTTGCCTTTCATCCTTACGGGGTCAATAAAATAAAGTACCAGTAATGCTCTGGGTAATTTCTGGCCTTGTGCCAAACGGGGAAACAATTATGACTGCCCACATTAAATATTAAAATATTTTCTGAAAATGTTCATAATGGTCTGTCCAATAGTAAAGATACTATAAACATTTAAATTAACAAACTATGTTTTTAGATATATTCTTCTAAATCATTACAGGATGTTATGAGTTAAGTAACAGTTTTATTTATTTATTTATTTATGTATTTATTTATAAAGAATATTTTTCAAAGTCTTTTCCAAAGATCATTTTCCTACCCTTTATATACCTGTCAGGTGTGGAATTGCTGGTTGAAAGCAATCAACAGAGTTTGGTAATGAATCAAGAGTAGAGTTATTTAGTCAAGCTTTTGAAGATGTTAGTAAGGTAGGGTGGGAAGAGTAAAGGGTGTAAAAGACACATGCACACACACACTCACGTACTCACACTCACACAGACACATGCATACACATCCACACACTCGCACATAATTGGTGGGTTTATGTATGTGTTTATGTATATGTGTGTGTGTTTCTGTATGTATGTGTGTGTAGGCAGGGGAGACAGGAATACCAAATAGTATAGCATACTGGAATGTGCCTACAGACTATGTTTGTGTGTGTGAGTGTATATATATATATATATGTGTGTTTGTGCAAATATATATGAATCATCATCATCATCATCATATATATATATATATGTGTGTGTGTGTGTAAATATATATATATGTATATGTAAATATTTATATGGCTTAGTGGTTAGATCATTGGGCTTACAATTGAAAGGTTGTGAGTTCAATTCTCGGACCGAGTGGTGTGTTGTTTGCTTGAGCAAGACACTTTATTTCACGTTGCTCCAGTTTACTCAGCTGTATAAATGAGATGATAGGACTGGGGTCCCTATCATCCCACTGCAAAGTGGTTGTGGAGGTGCCACGGCAAAAAAGCACCCAACCCACACTGTAAAGTGGATGTGTAGGCGCCACGGCAAAAAAGCACCCAGCACTCACTGTAAATGAGGTTGGTGTTAGGAAGGGCATCCAGCTGTAGAAATCAAGCCAGAATCAGTTCCTGTATGAGCAAGACACGGTCAGCCGACCGGACATTGCCCACAGCAGGACAACCTGTCTAACCCATGCTAGCATGGAAGAACGGATGTAAAACGGTGATGATGATGATATATCTATATGTAAATATTTATATTTATTAAAATAACAGATTAAAGTTTAAGCAAAGAATCGCTGCTTTCACCCTTAACGGGATCTTCTGAAACTAAAAAAGTCAATCTGTGAACGCTGAAGTAAATATTTCAAAAACGTTGAAACCGAAGTAAATATTTATATATATATGTGTGTGTATATATATATATATATATATATATGTATATGTAAATATATATATTATATATATATCTATCTATCTAAGGCGGGTAAAATTCCCGAGATCCATGGACGAGCTCTCTCCAGCGGTCTCTGTCCCTCATCATCGCTGCCATATCCTGCATCTCCAACAGACCAGTGTCTGTCCTTAGGGCATCAACATATGTTAACCTTGGTCTTCCTCTTCTAGTGTGTCCATGTAGGGGCTCCCAAAGGAGCACTGAGTGCAATGTCAACTCTGGATGTCGGTGAGCATGTAAATATATATGTATATGTAAATATATGCAAGCAGGGAAGAGCGGACGTAAAATGATGATGATGATTATATATATATATGTAAATATATATATATATATATATATATATATATATATATATATGAGAGAGACAGGGTAGGGGGAGAATCAGTTACTTTTGATTCTTTGATGCTGGAGTACATTTGAAGTAGATCAGTTATTCCCAGTTGGCAGTAAGATGGTTGAAATAGGGGCCTAAAGAAAGTGAGGGGGCAAGACCCCCACCTCCTGAATGGTACTACCTGTGCTGGATGACACTGTACTGTACTAGCTGACACTACACTGTACTGGGTGACACCTACTGGACTATATAGCACTGCAATGTACTAGATGGCACTACACTGTACTGGGATATATTTCAGGTACCCCTCATCCTGAAGATGGTACTAGCAGTACTAAATAACACTATACTATACCGGGATACATTTCAGGTATCCCTCCTCCAAATGATGGTATTAACTGTACTGGGGTACATTCTTTTCTTGAGCCTGGGGCCTCTAAGAGCTTTAAGTGTGGTCCTTGTGAAAAGGACTTGTGTTGTTTATTAACCTTTTAGCATTTAAGCCAACCATTTCCGGACAGAACTCTCTCACCTCTTTCTGTTCAAACCAGCTGTAACTGGCGACACATACTGATGTTAAGGTATTTTTCTCAAAATCAATATCAAAATCTCATAGATTTGATATTATGTGAGGTAAAGCCTTTCCCATGAAAATATAATAGTAAATATAGAGTAATCATCATCATTTTTCATTTCATTTTATGTCCGCTTTTTCCCTGCTTGCAAGGGTGGGACGGGAACTGATTCTGGCTTGATTTCTACAGCTGGATGCCCTTCCTAACACCAACCTCATTTCACAGTGAGTGCTGGGTGCTTTTTTGCCGTGGCACCTCCACGACCACTTTGCAGTGGAATGATAGGGACCCCAGTCTCTATCATCTCATTTCTACAGCTGAGTAAACTGGAGCAATGTGAAATAAAGTGTCTTGCTCAAGGAAACAACACATCACCCGGTCTGAGAATTGAACTCACAACCTTTCGATTGCAAGGCAAATGCTCTAACCACTAAGCCATGTGCCTCCACAGTAATGTAAATACTAAAGGTTAACCCTTTCATTACCATATTTTTAAATGACACACTTTATTTCAATTAATTAATAAAGAACTTAAAGAGGTTTACCAAAGATATTTATTAATTCTTTATTAAGATAGTAATTTAACATATGGTTCTTATATAAAATAATGGTGGTGCCATGATAAAACAGATCTGTTAGACATACATCTACCAGATATATTGAACAGATCCATTAGTTTAGAGAGGCAATGATTATAGTGAAAAGGAATAAGAACTTTCTAAATAGACATTTTTTAATAGACATATTTTTTAACAATTGGTCTCTATCATATGATTTCCTCAGTACCACCAAAACAATACTAGTTATTATTACTATTATTATTGCTGTTGTTCTTCCTTTCTATTGCTATAGAGACATTGTCTCTTTTAATATTTTCACTTCCTATATTTAGAGTTACACCAAACTATCATGTGACCTTATTCTATATACTTCAGCTCCACCCACTTTCTCTTCTGTTTTTTACTGTACCACTCACACTCTGGTGGTGGGCTGAGCCAATAAAGATAGCCCCCTATGCAGCTATTTGACCCTGTTAGAGATGGCAGTTAAATCTCCCTCAAATCACACCATATTTTAAATGAGGAAGGACTTGTTGGAAAACTTAGCCCTAGGTATTATATATATATATGTATATATATATATGTGTGTGTATATATACATACACACACACATACACCTCACCCTGCATGGTTAATTGGTTCCAGAAGTTAAGAATTAAGTCGAAAAATGATGAATGTCGAATTAACCTTTCTATAAACTACCAAATGATTTTATACATTATAATACACTACAGTACTTTATGCTGTATATTATCTTATAGATTTTCATTGTGTTTTTTTAGTGTTATTTATAGTTTAATATTTTGTCAGACTGACGTAAAGTTGAGTCAGCTGACATAACACAAGGTTTATTTTTTCCATATAATATTAAGAAAAACTGCTGTAACTTTGAAAATGATGTAAGGATATGTTGGAAAATAGCTCAAAACTTTATAGGTTTAACTGGCCTCTTACAAGGTTGCATCTTATAGGTTTCTTGGGTGTTTTAATGATAAGGGCCCCCAGTCCTATCATGTTTATGGCTCACACCTATATAGGTTTAACTGGCCTCTTACAAGGTTGCATCTTATAGGTTTCTTGGGTGTTTTAATGATAAGGGCCCCCAGTCCTATCATGTTTATGGCTCACACCTATATAGGTTTAACTGGCCTCTTACAAGGTTGCATCTCATAGGTTTCTTGGGTGTTTTAATGATAAGGGCCCCCAGTCCTATCATGTTTATGGCTCACACCTATATAGGTTTAACTGGCCTCTTACAAGGTTGTATCTCATAGGTTTCTTGGGTGTTTTAATGATAAGGGCCCCCAGTCCTATCATGTTTATGGCTCACAGCTATATAGGTTTAGCTAGCCTGTATAAGTTGTTTCTTCAGTGTTTTAATGATAGGGCCCCCAGTACTATCATGTTGTTATAGCTTACATCTATGTAGGTTTAGCAGGCCTATATAGTTGTATTTCATTGGGCATTTTGATGATAGGGACCCACTTCTATCATGAGAAGCAATGTGAAATGAAGGATCCTGTGCAAGACTACAATGCACCATGGTCTAGGAATCAAACCTATGACTTTGTGGCTCACCAGGAGAACAACAGCCTAACTACTCAGTCATATATCAATACTATTGGATACATGATGTTTCATAATGCAGTAACTGCAACAGTTTTAGGAAAGTTCTGTGCCAAGTAATAAAGTATTGAGCTGTGTCTGTCTGTGTCGGTGTCGGTGTTCGTGTCGGAGATATCCATTCATAACTTCAGTATCCGGCATCCATCTACAGACATGGCAGCAGCACTAGCACCATTTGCAGCTGCAGCTGTGGTACCACCACCACCAGCAACAACACCACCACCACCTGCTGCAGCACCACCACAACCAGAATCAGCAGCAACAGAAACAACAGTGGTACCAGCACCACCACCATTAACACCACCTGCAACGGCACCACCACAACCAGCAGCTAGAGAAATAGCAGTGGTGCCGGCACCATTTGCAATGGCCGCACCATCACCACCACATGCAACTGCAGTACCACTACAACCAGCTGCAGCAACAGCAGCACCACAACCACCAGTAGCACGTGCAGCTGCAGTAACAGCACCACTTGCAGCAGCAGTGGCACCACCACCACCACCAGTGGTGCCATCAGCAGCTGGGAAGGAAGACAATATTACTCACCAAGACGTGGCAAAACAGAAGGGAATGATGACTGCCATGTTCAGTTGAGCTGTCATGTGATTCAAATTACTGCATCCTTTGAGAGACACTCTCTGTCACCCTCTCTCTCACACACACACCCTCTCACCCCCTCTCTCTCTCACCCCCTCTATCACCCTCTCTCTCACACACACCCTCTCACCCCCCTCTCTCTCTCACCCCCTCTATCACCCTCTCTCTCACTCACACACACCCTCTCACCCCCCTCTCTCTCACCCCCTCTATCACCCTCTCTCTCACACACACACCTCTCTCACCCTCTCTCTCGCACACACCCTCGCACACGCCCTCTCTCACCCCCCCGTATCACCCTCTCTCTCTCTCTCTCATACCCTCTCTCTCTCACCACCACCACCCCTCTCACCCCCCCTCTCACACCCCCTCTCTCTCACACCCCGTCTCTCTCACCCTCTCTCTTTCTCGGAAGGGTTGGAGTGAGGCAACTTTCTCTCTCACCCTCTTTCTTTCTTTCGGGGGTGGGGGTGGAGACCCCCCCTCTCTCTCTCTCTCTCTCTCTCTCTCTCTGGAGAGGTTGGGGTGTGGCTGTACGAGGAAGGTGTAGACTTTCTCTCTATCACTCTCTAAGATGGTAGTGGGGTGGTGTGGTTACAGAGAAGGAGAGGGAGGGAGACTTCAATTAACTTTTTGAGGAATTATACTTTAATTCTCTATAATTGTCATTGCTGATGTTGGTGGTGGTGTTGTGATTGTTGTTGTTGATGTTAGTGGTGTTGTTGTGATTGTTGTTGTTGATGTTAGTGGTGGTGTTGTGATTGTTGTTGTTGATGTTGGTGGTGGTGCTGTGATTGTTGTTGTTGATGTTAGTGGTGGTGCTGTGATTGTTGTTGTTGATGTTAGTGGTGGTGTTGTGATTGTTGTTGTTGATGTTAGTGGTGGTGTTGTGATTGTTGTTGTTGATGTTGGTGGTGGTGCTGTGATTGTTGTTGTTGATGTTAGTGGTGGTGCTGTGATTGTTGTTGTTGATGTTAGTGGTGGTGTTGTGATTGTTGTTGTTGATGTTAGTGGTGGTGTTGTGATTGTTGTTGTTGATGTTAGTGGTGGTGCTGTGATTGTTGTTGTTGATGTTAGTGGTGGTGTTGTGGTTGTTGTTGTTGATGTTAGTGGTGGTGTTGTGATTGTTGTTGTTGATGTTAGTGGTGGTGCTGTGATTGTTGTTGTTGATGTTAGTGGTGGTGTTGTGATTGTTGTTGTTGATGTTGGTGGTGGTGTTGTGATTGTTGTTGTTGATGTTAGTGGTGGTGTTGTGATTGTTGTTGTTGATGTTAGTGGTGGTGCTGTGATTGTTGTTGTTGATGTTAGTGGTGGTGCTGTGATTGTTGTTGTTGATGTTAGTGGTGGTGTTGTGATTGTTGTTGTTGATGTTAGTGGTGGTGCTGTGATTGTTGTTGTTGATGTTAGTGGTGGTGTTGTGATTGTTGTTGATGTTAGTGGTGGTGCTGTGATTGTTGTTGATGTTGGTGGTGGTGTTGTGATTGTTGTTGTTGATGTTAGTGGTGGTGCTGTGATTGTTGTTGTTGATGTTGGTGGTGTTGTTGTGATTGTTGTTGTTGATGTTGGTGGTGTTGTTGTGATTGTTGTTGTTGATGTTAGTGGTGGTGCTGTGATTGTTGTTGTTGATGTTAGTGGTGGTGTTGTGATTGTTGTTGATGTTAGTGGTGGTGCTGTGATTGTTGTTGATGTTGGTGGTGGTGTTGTGATTGTTGTTGTTGATGTTAGTGGTGGTGCTGTGATTGTTGTTGTTGATGTTGGTGGTGTTGTTGTGATTGTTGTTGTTGATGTTGGTGGTGTTGTTGTGATTGTTGTTGTTGATGTTAGTGGTGGTGTTGTGATTGTTGTTGTTGATGTTGGTGGTGTTGTGATTGTTGTTGTTGATGTTGGTGGTGTTGTTGTGATTGTTGTTGTTGATGTTGGTGGTGGTGCTGTGATTGTTGTTGTTGATGTTAGTGGTGGTGCTGTGATTGTTGTTGTTGATGTTAGTGGTGGTGTTGTGATTGTTGTTGATGTTAGTGGTGGTGTTGTGATTGTTGTTGATGTTGGTGGTGGTGTTGTGATTGTTGTTGTTGATGTTAGTGGTGGTGCTGTGATTGTTGTTGTTGATGTTGGTGGTGTTGTTGTGATTGTTGTTGTTGATGTTGGTGGTGTTGTTGTGATTGTTGTTGTTGATGTTAGTGGTGGTGCTGTGATTGTTGTTGTTGGTGTTGGTGGTGTTGTTGTGATTGTTGTTGTTGGTGTTGGTGGTGTTGTTGTGATTGTTGTTGTTGGTGTTGGTGGTGTTGTTGTGATTGTTGTTGTTGATGTTAGTGGTGGTGTTGTGATTGTTGTTGTTGATGTTAGTGGTGGTGCTGTGATTGTTGTTGTTGATGTTAGTGGTGGTGTTGTGATTGTTGTTGTTGATGTTAGTGGTGGTGTTGTGATTGTTGTTGTTGATGTTAGTGGTGGTGTTGTGATTGTTGTTGTTGATGTTAGTGGTGGTGTTGTGATTGTTGTTGGTGGTGAATGGTTGTTGTTATGTTGTTGGTGGTGGGGTGATGGTTGGTGGTGTGATTGTTGTTGATGGTGGTGGGGGGGGGCTTCTTGTTATGTTTTTGTTGCTGTTGTGGTGATGGTTGGGGGGTGTGATTGTTGTTGGTGGTAGTGGGGTGTTGGTTCTTATGTTGTTGCTGTCATTGGTGCCGTTGTTATCGTTGTTGTTGTAGAATTTGGTGAGGTTGATATTTAAGGATTATCTGTCATCATAACCTTAATCCATTCCTCATCACAACACCGCCCTCCCCTCTCCCCCTCTTCCAGATCCCCCTCCCCAACAGACATCTCCCAACATGATCCACATTTGTTGGAAACAGTAGTGGGGGAGAAAGGGGAAGATGTTTTGGAGGGGAGAGAAGGTTAGGAAGGACTCCACCCCTTTCCACTTCTTTCTTCTACTCTCTCCTATCTTTTTTACACACACAAACACACATACACCCTCTAAATTTGGTAACTTCCTCTTATATTTAAGTAATTGGAATCACATTGTTGCTGTTTCGGGATGTCTTAAATTGACATTCCACGCATTCTTCTGCCATAACCTCACATATTTCCTTAAAGCTGTTCAATAGAATTAAATATTCTTTGTTTTATGAAGTGTTCAATGAATCTCACTTATGAAACTGTGTCAGCTCATTACAAGCTGCTACAATGCAGGTTCAACTATAAAACAATTGACCAAGCTGGGCATAATCCCACTTATGAAACTGTCAGCTCATTACAAGCTGCTGCAATGCATATTCAACTATAAAACAATTGACCAAGCTGGGCATAATCCCACTTATGAAACTGTGTCAGCTCATTACAAGCTGCTGCAATGCAGGTTCAACTATAAAACAATTGACCAAGCTGGGCATAATCCCACTTATGAAACTGTATCAGCTCATTACAAGCTGCTACAATGCAGGTTCAACTATAAAATAATTGGACAAGTTGGACATATAAACCGCTAGGTCAGTCATGGGCAAACTGTGGACCTCAAGCTGCATGTGGCCTGTTTAGCTTTCTGAATGACACGTCTAATTTCAAAATTGCCTTGGATTTTTTTAGTAGTGTGACCACCTTATGATGAGCTACACACATCCTATGTGGCCCACTGCTCGAAAAATGTTGCCCATGCCTGCCCTACAGACAGAAAAAAACTGGACAGTGTCACCTGTGAGGACCAAACTCACATCTGCTTGCTGTATGTCAGACAGATGTGTTATCATTACACCAAAGTGGTACTGACAACTTAACTGACATTTCAAAGTCTTATCTATCAGCCATGAGATGTAAACAAATAAACTAACATTTTACAAAATGTTGAGTAAATTTCAAGTTTCAAATTGTGTTAGCTTATTGTAAGCTGCAACAACGCATGTTTGACTATAAAATAGCTGAACAAGTTGGACATGTAAACCCCTAGAGATGTATAAAAGGGGACATAGTCACCTATGGGAATCCAACTCACAGACAGGCTGTACATTTCATTTAATTATATTTTATTTTAGTTTTGTTTGTATGTTTTTTCTTTTGGTTTTTCTCTTTTTTATTGTATCTATTTATTTTCCTGGGAGGGAAGGGCTATGTCCAGTAGCCCTTTTTTTCAATGCCTCCAGTTGTGGTGAAAGGAAGGAAGCTACCCTCAAACCAGAATGCTGGGCTAGCCTAAGTGTTTGCAATAGGTTAGAGTGGTCTCCACTAAAGGCATCCATGTTGCCAGGTGGTGGTCTACAGGATTCATAGATAATGAAGATGATGATGATGATGATGATAATAATGGTTTCTGATTTAGGCACAAGGCCAGCAATTTTGGGGGCAAAGAAAGTTGATTAAATCAACACCAATGCATTATTAACTTTATTTTATCAATCCTGTGAGGATGATAGGTAAAGCTAACATTGGTGGGAATTAACTCACTGCCAATCCTTTGCCCTTAATAATAATAATAATAATAATAATAATTGTTTCTACTTTTGGCACAAGGCCAGCAATTACCCAGTGCATTACTGGTACTTTATTTTATCAACCCCCATAAGGATGAAAGGCAAAGTTAACCTCAGCGGATTTGAACTCAGAACGTAAAGGGCCATAGCTCTATGCTGCAAAGCATGGTGTCTGATTCTCTACCGATACTGCCAAACGACATTTCTAATTTAGGCACAAGGCCAACAATTCGAAGGGAGGGGAAAATTGATTAAATCGACCCCAGTGTGTTACTGGTACTTTATTTTATTGACCCCATAAAGATGAAAGGCAAAGTTAACCTCGGGCAGGATTTGAACTCAGAACGTAGAAAATCACATTTTGTCTGACGCTCTACCAATTCTGCCAATTCACCATCCTTAATAATAATAATAGTGACAATGATGATGATGATGATGTTGATGTTGATGATGTTGCTCTAATTCTTGTGATATTTCTTCCGATAATGGTGCTGATTACTTCCACTAATTAACAACCAATGATCTTTTGCATCAGTTGTTTTCTAATCAACACACACCAACACACCAAGCCCCTATTTCTGTCACTTTAATCTGTGTGCCCTCAATTTCCTGCCATAGCACCCCACCCCTGCCTGCTCTCTACACACCCCTCTGTATTTCCCTTACAAATTCTTCACTTGAATGAAAAAAAAAACTTTCTAATTCTTTCAAAGTTGAATCAAACAAATTATTACTCTTGCAAGTGTTGTTGTTGTTGTTGTTGGTGCTGTTGATGTGGTTATTGCTGTTGGCGTTGCTGTTGTGGTTATTGCTGTTGGCATTGCTGTTGTGGTTATTGCTGCTGTTGCCGTTGCTGCTGATGTCATTGGTGTTGTTGATGTTATTGCTGTTGTTGATGTTTTGGTTCTTGCTGTTGTTGATGTTGCTGTCATTGCTATTGTGGTTGTTGTGGCCGTTGTTGTTGCCGTCGTTGCTGTAGCTTATTATTGTTGTTGTCATTGCAGTCATGGTTGTTGTTGTTACTACTGTTGATGTTGGTGTTGTTACTGTTGATGTTATTGTTACTGGTGTTGTTGTTGGTAGTAGTGGGGAAGAGGAGAATTGTGGTGGTGGTGGTGGGAGATGAAGAGGAGGATGGTATTGTTGATGATAATGATGATCTTATGTGGAGAACTACCAGATTCCCACATCCACTTCATGTATTATAACTTCCTGGTGTCAGATGAAATAACTAGATTACTAATATGGGAGTTATTAAACTAAATAGTCCCCTTACCCCAAGGGGAGTGTTGATCTCTAGGGATCACTGTCAGATTTCTCCAATGTGTTGGGAATCCTGGTGATGTCATTTTGTTCATTAATGAAATATTATGAAATAACAAATCGGGGAATGAAGTAGGGGCAGAAAATATAACACAGTAATAATATCTGACTTAAACTACTTATGACATGTTGTAAACTAGTTATGACATGTCTTAAACCACTATTGATATATCTGGCTTAAAATACTTATGGCTTGTCTTAACTAATTATGTCTTAACCTGTTGACTGCTGCATATGTTTTACACAGCTACAGTTGCTGTGCCAGGTTTGTTTGTTTTTTCAGTAAAATGACTATTTTTTTTAACAAATATTTATTAACAACACATATCTGAATGATTGACAAATGTCACATCAATAAACTAGTAACCCCATCTAGCTGTAAAGTTATGAACTTTTGGAAACTATTTCATAACTTTGAAGTTATTAACTGTTGGAAAAGAGTCCAAACATGTTAGGACAAATTATCTCATCTACTGCACTGAAGAGGTTAAACTATTACTGATATATCTTACTTAAAATACTTATAGCATGTCTTAAACTACTGATATATCTCTT
>OZ024749.1:27848372-27860872 GCA_964016885.1 Eledone cirrhosa | reverse complement strand
GAGCAATGTGAAATAGTGTCTTGCTCAAGGAAACAACACATCACCCGGTCCGAGAATTGAACTCACAACCTTTCGATTGCAAGCCCAATGCATATATATATATATATTACTTAGAAGCTTCTGCATCTTGAGACACATGAGGCAACCAAAGTGTTCTAATAACCACGGTCAGTTGCATCTATCAATACATCCCATGTCTTGAGACACATGAGGCAGCCAAAGTACTCCAATGACTATGGTCAGTTGTATCTATCTATACATCATTCCAACTTTTGTTGATGGGTTTGAGGTCCCTGTCTATTGTCTGCCACCATTTCATCTTGGGACATCTTCACCTTTTTCAACACTCTGCATTATTAAAAGACTCCATATGTTGAAGTCTCTTGATGTGTTATAGGAAGCATAACACATAACATTAGGGTTCTTCACTATAATGTGAGTGGCACTCAGTAAGGACACTCACTGTAGTATCTCCACTAAGATTTGAGTAACACTCAATAAAGACACTCAGTAGAGTATCTCCACTATAATGTGAGTGGCACTCAATAAAGGCACTCACTAGAGTATCTCCTCTATAATGTGAGTAGCACTCAATAAAGACACAGCAGAGTATCTCCTCCATTATATAATGTAGTGAGTAACACTCAGTAAAGACACTCACTAGAGTATCTCCTCTATAATGTGAGTAGCACTCAATAAAGACACAGCAGAGTATCTCCTCCATTATATAATGTAGTGAGTAACACTCAGTAAAGACACTCACTAGAGTATCTCCACTAAGATGTGGTGAGTGACACTTAGTGGGGACACTCGGTAGAGTATCTCCTGTATGATGTAGTTAAGAAGGTTTTATTGACGAGAATGTTATTGACAGTTGATATAACACTAGAGAGCCATGTCATATCTCTTGTATCTCATATCTTGATATCTTATAAAAAAAATAACATCTACTTCCACACAGGATATCTCTGTTATTATACAGTAATTAGATATCTTCTATGGAGCCAATATCTCTCTCTATATATACATGTATGGATGGATATCTCATAGTCAGCCTTCTTCTACATCTTCACCTTCTCCACCTTCCTCTCTCCCCATCCTCTCATTCTTTCTCTTCCTAAGCTTCCTCTCCTTCTCCATCTTCTCAATCTTCCTCTTCCTAAGCTTCCTCTCCTTCTCAATCTTCCTGTCCTGTTTCTTCCTTTCTCTCTCTCTCTCTTCTCTTCCTCTCCCTTTTCCTTCTCTCTTTTGCTTCCCTCCTCTCCTTTGCCTTCGTCTCATCCTTCACCTCCTTCTGTTTCTCCCTCCTCTCTCTCCTTCTCTTCCTCCCTCCTCTCTCTCCTTCTCTTCCTCCCTCCTCTCTCTCCTTCTCTTCCTCCCTCCTCTCTCTCCTCTTCCTCTCTCTACTTCTCCTTCCTCTCTCTACTTCTCCTTCTCCTTCCTCTCTCTACTTCTCCTTCTCCTTCTTCTCTCTCTCTCCTTCTCCGTCTGATCGGGTGCTTATTAAGAACACTCCTGTCCTTTGACTGGCTGTTCACTGTATGCACAGATAGAGAGAGATAGATAGATAGATATAGAGAGAGAGATAGGGAGAATGGATGGATGGATAGATAGATTGATTGATACACAGATAGATAGATAGAAAGACAGATAGATATATTTCTTTATTTTAATAGGTATGCTTCTTTATATAGAAAGTCAGATAGATAGAATATGGAGACAGCAGGACTTTCTTCCATTAATAAGCTACTCAAACTTGGTTGATATGATGAGATGTGATGCTACTGTTACTGAAGAGGTTGCTATTTAGAAATGTCTACCACCATTATTATTTACATGGTCCCTAACTACACTGTTCTGTACTGTATTTTACTGTACGGCACTATACTGTACTACACTGTTGTTCTGTACTGTATTGTACCATACTATACTGTACTGCACTATAGTGTACTGTACTGTTCTGTACTATTTTGTACCATACCATACTATACTGTGCCATACTGTACTGTACTATACCATACTATACTATACTGTACTATACCATACTATACTGTACTATACCATACTATACTGTACTATACATACTATACTGAATACCAAACTACACCTACTGTCCTTCACTCCACTTAACTCTAATGCAATACATTCTATTTCAAGAAACACTTAATATGCTTCAATGTTTAGCAGAACATATCTGAAATAACTAGTTTGTCAATTCAAATGTTTATATTTTTACTAGTGGACAGATCATTGTGAAAATTTGCAGTATTATAGTAAATACATTAATATTTAATGTGATTCAGTCATAGTGTTGTTTTGTATTTTTCAAGAATGTCTTGCTAATGTGTTTTGATGTAATACCAGGTGTTAAGAGTTAAAACCTTTGATACCAACCAATCCAAAAACTGGTTCTGGTTCTATGAATTAAAGGCACCCATTTTAAAGGGTTCTTTATTTAAATAAAAATTTTGAAACAAAATTTGACATAAGAACCTTTTGTTAAATTATATTACCCGCAATGAGATAATTAATTATTTTAGTAAAATCCCAACAAATTTTTCATTAATTAATTAATTCAATGTATTCCATTATAAATATGGCAATAAAAAGGTTAATGAATAATTTTGAAAGATTTACTAAAATCATTGATTATTTTATTATACTATGAGTAAGAGAGAAACTTTAATGTATGGTTCTTTAGAAGATTTTAATTTAAACATGAACTCTTTTAAAATGAATGGTTTTGTATTATAAAAGCTGGGCTGTCTTCAGACAGGCTGAAATCTAAAGTGTTAACTGGTTACAACTAATCAAAATCTTTAACAAACAAGCAAAGCAGCAACAGTCCTGTCCAGTCAAGATTTTTCTTCCATTTTTTTTTTTCCTTTCCAAATCTTACATATGTTCTCTGGAAAAAAAGACTGTTTGTTTTGATATGTTTTGAATGAAATACATTGATTATTATTATTGTTATTATTTTTAATCAAAATATATTCCCTCCTCCCCTTCCCTTGTAAGATGTGGACCCCGCAGCAGGATTGCGTGCTGTTCAGATAAATTTTCTAATCATTTCTGATTGTGTTCTTGTGTCCTGCTTGCACACACTCTCTCGCTCTCTCTCTCTCTCCTCTTTCTTGTGCTCTCTCTCTCTCCTCTTTCCTCTTTCTTGTGCTCTCTCTCTCTCTCTCTCTCTCTTTCCTCTTTCTTGTGCTCTCTCTCTCTTTCCTCTTTCTTGTGCTCTCTCTCTCTTTCCTCTTTCTTGTGCTCTCTCTCTCTATATATATATATATTTATCTGTATCTCTTGCTATTTATGTCTATCCATCCAGCCATCTGTCTATCTATCTACCTCTCTCTCTCCACCACCCCACCCTATTCTACTGGATGGCATGGTAATGGCATAGCAGGATCATTTAACAAGCTGTGTAAACAATTTATACTAAACTGATGTTATAAATTAGAAGCTAGTTTTACATCTCTCTCTCTCACTCATTGATATAGTGTCGATGTATACACACACACACACACACTTCTGTTTCTAGTTGGTTTACATTTGTATTATGTCTTTACTTCCTGTTATTGTTGGTCTTCAAACCAACTACAATAATTCTAAGTTGCTTTAATGAGCCATTCACTGTCTCTCTCTCTCTTTCTCTCTCTCTCACTCTCACTCTCTCTCTCTCTTTCTCTCTACCTCTACCTCTGTTCCTGCCTGTCCCCCCTTCCTACCTTTCCTCAACCATCATTCTGTTCTAATATGAAATGTTTGGTTTATCATCATCATCATTTTTATCCTCACTATTTTCCATGTTAGCATGGGTTGGACACGATTCCTTGAGACAATGTTTTACAGTCAGATGCCCTTCCTCATGCCAGTCCTATTAGTCACCTCCTATAAATATATATATATATATATATCATCATCATCATTTAATGTCCATTTTCCAGGCTAGCATGGGTAGGATGGGCTGTCCCATTGTGAGAGATCAAGTCAGAGGACAGTGGACCCTTGGTTCACTATCTTAATTTGTTCTTGAAGGCCATTCATCACCTGAAGTGTTCGTAAACTAATACTATTTTTCCCATACGAAATGTTGATGCAAGAGAAATACAGTGAAAGAGAGAGACTGTGTGTGAAAGTCAGATGGATATCACCATAGTAACTAACTACACAGCAAGTGACACTTTCTTGTTAATATTCCAAGCTTGTTGTCAACTGTTGTTGCCAGCTTGCGTGTTCGTTACTCAAGACATTTTATGTTCGGAAAAATTGTGTGAACCAATATGTTCATAATGTAAGGCGTTTGTATATAGATACTCCCTTTTGTTCATGTGGTTCAGAAATAAACATAAATGCTTTTTTTAACTCTCAATATCCTGTTATAGCAGAAAATATAAAAAAAACAGGCTTGTTAATTCAAAGATTTATAGTATTATAGTATATTTAACCCTTTAGCATTTAAACCAGACTTCTTCCCCCTCTTTCTGTTCAAACTGGCTGTATCCGACCAGAATTCTTTCTCCTCTTTCTGTTCAAACCAGCTGTAACCAGCCACTCATATCGACATTAAGGCATTATTCTCAAAATAAATAATATCAAAATCTCATAGATTCGATATTATGTGAGATAAATCCTTTTATGTGAAAATACAATAGTAAATATAGAGTAATGTAAATACCAAAGGGTTAATAGTGCACAGATTGTTGTGAAAATTGGCAGTGTTAGAGTAAAGAGTAAAGTTTTTAATGTGATGCAGTCGTAGTGTTATTTTTCCCTATGTTTCAAGAATGTCTTGCTAATTAGGTTTGGTGCGGTACAGGACTTTATGAACATCGATATGAAAATATACACACATACACACACTACACATGCCTTACACACATAAATTCCTAGCTATCTGTTGAAACCTATTTAAACGGCTCCATGACATTATTTCCAGTGATAGCTTGGAAAAGAAAAAGCCTTTCAGTGCAACATGTGTTCAATACTAGAATATTTCTGTATAAAATCAATAGCAGAAAAATATAAAAAGGATATTTAAAATGTTTTGACAAAAAAAAAAAACCAGAAAAACAAATAAAACAAATTGAAAATTGGTAAAATAAAAAGAAAGAAAAAGAAGAGTAATGTAAAAATAGAAACTTAAGATTTCAAAGTGACATCTATGGCGAAATGTGTAAATCACGAAAATAAAATAAATATAGGTGGGAGAAAGGGTGTGGTGGGTGTAATCTATATTATAACAATTGTACAGCGTTTTTTGTCCGTCTGTCACACACAGGCACTGTAAACTGTCACTAACATTTTAAATGAACTTTTTTTGTTTTAGTTTCGTTTCGAATCCATGAAACACAAATGTAAGACAAGTGTGTGTGTGTGTGTGTGTGTGTGTGTGTGTGTGTGTGTGTGTGTGTGTAATGGAATTGCAGTAGGATGTTCAAACATGTTTTAACATTAATGCCAATGGTGTTTGTCTCTCTTCCTTTCTCTCTCTCTATATATATATATATACAGAATGTCCCCAAAAAGTGTACACACACACTTTGATAATCTCTACAGGCAATATTTATTAAAATGCTGTTGAAGTGTGTATACATTTTTTGGACACCCTGTGTGTGTATGTATGGAAACACATCCATTCAGAAACCATGTATATATCTATACACACACACATCATTTAATATCTACTTTCCCTGCTACCAAGAGTTGGACAGGTCACCATAGACCAAGTCCAGTTTTTAGTTGGTGCTGTTGATTTTCAGGTGGGCTGAGTAGTGCATCTTGATATATCTTCCCTTACTCTACAGACTCTCCTGGGTACATTTTATTGTAGTACCAGCATTAGGGAAGTTGTCATGTCTTTGGCACCTCTAAAGAGCCCCCACCCCACTCCCTTCTCTCTATACATTAGGGACGAAAATGTATTAACTTTTCACACCATTGAGTGCTTTGTGACTGCCTCAAACAATTCGATTGTTATCTGCTATACTGCGGCTACAACTTTGATTTAAACTTATTATTATTAGGATTGGCAATTACCCAGTGTATTACTGATAAAATAAAGTACCAGTAATGCACTGGGTAATTGCTGGTCTTGTGCCAAATGGAGAAACAATTATTAGGTTTGGTAGTATCAGTAGAGTGTTGGACAATATGCTTTGCAGCAAAAAGTTACAGCCCTTTACAATCTGAATTCAAATTCTGCCAAGGTTAGCTTTGCCTTTCATTTTTACAGATAAAATAAAGCACCAGTAATGCACTGGGGTCGATTTAATCGATTTTCCCTTCCTCCAAAATTGCTGGCCTTGTGCCTAAAGTAGAAACAATTATTTAATATATATTGGCGGTGGATTGGCAGTATTGGTAGAGAGTCGATGCCATGCTTTGAAGCATAGAGTTACGTCCCTTTATGATCTGAGTTCAAATCCCGCCAAGGTTAACTTTGCCTTTCATCCTTACGGGGTCGATAAAATAAAGTACCAGTAATGTACTGGGTAATTGCTGGCCTTGTGTCAAAAGTAGAAACAATTATTTAATATATATATATATATATGTTTCCGGTCCTTTGAGAGACCAACACCAAATATCAGCCTGGGGCATATCAATGAATCGAAACAACAGAAGTAAGCTTTATTTCGTCTTCATGTTTTTTTCTGTTCAACTTCTAGCTGTCTGGTGAGGTTATAGCTGTTGCATAACGGTTATCACCGAAGTATATATAATAACAATTATGAATAAACAAAGTGAATTAAAACCTGTTGACTTCGTTTAACGTCCATTTTCGACGCTAGCATGGGTTAGACACACACATATATATATATATATATATATATATATGTGTGAATAAAAGGGTATGAATAAAGAGTATATTAAAATTCATATAAAAATGTGGAAACTTAATGCTAGAACAGCTGTTAATACAGCCAAATGTTGTCAAAGACAGCTGTGGGCAGGGATGTCTCAGGACAGAGTCTAGCTGTTTCCAGTCATCAGAGAGTCAATCTACATCAATGTGTGTGTGTATGTATATATATATATATATATATATTTATAATTTAAGATGTCTTTTCTATCATCTGGATTTGTTGCGTATGCTCTGCGTTATATATGTCACCTATATATGTCTTTTATTCTTAAATGACACCTCTTCTGTATTTCTAGCTATAATGACATAAACACATTGAGCTTAAATATATTATTCACTAGCACTCTCTCTTCAGTTATATATATATGTATGTATATATATATATATATATAGTTACCTATATATCATCATCATCATTGTCTATATAGTTCAAGAATAAAGACACACAGAGATACAAAAACACAGTCTTATTAGTTTCCCGCCTGGGAAGAAGTAAATGAGAATATATATACATGTGTATGTATATATATATGTGTGTGTGTATGTATGGATATGTTTGTATGCATGTGTGTGTGTGTGTATATATATATGTGTGTGTATGTATATATATGTGTGTGTATGTATGGATATGTTTGTATGCATGTGTGTGTATATATATATATATATGTATGTATGTAAAAGGTAAACAGAAATAACAACACTATATATATATATAAAAGGTATACTCCCAACAAACAGTCCTCTCTGTTTCAACTCATTATCAAGTCTTGTCAAGGTGAAGAAATCTCATATTTCTCATTCCATACATAAAACAATGGGTTGTATACTGCAATATAACTTGAGACATCAAACTGACAACTATTGTGGGATTTGTACAACAATAACAACAATAATAATTTTTTTTTTGTTTTTATTTTTTTTTATAATAATAATTGTTTCTACTTTAGGCACAAGGCCAGCAATTTTGGGGGCAAAGAAAGTTGATTAAATCAACACCAATGCATTATTGGTACTTTATTTTATCAATCCTGTGAGGATGATAGGTAAAGCTAACATTGGTGGGAATTAACTCACTGCCAATCCTTTGCCCTTAATAATAATAATAATTGTTTCTACTTTCGGCACAAGGCCAGCAATTACCCAGTGCATTACTGGTACTTTATTTTATCGACCCCGTAAGGATGAAAGGCAAAGTTAACCTCGGCGGGATTTGAGGTTAACTTTGCCTTTCATCCTTACGGGGTCGATGAAATAAAGTACCAGTAATACACTGGGTAATTGCCGGCCTTGTGCCTAAAGTAGAAACAATTATTATTTTTTAATAATAATAATAATAATTGTTTCTACTTTTGGCACAAGGCCAGCAATTATCCCAGTGCATTACTGTACTTTATTTTATCAACCCCCGTAAGGATGAAAGGTAAAGCTAACCCCGGCGGGATTTGAACTCAGAGCATAAAGGGCCGTGACTCAATGCTGCAAAGCATGGTGTCCGACTCTGCCAACAATTGTTATGGGAGGTGAAAGTCGATTAAATTGAACCCAGTGCATAAGTGGTACTTTATTTTATCAACCCCGTAAGGATGAAAGGCAAAGCTAACCTCTGCAAGATTAGAACTTAGAACGTAAATGGCCATAACTCTGTGTTACAAAACATGCCTGATGCTCTACCGATTGCTAACAATCCACCACCCTAATAATAACTACAACAAGAACAATGACTGTAAATAAGAAGAGGAGAATGAACAGAAAAGTAATTAGTATTTTTTTTTTAAATACTAATCTTACTGGATATTATTTTTTGCCAATATCAGTAGAGGGTCGGACGTCATGCTTTGCAGCTTAGAGTTATGGCCCTTCACGGTCTGAGTTCAAATCCCACCGATGTTAACTTTGCCTTTCATCTTTACAGGGTTGATAAAATAAAGTACCAGTAATGCACTAGGATAATTGCTGGCCTTGTGCCAAAAGTAGAAACAATTATTTTTAGTTTTCAATTTTCTAAAGTTAAACTAAAGTAAAGTGTCAACAACTTGGGTTTCTAATTCTGGAGGCAATGTCCTGTTTTGGCACTTCAGACCAATTTAAAGAAATCTTTTTTATCTTTCAAGACTTCTGTCTTCTGATTCTTTGCTGCAACTTTGGTTTAGTTTTACTCTGGAGACGATCAGTTTACCAATTAATTGTGTATGTATGAGTAAGTGTGTATGTGTGTGCATACATATATGTGCATATATATATATGTGTGTGCGTGTATGTATATTATATATATATTGTGTGTGTACACATATGTGCATGAGTGTATATATATATATATGTGTGTATGTATATTAAATATGTATGTGTACATACATATACATGCATATGCGTGTGTATACGTTTGTGTACATATGTATGTATATGTAGTGTGTGTATATTTATGTATGTATGTGTGTGTATATATGTGGATGTGTATACATAAATGTGTGTGTGTATGTGTGGATATATATATATATGTCCAATAAATTCCATTCGTCGTAACACTGATTCTCTTTTTTTCTATGATATATATATATATATATATATATATATATATATATATATATGTATGTTTGTATGTAAATATATTTATATATATATGTATGTTTGTATGTAAATATATTTATATATATATGTATGTTTGTATGTATGTTTGTATGTAAATATATTTATATATATATGTATGTTTGTATGTATGTATGTATATATATATATTTATATATATGTATGTTTGTATGTATGTATGTATATATATATATTTATATATATGTATGTTTGTATGTATATATATATATATATATATATATATATATATATATTTATATATATGTATGTTTGTATGTATATATGGTCGGGTCGTATGTATCATGGTCAGGTCGTTGGCGACTAAACTGGCAACCCCACCAAGGTTTCTTGGTGAAGAGGGTGACTTTGGACATCCTGCAGGACTAAAAACAAAACCTGTCAAAGGGCAAAATCACTGGGAGAGATGACCCCTTAGCCTTTGTCAAGGCAGAATTCTAGGAGAAGGAAAACTCTGATATAACACCTGCAACCCTGATGGTATCCAATGATGTTGACTTGTTCTTCTTTTTGGTAAATATCATCTTGGTTAAGAGAGTGGGACTGGCTTTGTGCAGTGCATTTGCTCACTATAAAAGCTTCACGGCACAGGCATTGCTTTATATCTGGAGATCTCTCAGCACTTGTCATCACATGGTACCATGGGCCCAGCACTATGTGTCAGTAATTGTCACAAGTGTAGTGTTTGTACCAGAGTTTTCAAGTCGCTGGCTGGACTAAAAACTCACACTCGTTCAGCGCATCGGTAGGAGTTCTCCTACATGGATATAAAGTAGTGGCCGTACTTGATAACGAGTTGGCAGCCACCATATATATATATATATATATGTATATATATATTTATATATATGTATATTTGTATATATATATATATATATATATATATATATATGTATGTTTGTATGTATATATATATATATATATATATAGTTATATATATGTATGTTTGTATGTATATATATATATATGTATATGCATGATCATCAGCGTTATTCCATCATCCTGTAATGAAAATATCTAAATATTAGTTTGTCAATTCAAATGTTTATCTGTAGTATCTTTACTGGGGGAATGATTGTTATCAAACTTAGTGATATTTTTTGTAAAGAATTCAATTTTTGACGTTATGCAGTCATAGTGCTCTTTTGTACATGTCAAGCATGTCTTGCTAATGAGGTTTCTCGTGGTACAGGACGTTAAGAGTTAAATCACATATGATGGAATAATTTCTGTGGTGGAAAATAATTAGACTGGAAAACATCACAAACTAATTAATTTTTCTAATTGGAAATGGTTAAAATGTAATATTGAATTGATTGCGTGTAACTTGTTCATTATTATTGCTACCATCATTATCATCACCTTATTGCCATCACTGTGACCACCATCAGCACCACTGCTGCCACCGCCACCAGTATCACCACCATCATCATACTAACACCACCGTTATCATCCCCCACCACTGCCACCACCATCACCACCTTCACCGTTATCACCCCCCCCACCACTGCCACCACCATCTCTGCCTCATCGCCACTATCACCACATCCCCAGCATCATCAATATCTTCGTAACTACCTCCCCACCATCATCACCACCATCCCCATCATCACCCCCACCACCTTCATAACTACCGCACCACCACCACCATCATCACTATCATTAGTTTTTTATATCCGATTTTTCCATATGTCTCAATCTTGCAGATTATTACTTTATGATTAAAGATAAGAAAAGAGAGGGAGGGAGAGAGAAGGGTAAGAAAGAGGGGGAGGAAGAGAGAGAGAGAAAGGTGGAAGAGAGAGAGGAGGATTGAAGAGATGAAGAGAGAGAAAATTAATGAAGTTAGCAAACAATTTATTCTCTGATAGGGATCAACCCATTACTGTTTCCTCAAAGATGTAATTACCACAGTAGCTCTGACCTTCACCTTTCCCCTCAACCATCCTGTCCCCCTCCCCATATACCTCTTCCCTTATTTACACTGACCCCCCCCTCTACCCATACACACCTCTTTTATTGCTTTACATTGATGACCACCCCTCATCTCCTCCCTATACACATGCCTCCTCCCTCATTGCTTTACAAACACGACCCCCACTACCTCCTCCTTATACACACACCTCCTCCTCCCTCATTGCTTTACAACAACTCCCCTCTACTCCCTTCCATCTCCCACAATACAGCTCACATGTTAAGTAACCTCATATATATTATATATTCAAGACCTTTATATATATATAAAACTACCTTTGATGTACTTTGATATTTCTGAAGGAGTATATTACATCAGCTTTTCTGAAAGCTGAGGAAACTCTAGAAAAGAAAGATAGTGGAAGTAACTAGAGTTCTTCCCCTTGTGGTAGTGATGTGGTTTCGTGTGGAACAGGGCGTTAAAAGTATTTAATACAGCTTTTCTTTTTAGTTTTCTGACTGATTGCTCAAAACTGCTTAAAATACTGGCTCACCTTATGAAGGCTATGGGCAATGGCCCTCCCTTTTATATTCCCTTGTTAAACAATCATCTGTTTCTCTTTCTTTTTTCTTTTTTTTTGTTGTTGTTGTTTACATGTCAGGCCTGGAGGAAGAGGTTGTTTCCATGGCCTTCACAGGATTTCTCAGATGAGGGAGACTGGGAGCAGGGTGAGGATGTGTAGGCAGACATGACAACATGAAAGGGGGGGGGGGGGGGACATCAGAGAGTCAAGAGTGTTGGGATTGAGGCGGGGGTGGAGGAGCGCCCAAGATTAGCCAGGTCTGAGAAGTTTGGGCCATTCTAGTGAGCTGATGTTTTAGGGGAGGAAGGATGGACTGGGCTTAGTGGTTAGTGCAGAGTTTGGAACAGGTGTGGAAGGGCATTCATTGCACACATTATGGGTGAGAAGAAGAGATATGAGTTGAGGTAGCATGAAGCCAGCCAGCCAGATCTGAGGAGCAGAGACCATTCAAGTGAGTCAATGTTTTAGGGAAGGAAGGATGGATTGGGTGTAGTGTTAGTGCAGAACCTGGAACTGGTGGGGGAGAGGGTTACACA
>OZ024749.1:27815872-27843372 GCA_964016885.1 Eledone cirrhosa | reverse complement strand
CTCTTAGTTCTAGGCCGATCACAGATAGTATTGTAAATGATGTGTGAGTGTTGCTAACCAATTTAACTGACAATTTCTTCAAAATAGCAATCTCAGATAATCTTATTCTGTGTTGTTGCTGTTACATTTGAGAAATAAACAGACTTATTTAGATATAACAAAAGCATGTATATATATTTTTTTTTTTTCTTCTCCAAAATGACTGACTGAATACACGTTTTTTTTTTTATAATTTTCCTTTCTTTCCACTTCTCATTTTCTATTTCATCTTTTATTTCTTATTCTATTTTCTGATGAAGGACTAGTGTCCGAAACGTAAAAACTCTTTTCCCTGCCATCATAAGCGTTAAACTAATAATTTCTTCATTGTACTGTGTCATTTACTTTGTTGTTTCTGTTTATTTTTTGCACTCACACACACACACACATAATTGTGTAAGTGTACACTTAATTTGTGGGATTTATATTTTAATGATATAGACATAATTAAATCATGGAGTGAGTGAGAAAATGACCATGGTTGTGTCCATTCTATTCGATAAGCTTCATTATATATAAATATATCATCATCATTTAATGTCCATTTCCCACGCTAATATATATATACACACACACACACTTGTATAACTATATGTGTAAGTGTAGATATTTACAAAAAATTGCTCACTCTCCCTCTCTTTGCCCTCCCCCCACTTTTCAGTTAATCTAAACTCATTACTAAACAATTAGATAACCTAATAATGCCAATCTCTTTAGTTAATAATAATAGTCAGTTTCCTTCTCTTGACAACAACACTTTAATATCTGCTGATGTAGTAGTTGTAGTAGTAATTGTAATGGTGGTGGTAGTAGTAGTGGTGGTGGTATAGTATATATAGGAACCAAGAAAACAATGTTTCCATTGGTCTTTCCATTACAGATACTATCTGTCTGTCACAACTCCTGGCAGAAAATAAGGACTGATTATCAGATCAGATCAAGGAAACAATGTTTCCCTTGGCTTTTCCATTGCTGATACTATCTACTGGTCGCAACTCCTGGCAGAAGGAGCAACATGAAATAAAGTGTCTTGCTCAAAAACATAATATACTGTCCAGTTCAGGAATCGAATACACAGCCTTATTATCATGAGCTCAATACCCTAACCACTAAGCCACATGCTTCCATGTAGTAGTAGCAGCAACAGCAGTAGTAGTAATAGGCATGGTTGACTGGTTAGGAAGTTTTCTTTTGCAGCTGTGAGGTCCCAAGTTTGATCCTACTGCATGGAATTTTGATCAAATGTCTTTGCTATCAGCTTGAGTTGACCTAAGTTTTGCAAGTGAAATTAGGTAAGCAGAAACTATGCTGAAGTCCGTCACATGAATTGTACTTTGTAATTCAAAGGTGCATCTTTGTCATATTTTGTCATGCTGATTTAAGCTTGAGAATTACGTTAAGGATATGCGTGTCTGTGAAAATAGTGAACCACTCACATTTTAACTCTTCTTGGCCATGTTTCTAATGAAATACACTCTTCTATTTCAATTAACTAATGAAGAATGTTGAGGGGCTTAAATAAAATTATTAATTATTCTATTACTAATGTAGGAAATTAATATCTAGTTCTTATATGAAATTATTTTAGGAGATTTTAATTTAAATAAGTAGAGACACCTTTTGGTCACACATGAACATGTGCTTTGTACCTAGATAGTTCCCTTCTGAGACACTAAGTCTGGGCGAGGTGTTTTTGTGGAAGACTGGCTATTGCCCATGTATACCAGACTCCTTTCTCCATGCCACTGATGTTGTCCAAGGGAAAGGCAAAGGCCAATACCTCTTGATACATGTGACATAGCAACTCATTTTTGCAGCTGAATGAACTGGAGCAACATTAAATAAAGTGTTTTGCTGAAGGGCTCAACATACTGCTTTCACTTAATTTAAATATGAACCCTTTAAAATGGATGGTTTTGTTTCATAGAACCATAGATGGTGTTGCTATATAGAACCAGAGATGGTTTTGTTTCATATGACCAGGGAGAGTTTTGTTTCATAGAACCAGGGGGCGGGGTTGTTACAGAGAACCAGAGGTGGTTTGGGCCAGATTGGTTTGGAAAGGCTTAGCTCAGGTTTCGAGTGTTCAGTTAATCAAATAACTGAATGCTCATCATGGAAACTGATGAAGGATCATCACCACCCACCATTCTCATCACCAATTATCATCACTGTCATCATCATCACTATCATCACCATTCATCATCATCATCATCCACACCAACACCTATCATCCATCACCATCCTCACTTATCATCATTACTGTTATCACCTCAATATTGTTGTAGTTATTGTATTTAGTGTTCTATAATCTGCAGACACCCTTCCACACACACACACCCATCTTACTCTCAACCCCACCCCTGGAACAATTTTTTACCAAACTTCCCTGCATGTTCTGTTCTGTCTTCTGGATTGGCTCAGAGAAGAATTTCTCAGCTAAAAGAGAAACAAAAAACTGTTTATGGTTGCCAAAGAACTCCTTGATAGATTCCAGTTAAATCTGTTAACACACACACACACACACACACACACACAACACACAACACACACACACACAACACACACATATATTAAACAAACACATGCACACACACACACACACCTATTAAACAAACACTAAACAAAACAGCCCTTCTGTTGCTTCCATGCATCCATCCATCCATCTATCCATTCGTTCATTCAGTACCTTCTCTCTTTCCCTCTGGGGGTAGGGGTTAGGGTTGGGGTAGATTTAACACCAGTAAGTAACCCCTCCCTCCTCTGCATTCTTCTCTTTCTCCTTAGTCTGGCCCCCTGATGTCTGTCTGTTGGGGTGAAACAGAGCCACTGTAATAACACTACAATGGGCGGCAACTGACTCCAGATTTTTATCTTCAAACACCAACACCCATGATCTAACCCCCAAGGGGTTTATGTGTGTGTGTATATTTATATATATAGATATATATTAAATATATATATACATGCATTCTCACGCAGATACATACATTATATATATATATAAACTTTTTCGACCCTTGCTAGCAGGGGAAATGGATGTTAAATAATAATGATGATGATATGCCTTGCTTCATAATTAGAACCTCATCATCCTCATTGTCATCATCATCATCAGTTTTACTTTCATTTTTTTTATTTACTATGTTTTCATGGGTTGAGCCAAATCTTCTCCAAATTAAAGTCTGTGTTTGTGATCCTTTCTCATCATCCTTTGTCATGTTCAGCATCCAAACTTCCATTTTTACCTCTTCTGCCCAGGTCTTACTTGCTCTTGTTCTTTCATTGCTTCCTTCCGCATCTTCACCCAACAATCATCATTGATACACGTTACATGTCGATGCCAGCTCAGTCTTCTCACATGAGTTTACTTACATCCAGTTTTTCTCTCAAGCATTCTGTGTTCATGTTCCTGCAGCACTAACATTACACATCCAATAGAGCATGCTAACCTCATTTCTTACTAACTTCTGAACATCCCTTATATTCAATGGCCATGTCTTACTATAACATCACACTACATACACAACAATCATACAATCTACCCTTCACTCAACTCAGAGAGCGAGTGAGTGAGAGAGAATCCTTGTGTTGCTAGCTGAGGTAATCTATTTAATCTTTTATTTCTCATTCTATCTTCTGAAGAAGGATTAGTGTATGAAACGTTAAGACTCTTTTCCTTCTATATCAAGTGTGAAACTAATATATTTTCTTCATTGTACTGTGGTGTTTGCTTTGTTATTTCTGTTTACTTTTTGCATAATAAAACAGCTCACTGAACATTTTCGACCCTCTTCTTATTTTAGCAACTATGCTTTGTCTTAAGTTTGGGTTCAAATTCCACCAAGGGAGTAAACTAAGGGTGGTTAAGAGGGCCAGACAAAGCACCTAGCTATTTTTAGTTAAGGCTCTTTACATTCTGAGTTCAAATCCCACCAAGGGAGGAACTAAGGGTGGTGTTGGGGGGTCGGACAAAATGCGTTGCTGCTTTTAGTTAAGGCCCTCTACATTCTGAGGTCAAATCTTGCCAGAATCAACTTTGCCTTTTAGCCTTCCAGGGTCGATATAATAAACTACCAGTCATGTACTGGGGTGATTTAATTCTCAAAATTGCTGGCCCTGTGCCGAAATTAGGGCCAATTATTGTTTTTTCTTGTTTTTCACTCTGATGTTGTTATGGTTGTTGTTGTCATGAAACAGATAAACAACAGAAATTCTAAATATTAATATCCATGGGCGGGGGCCAACTTTATATCAAATACATTGAGTTAGCAGTTTTTATGTTGACTTATTATATTATTGTATTATTATATAAGGGAGTTTATCTTTTTTTGTCTATAAGTGTAAGGGGTATGTAGGGGTGAGTGGGGGGTGTCCTGGTAGGGAATGGGAGGTGGTGGTGTGTGAGTCGTGGGGAGGTGGTGGTGTGGGGGAGGGGATGAGTTTGAGTGAGAGTGGTGAATGGGGTGAGTGAGTGGAGTGGAGGGGAGTGTGAGAGTGGGGAGAGTGGTGGTTTATGTGAGTAGAGGAGAGTGTGAGTGGAGGAAGCTGGTGGTGTGTGAGTGTGTGGAGAGGATGGTGAGGTATGTGAATGGAGGAGGGGTGAAGGTGTAAGTGGCAGAGGAGTGAGTGTGAGTGAGAGTGGAGGAGAGGTAGGTCTATTGTATAACAGGAAGCTACTTATATATAACAGTTGTAGTAACACTTGAAATAATAATTGAGGGTTTGTTTGGGTTTTTTTTTACTTTTAAGGAGCAACAAAATATTGTGGCGTGGCGTAGGGCGGGGTGGAGTGGGGGTTGATATAGTGAGATTAATGTGATGGGGGGGGGGGGGTCTGGTTTAACAGTCTTGTTTCATTTTCATCACCATCATTGTTATTGCCATTATCAGCACCATCATAACTAACTATTGGTACAATCACATACACAGATACAGACTCTGACTCACACACACACACACATGGTGTGATATACATTATAATACTATAATATACATTTGGGACATACACACATACATCAATAATGTACAGACAGTATGCACACACATACATACACACACACACTTACATAGTGTACAGATAGTATATACACGCACACACACACAGTTTACAGATGGTTCACACACCAGTTGTGTACAGATAGTACACACATACACACACACACACACACACACACACACACACACACCTCAATAGTGCATAGATGGTACACACACACACACACACACACACACACTTGAATAGTGTACATATGGTACACACACACACACTTTAGTAATGTACAGCTGGTACACACACACACACTCAGTGTACATATGGTACACACACACTTCAGTAATGTACAGATGGTGCACACATGCACACACACACTATGGTTGATAACTGACACTGCAATGGTTGACTGTAATTATAGTTCGTAATTGATTATCTTCCCTTTGTTTAGTAAACCATTCAGAGTTATTTCCCTTAGCTCATACGACCAAGTTCAATAAATCAGCCAAATCTGAGAAGAAACTCAGTCTTATAGACTAATTCCCCTCCTTAGGGCCATGTTCCATAATTAATTTCTTAATAATTCATATGTTTAAATGAATGTTTATACAGATACATAATCGAAGGTAAGAATTACGATTATGTTGACGAAATTTAAATAAAAATAACTTGAAACGTTGTCGTCCTAACGTGAATGACTATAATAATAGGGCGATAGATTGGCAGTATCGGTAGAGAGTCGGACGCCATGCTTTCCAGCATAGTTAGGTCCCTTTACGATCTGAGTTCAAATCCCGCCGAGGTTGGCTTAGCCTTTCATCCTTATGAGGTCGATAAAATAAAGTACCAGTAATGCACTGGGTAATTGCTGGCCTTGTGCCTAAAGTAGAAACAATTATTATAAATAATAGTTATAGTGATTTACTATTATATCTAGTGTAATTTGTTTTAACTATACACAGGCTTAAATGACTATATATATATTAAATGTGATTTAATAATTGTTTCTACTTTTGGCACAAGGCCAGCAATTAACCAGTGCATTACTGGTACTTTATTTTATCGACCCTGTAAGGATGAAAAGCAAAGTTAACCTCGGCGGGATTTGAACTCAGAATGGCAAGGACCGTAACTCTATCCATCAAAGCATGGCGTCCAACCCTCTACCGATACTGCCAATCCACCGCCTGCTGGGAGCCATTACTTAAATGACTATATATAGTGTGTGATATAATCTATTAACTATACAGCTGCTGGGGCCACCACTTAAATGACTATATTTATTAAGTGTGATTTAATAATGTTAACTATACAGATATTGGGGCCATCAGTTAAATATCTATATATATATAGCAAGACAACCACTCTTGCCTCAAGTGGGAAAACTCCCGTCCAAACCCATGCAAGCGTGGAATATGGACGTTAAACGATGATGATGATATATATATATATATATGAAGGCACATAGCTTAGTGGTTAGAGCATTGGGCTTGCAATCGAAAGGTTGTGAGTTCAATTTTCAGACCGGGTGATGTGTTGTTTCCTTGAGCAAGACACTTTATTTCACATTGTTCCAGTTTACTCAGCTGTAGAAATGAGATGATAGGGACTGGGGTCCATATCATTCCACTGCAAAGTGGTCGTGGAGGTGCCACGACAAAAAAGCACCCAGCCCACACTGTAAATGAGGTTGGTGTTAGGAAGGGCATCCAGCTGTAGAAATCAAGCCAGAATCAGTTCCCATATGAGCAAGACAAGGTCAGCCGACCGGACACTGCCCACAACAGGACAACCCATCTAACTCATGCTAGCATGGAAGAACGGACATAAAACGGTGATGATGATGATAATGAAGTGTGATATAATGTGTGTTAACTATGCTGAGGCCATTACTCAGATGATTTCACCTCTAGTCCTCACCACTAACACTGTTCATGTCCCACCCAGTTGGAAGTTATCATCTGGAATATACTATCTTCAACTATTTTTAACTCCTGTCTACATTTTGTGATTGATATATATATATATATGTACACACACATACATATATATACACACACACACACATATATATATATATGTATATATACACACACACACATATATATATATATGTATATATACACACACACACATATATATATACACACACACATACATACATATATATATATATATATATACACACGCACGCATACATACATATATATATATATATACACACACACACATATATATATATGTATATATACACACACACATACATACATAAATATATATTTATATATATATATATACACGCACACATACATATATATATATATATACACACACACATTTATGTATATATCTATATATACATACTATCGTTACCACCAATACTACTACCATCACTACTGCAACTATCACCACCACTACTACCACCATCACTATTACTACTACTACTACTACTACTACTACACCAGTGCAGTGTGGTGAAGGTTGTTTATCTATCAGCTGTAACAACAACTGTGAAAGTAGTTAGATTCAATAATGCCAATAAAAATATCAACATACACAGGACCTACTGTATACTTTAGTCTCGTTTAATACAAAATAATTAATGGATAGATAATTCAGTACTAACATGGGTGTGTGGTTTAAGACAGTGGTTTCTAAATTGTGCACCTGCATGTACTGGTAAGCTGCTAGATGTAATTAGGTGCACCCCAAAAGTGCAAAATACTCTTTTCTGAAATGTGAAAACAAAACATAAATTAAAATGTGTAATAAAGATTGTATATGTAAATAAGCAATTAGGACTCTCAAACATCTAAATCTGAGTGTAGATATACCTAGAACAAATACAAAGTAATCCCTGAATGTCTTCTTTTTTGCCCATTTATTCCCAAGAGGGCCATGGGAGCAGAATCCTCAAACATTCCTTCCAGCGGTCCTGCCAGAAGCAACTGTCCCCAATTGATCAGGCTGGATCCCCGAGCAAGACCAGCCAAGCTAATGGATATTATCCAACCATCTTGCTCAGAGTCTACCCCTGGGTCTTCTGCCAAAGGATATTGCCCATAAAATATGTCCAGACATTCTGACTACATGTCCATAGTATCTTTGAATGTTTCAATTAATTGTGCCCCATGTCTCTCCTAGGAATAAGTGGGTGAAAAAGAAGAATTGAAACACACACATTGGTAGTATATTTAATATAATTATGTCCCTTTACCTTTTGACTTCAAATTCTGCCAAGGTTAGCGTTGCCTTTCATCCTTACAGGGTCAATAAAATAAAATACCAGTAATGCACTGGGATTGATTTAATTGACTTTCCTATTCCTTTCAAATTACTGGCCATGATGTTATGAATCCTGCCATAGGGCCTGCAAGATTATAGCAAGGAGAATCACCTTAAAACACTTGGTTTGGTAGTAGTAGTTGTTGTTCATACAGCAACTGTGTGTATCTGGTTCAGCATAAGGACGTGTATTCCTGGTGCTAGAAAGGGGCATCCAACTGTAAACACTTACCTCAAAAAGGGGCTCCAATGATGAGTATAAAGTTTGTTACGGGGACCCACAAAGCTAGACAAATCTCCCCCTCACTTTAGCAAGGATCTTGTTGGTACATCTGTTATGCATCTGGTTTAGCATAACTATATGTATTCCTGGTGCTAGAAAGGCACATCTGACTGTAAACTCTTGCCTCAGCCCCAGCCCTATTGATGAGTATGAATCTTGCCGGGGGGACCAGCAAGATTTTAGGAAGGATATTCATCTTAAAACACTTGTTTTGGTAGTAGGAGAAGTAGTAGTTGTTGTTACATCTGTTTGTTAGTAGTGTGATGTCATTGGTATGAAAGACCAGCATGGTCTGGGAATCTAATCTTTCATATCTTGAATCTGTTATCTGTTTAATAAAATATCACTAAATATACCACCCCCTTATATATATATATATATATGTGTGTGTGTGTGTGTGTGGGTATATATGTATTTATATATGTGTGTGTGTGTGGGTATATATGTATATATATGTGTGTGTGTGTGTGTGGGTATATATGTATATATATATATATGTATGTGTGTGTGTATATATATGTATATATATATGTGTGTGTGTGTGTGTGGGTATATATGTATATGTGTGTGTATATATGTATATATATGTGTGTGTGTATGTATATATATATATATATATATATATATATATATATATATATAAACTCAATCTCTGCCCTCTACTATTGTATCTATTATATATAATTATATCACCATTTTTAATTGCCTGCTTTTTACAAGGAGTATATTATATTTGGCAAACTGACAAACTGACAGTCTTTAGCACGTTGGTCAAAATAGCTGGTGGAGCTCTGCTCTGTGAGTTCAAATCCCACCAAAATTAACTTGGGCTTTCTATCCTTTCAGGTATTAATGAAAATACCAGTCAAGAGCAGTGAGATGCTTTGTTTTATTTGGGTGGTAGATGTTAATACTACCCCTTGGCCCCTGGGTGTTAGACTTAATTTGTTGCCTGGTTTAACACCATTACCTGGTCCCTTGGGTGGTAGACTTAATCTGTCACCCAGTTTAACACCATCACCTGGTCCCTTGGGTGGTAGACTTTATCACCACTCAGGAGAAGGGAGGGAATCAATCGACAAGATCCCAGACTTCATTCACTTACCAAATGAGGTGGGGCTTGTCAAAATGGACACAGTAAACAATTCTTTTTCCATTGGTCTTTCCATAGCTGATATTATCTACCAGTTGCAACACCTGGCAGAAAGAACAACGTGAAATAAAGTGTTTTGCTCAAGGACATAATGTATTGCCTGCTCCGGGAATCGAACATGCAACTTCACTATTGTAAATCCAATTCTCTAACCACTAATGTAAATCACAGCAGGATTTGAACTCAGAACAACAAAGAGCTGGAACAGATACTATTTAATTTGTCCTACACTCTTAATACTTCCACTAGTCTATCACTCTAGGCTGGTTCTTTATTGGTGCGCATGGATGATGATCAGTTGAAGACGTGCAAGGAAATCCCAGTAGTAGGAAGCTGCAGTAAAGAATGTGCATGGATGATGACCAATGGGTGAATAAGTGTCAAGTAATCCCAGTAGGAAGTCATAGTAGAAGATCAGGGAAGACCTGGGCGGAGTTGGTGAGAACTGACCTCAAATCGCTGAGACTCAGAAAGAAGATAATAAAGGAACAGAGCTAGTGGAGAGATACTGTGCTGAAAAGGACCCATCCACCCCATGCAAATGTGGAAAAACTAACATAAAAATGATGGTGATGATAATGAATGCCTTATCCAAACTAAATTCTCTAATAGTTTTCTGTTACCAAGAATAATTGTTAATTGATTGAGTCACTGCAGAAGTATTATTACTTTTTCAATGGAGGTCTTTATGGTTATATTTAGACACAGGTTCAAGTCTTGATTAAAGCATACTTTTCACATTTCTACAATTACACATGTTGTTTATTTTTCTAAGACAGTCCTCCAATTTTTTCAATCTTCTCTTATTTCATGTCAGAAGCCGTTAAATGCAACGGTGTGGTCTTTTGGTCGAACATCTTGCCCACAGAGCTATCTTTAAACCCTACCAACATCAACTTCTTATCTTTACTGTGCTAACTGAAGTAGCACTTTGTTTCTAGCAATTTCTACAAGAGACAAATACCTCCTTTGTTTACTCTCTACAGAGACTGTCACCAGACTCTGGTAGCAGTCATCTTGTTGTTTGCAGCTTAATCTTTTTCTAACCATATTTCTTGTGAAATATACTGAGCATGTGTTTCAAATCATTTTGAAAGTATCAAATATTTTCAATAATGTACAACTAACTTTCTCAATGTTAAACTGGTGTTTAGAGCATAGTTTTATTCCTTTCAATACTATCTTAGTGTTAAGCTGGTGTTTGGAGCAAAGCTTTATTTTTTTGGTTAACATTTTTGTAATGAAAGACATTGCCTGTGATTTAGTAACTAAATTCCTCAAAATTAAGCTGGTGCTTAGAGCATATCTTTATTCCTTTCGTTACCATATTTCTAACAAAAGATATTGCCTAAAATTAAGTAATATAACTAACTTTCTTAAAAGTAAGCTGGTGTTTGGAGCATAGCTTTATTCTTTGGTTACCATATTTCTAATGAAAGACATTGCTTAGAATTTAGTAATTTAACTTCCTCAATATAAAGCTGGTGTTTAGAGTATAGTTTTCTTACTTTTTTTACCATATTTCTAATGAAAGATATTGCCTGGGATTTAGTAATATAACTTTCCCAATTTGGAGCAAAGCTTTATCCTTTCGTTACCATATTTCTAACAAAAGACATTACCAAGAATTTTGTAATATTTCTAACTTTCAAAATTAAGCTGTTGTTTAGAGCATATCTTTATTCCATTGGTTTCCATTTTTCTAATGAAAGACATTGCCTAGAATTTAGAAATATAATTAACTCTCTCAATGTTAAGCTGGTGTTTTGAACATGGTTTTTTCTTTGGTTATGATATTTCTAATGAAAAATATTGATTATTTAATTTCAAATCATTTTGAAAATAATCAAGAATTTGAAAGATGTTTGAGGCATAGCTTAACAAAGGTTCTTACATAAGATTATGATGGAAGGATTTTAGATAAGATAAACAACATTATATCATAGAAGTTTTGGGTCAAAACACTTGCTTGAGGAGGAGGTGGGTTTTTCTCTGAAGACCTTCAGCTGTCCAACTCTCCTGAAAGTTTCTTACCACAAGAACTAAGGGCAGTTTCAAGTGGTTTTATATTGGTGTCAAAGCAGGGTTATTGCTAACATATTTCAAGACAAAAAATCTTCTAAACTCGTTAATTAAACTTCATCTAAATACTTGTAAATTCTTCTTTTTTTTTTCTTTTTCTTTTTCTTTTTCTTTTTCTTTTTCTTTTTCTTTCTTTTTCTATTTCTTCTTCTTGAGAGTATTGTGGGGGATATTTATTTAATTATTTATTTATTTATTAAGTCTTTTAATCTGTTTGTTTTAATTGTATTAGCATGACAATAACATCTCCGTTCAGTAAGCTGCAATCAATCGCAGAAACCTGACCCAGTGCCGATGTTTACATCAACAAAGTCTTTCTCTCTCTCTCTACCCCTGTCACCTTACCCCCACACAACCCTGTACCTCGCTATGCCTCACCCCGGCCCCCTTCCTTGATGGTAATATCACCTGCCTGTTTGTTTCACGGCAGTACAAATCAAACACTGAACGTTTTTTTAATTCTTTGAATCTCCGGCATTTATACACTTTAGTTATTTCATTGTCGTTGTCATCATTATCATCATCATCATCACCATCACCATCATCATCATCATCATCACCGTCATCATCGTCATTACCATCATCATCACCACCGTCACCACCACTACCATCATCATCACTGTCACCATCACCATCATCATCACCACCATCATCATCTCTTCGATAAAATAAAGTACCAGTAATACACTGGAATAATTGCTGGCCTTGTGCCAAATGTAGAAACAATTATTATTGTTGTTGTTGTTGTTATTACTATTATTATCACTATCATTGTTATTGTTGTTGTACTTCCGTCTTGTGTAGTTTGTCTGCTTTTAAAGTCAATCAATAAAACCACGAGTTCAATACAATATTATTACCACAGTGCTGCTGATCGGTACATTAACTCCCTCCCCCACCCTCTCTCTCCAACTACTACTCTCTCACAGAAACCAACAGACAAAGGGAAACGGGGAGGAGAACCACCACCAACATAAGTGGGTGTATTGTGTTGTTGATATTGGTGATGTTGTTGTTGTGGTGTGGTGTGTTGTTGATATTGGTGGTGTTAGTGTTGTGGTGTGTTGGTGATGTTGTTGTTGTGGTGTGGTGTGTTGTTGATATTGGTGGTGTTAGTGTTGTGGTGTGTTGGTGATGTTGTTGTTGTGGTGTGGCGTGTTGGTGATGTTGTTGTGGTGTGGTGTGTTGTTGATATTGGTGGTGTTAGTGTTGTGGTGTGGTGTGTTGGTGATATTGGTGGTGTTGTTGTTGTGGTGTGTTGGTGATGTTGTTGTTGTGGTGTGGTGTGTTGTTGATATTGGTGGTGTTGTGGTGTGGTGTGTTGGTGATATTGGTGTTGTTCGTGTTGTGGTGTGGTGTGTTGGTGATGTTGTTGTGGTGTGGTGTGTTGGTGATGTTGTTGTTGTGGTGTTAATGTTGTGTTGTGTTGTGGTGTGGTGTGTTGGTGATATTGGTGGTGTTGTGGTGTGGTGTGTTGGTGATATTGGTGGTGTTGTGGTGTGGTGTGTTGGTGATATTGGTGGTGTTAGTGTTGTGGTGTGGTGTGTTGGTGATGTTGGTGGTGTTAGTGTTGTGGTGTGTTGGTGATATTGGTGGTGTTAGTGTTGTGGTGTGTTGGTGTTGGTGATATTGGTGGTGTTAGTGTTGTGTGGTGAGTTGTGTTGGTGATATTGTTGTTTTGTGTTGTTGGTGTGGTGTTGTGGTGTGTTGATATTGGCGGTGTTCTGGTATTGTTGTCGTGTTGGTGTGGTGTGTTGTGGTGGTGTTGTTGTGTTGTTGACATTGGTGGTGATGTTAGTGTCGTGTGTTGTGGTGGTGTTCTGGTGTTGTGTTGTGTAGTATTGATGATATTGATGTTGTATTGTGTTGTGTTGTGGTGTCGTGGTGATGTTAGTGTTGTGTTGTGTTGGTGGTGCTGTTGTTGTGTTGTTGGTGATATTGGTGGTGTTGTGTTGTGGTATGTTGGTGTTTTATGTGTATTGGTGGTGATATTAGGATTAGTGTATTGTGTTGTTGGTGGTTATATTGGTGGTGTTGTTCTTGTTGGTAATATTGTTGTTGGTGATATTGCTGCTGTTGTTGTTGTGTGTGAGCCATAGTAGCTACAGAGTATCGCCAACTAAAATGATATATTCGTGTTGCCGCTGTTGTTGTTGTTGTATGTAAGCAACAGTAGCAAGTCTATTTCCAAGAAGGAATTACTCTCATAAATGGTCTCTCTGTTGTCAAGATTTTTCTCCCCCCTCCTACCACCTTTCTCTTCTTCTTCTCCTTTCTTCTTCATTTTCTTCATCAGTAAACCTTGTGTTTAAGTCATTTATTCATTCTTATCTCAGCTTCTCATATAATATATATATATATGTTGATGATGATGACTATATATAATATATATATATATGTTGATGATGATGACTATATATAATATATATATATATGTTGATGATGATGACTATATATAAATGAAAAGTATATATATATATGAGAGAGAGAAAGAGAAAATTATATTGGACTCCGATTTTTCCAGCTGTGAATGAATTTGTTGTAAATGTGGTGGTGGTGGTGGTGTGGATGGGTGAGGGTCGTTAATGCGATGTGTGGGTGGGTGTGTCGTTAATGTGATGTGTGTCGTTAATGTGATGTGTGTCAATGTGGCGGTGTGCATGTGTGGTGTGTGTCTATGTATGTTCTTAATGTGGTGTGTGTGTAACTTAATGTAGTGCCATATATGGAACAACCTGTTAGAGGAGGAGGGGGAGAGAATGTTAGCTCACAAGATCTCTCTCTCTCACTCTCTCTCTATCTCACTCTCACTCTCTCACATACCTCTCACTCTGTCACATACACATCTCCCTCTCCTTCTCTGTACCCCTTCATTGTCTCTCTTTCATTTTGTCTTTACCTCCTTATCTGCCTCTCTCCCCCCCCCTCGCTCTCCCCCTCCTCTCTCTCTACCCACTTTTCTCTGTATGTCTCTCTCTTCTCCCTCTTCCATCTCTTCTTCCACTTCTCTCTCTCTACCCGCTGCCTGTTTGTCTCTTTCTCTCTCTCTGTATGTCTCTACCTTCTTTCTCTCTCTCTGTATGTCTCTACCTTCTTTCTCTCTCTTTGTATGTCTCTACCTTCTGTCTCTCTCTCTGTATGTCTCTACCTTCTGTCTCTCTCTCTCTCTACCCTCTGTCTCCCCTACACACACCAGGAAGCTGTGCAGGTTGTGTGGAAGCTGTGTATTTTTTGTTTTCCTTCAGTTTTTACCTACCTCTCAGTTTTTTTAAATGCTTTTTTTTTTCTCACCCCCAAAGAATCCTGGCTATAATTTACCATAGATTGGTCACCTTGGTTATGTTACCTGCTACCTTAATACTGCTGCTGTCGCCTTACCGTATTCTTTGAAGTTTACTGGGTTTTTGGTTGTTTGTTTGTGTTTTTTTTTTTTACGCTTCAATAATTTTCCACACATTTATGGCTTCGGAATTACTGAGTAAAGTCATAGATTTGACGGGAATTGATGTTTGGCACCCGGTGAGTTCTTCCCTCTCTCCATTCCTACTCTTTAACCCCTTTTGTCACCATATTTCTTACAACAATATATGCTGTCTTTAAGTGTTTAGTTATTACAACAACAAGAACAACAACACACCATTAACCCTTTTTCTCACCATATTTGTTTCAACAATATATGCTACCATTAAGCTTCAGTTATTACAACACCAAAAATCCTTTTTCTCACCATATTTCTAACAAGTGTATATGCTGCCTTTATGTGTTTTGAATTATTACAACAACAATAACACACCTCTATTTAAACACACCATTAAATCCCTTTTCTCCCCATACTTGTGTCAGCAATATATGCTGCCTTTAAGCTTTAGTTATTACAATAACCACAAGAGCAACACCACACCTTATTAAAATTACCAAAAATCCCTTTCTGAACATATTTCTAACAACAATATATGTCCCCTTGATATGTTTTTTTTAATTACAACAATACAACCTTTATTTAAACACCATTAAACCCCTTTCCTGACCACATTTCTAACAGTATATACTGCTTTCTATATTATTCTATTTATCATATATCTATAATATTGTCTATTATCACAAAACACACACTATTAAAGGGAACAAAAAAAAAAAACAGAAAGGAAATGAAAAAAAAAGAAAAAGTAAAAAGAACCAAGCAATGAAATAAGGGGACAGGGGGTGATAAACTCTACCCCCCAGTCTGAGCGGTACCTTAGCCACACCCCGCGGACAAAATGGTAAAGGCATTACCTTGGAGAATGGCCAGAGACACCCGCCACTGCAACAACCACCCCACCCCACCTCATGGGGTTCCTTCCTCAAGCAGGCTGCTGTCTTTGTGTTAAATATTACAACAATAACAACAGCAGCAACAACACACACCTCACCTCTATTTAAACTCATTCTTAACCCTTTTGTAACCATATTTCTAACAATAATATACTGCCTTAGTGTTTTAATTATTACAACAACAGCAATACCATTACTGTCTTAATGGTTTAATTACTACAAGAACAAGAACATACACTCCTATGTAAACTCATCTTTAACCCTTTTGTCACTATACTTCTAATGAAAGTATATACTGTCTTGGTATATAGTATTTTAATAATTAAAGTAATGAAGAATTACTAAAGGTTTAATTAAATAACTTGCAATATTTCCCAGCGTCGAAGACAGTACTTTTTTCTTAAAATAAGTCTCAAAAATCTACCCTGCGTCCTGGAGACAAATTTTTGGTTGTCAAAATTAGGGTGTGTCCTCGAGGAGGAAGCGTCTTTGGTGCCGGGAAATACGGTAATATTCAACTTAATAATTGTTTCTACTTTTGGCACAAGGCCAGCAATTACCCAGTACATTACTGGTACTTTATTTTATAGACCCCGTAAGGAAAGGGCCGTAACTCTATGTCCAATCCACCGCCCTCAATATTCAACTTAATAATAATAATTAAAAAGACAAATATTTAATTACTGAAAACTAATATCATTTGTCATGTAATAATGATTTCTACTTTATTTAGGCACAAAGCCAGCAGTATGGGGGTGGGGAATTCGATTAAATCAGCCCCAGTGCATTACTGGTACTTTATTTTATCGACCCTGTAAGGGTGAAAGGCAAAGCTATCCTCAGCAGAATTTGAACTCAGAACGTAAAGGGCCATAACAGTATGTCGCTAAGCATGTTGTCCGACGCACTACTGATTACTGTCAATGTAATAATGAGATTTTTATTGAAGGTTTTGTATTTAAATTTGAGCACATTAATAAAGATAGTTTTAGACAGGTTGCTGTTTAAAGGCCTAAGCACAGTAGAATATTTCATTGTAATTACAACACACACTTCTATTTAAACTCTTCTTTAATTCTTTTAGATCATATTTCTAACAAGAACATGTAATGTACTCCCATCACAAGGACTGAGAATTATTTGAGGTTTGGTTAAATAAATTTCATCGCTTACTAGCTCTATACGGACGTTTAAATTGAATAAATAGATAAATAAATAAAAACAAATATTTAATTTACTGAAATTTAATATTGTCTGTCATTTAATAATGGTTTCTGATTTAGGCACAAGGCCAGCAATTTGGGGAAGGGGAAAGTTGATTAAATCGAGCCCAGTGTATTACTGGTACTTTATGTTATCAACTTGTAAGGATAAAAAGCAAAGCTAACCTTGGCAGGATTTGAACACAGAACGTAAAGGGCTGTATCCATGTACCACAAAGCATGTTGTCTGACGCTCTACCATTTACTTCAATTCTATAATAATAAATAGTAATAATGATGGTTTCTAACTTAGGCACAAGGCCAGCAATTTGTAAAGAGAGGAGAAAAGTTATATATAATGACCCCAGTATTCTTCTGGTACTTGAGTTTATTTCATTGGAGGGATGAAAGTCGTAGTTAATCCTGACAGAATTTGAATTCAGAATGTTTACGTTATGTTCCAAACACCTGATTAATAATAAACAAATTATATTACTAAATCTCTCTAAATTCCTGGTTATTTTCAAAATGATTTTATAAACATAGGCAGTGTCTTTCATTAGAAATATGGTAACAAAAGGATTTAATCGTTTATATTTTTCTAAAAAAAACCTGCCATCATAATTTTATGTAAGAACCTTTAAGTTATATTCCAAATACCAGCTTAATAATGAACAAGTTATATTACTTTGGTAATATAACCTACGAAATTTCTAAATATTTTAAAATCATAGGCTGTCTTTCATTAGAAATATGGTAACAAAAGGGTTAACATGTGTCTATCTAAAAACTTGCCATCATAATTTTATGTAAGGCCCTTTCTTAAATTATGTTCTAAAACCAAAAAGCAACTTAGTAATGAATAAGTTAGATATATTACTTTAGTAATATAACTAACCAAATTTCTGGCTGTTTTCCAAATGACTTTAAAACCCTAGCTAATGTGTTTTTCATGAGAGATATAGTAATGAAAGGGCTCAATAGGTTTTAATGTTTAGAATGTAGCAATAAGAGAGAGAGAGAGACTGTGTGAGTTAGTTGTAACACATGGATATCAATCTATATTTAGTAAGATATATCTATGGTGATCTAATATTGACGGTGACATGCTATACTAATGTCTCTTCTCTAGAACCTTGTATATGTGTATATATATATATATGTCTGTGTGTGTATGTGTCTCTGTGTGTGTATATATGTCTCTGTGTGTGTATGTATGTGTATATATATGTCTGTGTGTGTGCATGTATGTTTAGTAAGATATAATATCTATGGTGATATAATGATGGTGACATGCCATACTATTGTCTCTTCCCTAGAACCCTGTCTCTTGATAGACACACTCATATTGTTTTATATGTTTATATATGTCTGTATGTGTATCTGTGTATATATATATATGTGTGTGTGTGTGTGTGAATGTATAAATGTGTATATATATATTTGTATATGTTTTTATATGCTCAAGTTTGTATGTATATATATATATGTATATATGTATGTTTGTTCCCTAGTCCTTGATAGTAATCATAATCACTCTGTCACAAACACATATATACTGCAAACCACACACTCACACATACACTCATGTATATAAACTCATAGAAACACATGCATCAGACACACACCATAGTGCACAGATGACACATAGATACACAGTTGCATAAACAGCCACAGATATATACACACACTCACATATTGACTCACATAGACGCACACACAACATACACATGCATAGACACAGACACACACTCACACATTTGTTGATTTTGTTGTTTTTCAAACCAATTTTTTATTTGTAAATTTTGTTTCACTTAAGTAAATGTATGTATAATAATTATCAAATTGAGCAAACGAATGTATATAATTGGTGCTATATAATCGAAACTGTAATTGAATGTATATAAATGGTGCAATATGTTCAAGGCTTGTTTGTGTGTGTATAAATGTATATATGCAAAAAGTAAACCGAAATAACAAAGCAAACAATACAGTACAAAGAAGAAAATGACATAGTAGGAAAATAGTCTTATCATTTTAGACACTAGTCCTTCATCAGAGGATAGAATGAGAAATAAAAGAAGAAACAGAATATATATATATATATATATATATATATCTGATCGATCGACAAGATCCCAGACCTCACTCGCTTAACGAGTGGGGTGGAGCTCGTCCAATGGGACCGAGGAAACAATGTTTCCATTGGTCTTTCTAATTGCTGATACTATCCGTCAGTCGCAACTCCAGGCAGCATGAAGAACGTGAAATAAAGTGTCTTGCTCAAGGACATAACGCATCGCCCGGTCTGGGAATCGAAATCACAACCTCACGATTGCGAATCCAATTCTCTTACCACTCAGCCATGTGCCTTCACCATATATATATATATAATTCCACATACACAAAAATGAAATGAAATTTACGGTTTACACACCTATGTAAGTTTAACTAGTTTCCTATAAGCTTACATATTATGGGGGATTTCTCAGATGTTTTAATGATAGGGGTCTCAGTTCTATCATGCTGTTATTACAGCTCACACTTGTGCAGGTTTAGCTGGCCTCATACGAGGTTACATCTTATAGGAACTTTCTTGTGCGTTTTGATGATTGGCGCCCCAGTCCTATCATATTGTTAAAGCTCACTTGTGCAGGTTTAGCTGGCCTCCTTTGAGATTTCATCCTATAGGAGGTTTCCTGGGTGTTTCGATGATAGAAACCCCAGTCCTATCATGTAAAGGAATGTGAAATGAAATGTCTTGTTCAAGAATACATCATTCCTCTCAGTCAAGAAATCAAACCCACGACCTTATGATGGGTCCAACACCCTTAGCACTGGGCCGCATGCTTTCTACATATATCTGTCTACATGAAGCAATATACACTATTCTATAGTACCAGCTTTGATGAGTGCCCATAACCTTTTCATTAGCATATTTCTACCACACATGCATACACACATGCATACACACACACACACTATATATATACATATATATATATACAAATGATGCTTACACTCTACTAATGTATTGAATCCCTCTTTTAACTGTTGTTACCCCCAGATCTACATATATATGTATATATATATATCATGTATATAGTATTGGGCGAGTATATATATATAAATATATCAAGTAATAATAATAAATTTGAAGACTAAAATCCAAAGAGGGCTCGATAAGGATAAATATATTGTTAGTTTCAGAAGATCCTGTTAAGGGTGAAAGCAGCGATTCTTTGCTAAACTTTAATCTGTTATTTTAATAAATATATATATATATATCAAGTATATAGTATTGGGCGAGTATGTAAATATATATATATTTATATATATAATATACACACAGAAAAAGGTGTGGTTTAGATAATGTCAAGAAAGACAGTTCCTGTTCTAAATCACAAATACAGACACACGCAACACATACATGCACACACACACACACTACATACACACACACAAGCATTTACGAGTACACACACACACACCCTGTATGCATGTGCATATTGTTATTTACATAAAATTATGCTCACTCTTTCACTCTCTCTCCCTCTCTCTTTTAAAACTCTCCCTTTTTCTCTCTCTTGCTCTTTACACACACTCTCTTTTTTCACTATGGAAAACTGACACAGGATTATATATATATATATATATATATATACTAATACTACCAAAAACTATGAGCACAAAAAAGCCCGACGGCAGAGCTCAAGCCATTTCGACGGCTATTTCTGAACCAGAAATAGCCGTCGAAACGGATTTAGCTCTGCCGTCAGGGTTAAACATTTTCCTATTACCCACTGTACTACCCTAAGTATTGAGTACTCTGGTGCGTTATGGTCCATCTGGTTCCTTACCACACTTCCTTCGTTATATATATATATATATATATATATATATATATATATATACGTATATATATATATATATATATATATATACGTTATTCCGGGTTGAATCGGAGGTAACCACAGTAAGTAAGGTACTCAATACATGGCAGAGTATAAAAGTTTTAATATAGATGAGATTCTACAGGACTAGAAAAAGAATGAAACAGTTCTAGTCCTGTAGAATCTCATCTATATTATATATATATATAACGAAGGAAGTGTGGTAAGGAACCAGATGGACCATAACGCACCAGAGTACTCAATAGTGGTATAAGCTCTCTGAACTTTTTCCATCCAGTTCTGACTCTAGCTACTGTACTTTCAGAGCACCCTCCTCCACTGCTGATTTTGTCACCCAAGTAACGAAGGTGTCCACTTGTATATATATATATATATGATTTTTGGGCCACTCTTGTATATATGTATGTGTGTATATATATATATACATATGTACAAGAGTGGCCCAAAAATCATATATATATATACAAGTGGACACCTTCCGTTACCTGGGTGACAAAATCAGCAGTGGGGGAGGGTGCTCTGAAAGTACAGTAGCTAAAAATGAAAGGCAGGCTGTATGATGCATGCATACGAACAGCAATGTTACATGGCAGTGAGACCTGGGCATTGTGTGCAGAGGATATACGCAGACTGGAGAGGAACGAAGCTTGCATGCTCCGCTGGATGTGTCATAGTAATATACGTGAACGGCAAAGCATAAACGAACTAAGGGAAAAATTAGAAATAAGAGGGATCAGATGTTGTTTACTCGAGAGAAGGCTACGTTGGTACGGTCACGTGATGCGCATGAAAGACAGCTGTATAAAAAAGTGCAGGGCAATAAAAATAGACGGTAGCCGCGGAGTAGGCAGACCCAGAAAAACCTGGGACGACTTGATAAATTCCGACCTCACACATTTACACCTCTCCAAGACAATGTCACTGGACCGAGATCTTTGGCGCTACACAGTAATACAGAAGACCCGCCTTACCTAAGTACAAAGTGAAACCTACTACAGTCAGTAGGCATCTCTAACAAAAATACACCCCGTCCCACTACCCCCACCCCATCCACACCACCCCTTTCAATGTAAAGTTATGTTGGTACCACAACATCCAGTCCGAAACAAATGAGGTCGTGTAGGTGTCACGACAAAAAAAAACACAGTCCGCGCTGTAATGTGGCCGTGTAGGTAACACGGTAAAAACCTCCCAGTCCACACTGTAAACGTGGTTGGTGTTAGGAAGGGCATCCAGCCGTAGAAAACCCGCCAGACAGTCCTATGCGAGCAAGACAACCACTCTTGCCTCAAGTGTGAAAACTCCCGTCCAAACCCATGCAAGCGTGGAAGATGGACGTTAAACGATGATGATGATATATATATATAGTAATAATAATAAATGTGAAGACTAAAATTCGAAGAGGGCTCGATAAGGATAATATATATATAAAATATATAAAACCGCAGAGCATATATATGTATATATATATGTGGTTGATGGCTGAGAGAAAAGAGTACTCAATACCGAAATAGAGTTTTAATATTCATTTTATTTAGGCCAAACCAGAGTTCTTGTCTGGTGACCCTGTGATAAACAGGTGAAACTCCAGAACTTAAGAAACTGCCTGGTCTGGGAGTCAAACTCACAATCTGATGGATAAATTTCCGAGCTTCGAAATCATCAGGAAACAAACTCACTTGGACGAAGATATATATATATATATATATATATATGTGTGTGTGTGTGTGTGTGTGTTTACAAGTATATATTTTTACACGCTGTTAAGACATCTATATTAATTAAGTTAAATAATTGTTTCTACTATTGACACAAGGCCAATAATTATCCCAGTGCATTAATGGTACTTTATTTTATTCCCCCCCCCCCCTAAGGATGAAGGGCAAAGTTAACCTCGGTGGGATTCGAACTCAGAATGGCAAGGGCCATAACTCTATGCGTCAAAGCATGGCGTCCGACCCTCTACCGATACTGTCAATCCACAATGAGAGCCAACAACACAAGCATGTCTAACAAATCAATATAATAAATGGTGTTTGTATAAACATTGTATATCTGAGTGTGTGCGTATATATGTATATATATATATTATGGAATACTGTTGGCTTTTTGCTACAATGTTTTCTATACCTTTCATTTATATATATATATGTATATATATATATGTGTGTGTGTGTGTGTGTGTGTATATTCTCGTCTAACCCATGCTAGTGTGGAAAATGGACATAAAACGGTGATGGTGATGACATATAATTATATATATATGTGAACGGAAAAAATGAAACGAAATTTCATTTCCCACTCTTAGTACGGCTGTTACTTAAATATAAGTATGTATACGTACATATATATATATGTGTGCATGTATGTATATATATATATATACATACTGCTGTACGTCTGTATACATATATGTATGTACGTATACATACTTGTGTGTGTGTATAAGCAACCCTAGTCAATCTCTTTTGACATAATCACAGGCACAAACGTAAACATGTGGAAACACACACACGCACACACATATATATATACATACACACACACACATACGCTGGGCTTCTACAGTTTCTGTCTTCCCAAATCCACTCGAGGGGCATTAGTTAACTCCAAGCTATAGCAGAAGGGACATGTGCTGTGTAGCAGAAGTGATCACAGATCCATGTAAACTCCTTAATCACACAGCCACGTCTCTCCCTTTCACTCTCTTTCTCTTTCTCTCTCTTTCTCTCTCTCTCTCTCTCTCTCTCATATGTATCTATATGTGTATATATAACTTGAACCGTTAAGGTCTCATTCCTGGATATGTCACTATTTATAAAACACACTTTGTATTTTATCTGATGAGAGCGTACCAAAGTTTTGGTACCCTTGAAATATATATATAATAGAATAAATATGGTTTTATAAATATAGTTTCCATTTATTAATATCATTGATATATATATATATATTTATCATCACCATTTAACATTCATTTTTCCACGCTATTATACACACATATATATGTGTATATATATATATATATATATAATCGAAAGGTTGTGAGTTCAATTTTCAGACCGGGTGATGTTGTTTCCTTGAGCAAGACACTTTATTTCACATTGCTCCAGTTTACTCAGCTGTAGAAATGAGATGATAGGGACTGGGGTCCTTATCATTCCACTGTAAAGTGAACGTGTAAGCGCCACGGAAAAAAAGCACCCAGCACTCACTGTAAATGAGGTTGGTGTTAGGAAGGGCATCCAGCTGTAGAAATCAAGCCAGAATCAGTTCCCGTCCCACCCTTGCAAGCAGGGAAAAGCGGACGTAAAATGAAATGATGAATGATGATGATATGTATATATATATATATCATCACCATTTAACATTCATTTTTCCACACTATTATATACACACATATATATATATATATATATGTAGTTATAAATATAATCACTCTAAGCCAACATAGATAATTAGTGTACCTTGTTCAAACAAAAGAATCATTATTGAATGGGTTTGTCAGTTGAGATAATATTGTGGATATATGTCTGTCTGTCTCTATGTATATATGTCTGCATGCCTGTGTCTGTCTATCTGTTATGTGTATGTGTGTGTGGGAGGGGGTGTCCCCCTCACCAATCCTTTATTTAAACATGTCTACAATCTGTCTATAAATTCTATAAATGTCAGTTTTGATCACTGTTGCTACAATATATATATGTGAGAGCCTACTGATTACACAGGTCATCTAGCTGTAAAACAGGTACCACAGGCCACCTAGCTGTAAAGAGGTACCACACTCCACCTAGCTATAAAGAGGTACCAAAGGCCACCTAGCTGTAAACTGGTACCACACTCCACCTAGCTGTAAAACAAGTACCACATTCCACCTATCTGTAAACTGGTACCACAGTCCACCTAGCTGTAAACTGGTACCACAGTCCACCTAGCTGTAAACTGGTACCACAGTCCACCTAGCTGTAAACTGGTACCACAGTCCACCTAGCTGTAAACTGGTACCACAGTCCACCTAGCTGTAAACTGGTACCACAGTCCACCTAGCTGTAAACTGGTACCACAGTCCACCTAGCTGTAAACTGGTACCACAGTCCACCTAGCTGTAAACTGGTACCACAGTCCACCTAGCTGTAAACTGGTACCACAATCCACCTAGCTGTAAAACAGGTACCACAGGCCACCTAGCTGTAAGGATCTGCCACATTTTGTTTGTGTGTGTATTTAACATCCATTTTGTGTGTAGGAACGAAGTATCAATATAGCATCATTACGTTTATTCACATTTGGTGCGTGTTTCATGATCAATCAGCTCAAGGTACGATCTGTATTGATCGTGCCCTACTCTGCAATCTATAGCTCATCAGACTTGTGGATTCTCTAATCTGATAGTACGTTGAGCTGATCGATCATGAAACACGTCACGGTAATAAACATAATGATGTTATATTGATACCTCGTTCCTGCTCCTTATTATTATCATCAATATTATTATTAATACTCTGCTTCTTAAGGATACCAACTATAATGTAATACTAAACAAAGAGTTGTGAGGACCCTTGAATTATGTCAAAGATATGACAGCCACCCTACTGTTGGTGTTATGATAACTGGAGCAGCAACTGAACTATTTAATTACAATCTATATATATAAAGTTGTATTCCTGTCTGTTTGTTCACTAACTACCCCTATGGTTTTGGAGTTAGACCCCCGTAACCATATATATTCTGAAACTACATTGCCCAGGGTACTTGGATAAGTATATTTCATTTTAATCAAAGGGTTCCCCTGGAGCTGAAAACCCCCACTGAAAATTTTTTCCCTTTGATTTATATGAAATTTAAACCATAGGTAAATGACAAGATATGATGCCTATTCACAAAATTTCAATAATAAGACACCCTAATGGGGGTTAAACCCCCTATTAGGGTTCCCCAGGGGCACAAACTACCACTGAAAATGGTTTCTCTTCGATTTATATGAAATTTAAACCATAGGTAAATGACAAGATATGATGCCTATTCACAAAAGTTTTGAATTGATATTTTGAAAAAAATTATTTACAAGAAACAAAATAAGAATAAAATTTAATAATGTAATTTTGATTTGATATATTACAAAAAATAATTGTTTATACTTTAGGCACAAGGCCACCAATTACCCAGTGCATTACTGGTACTTTGTTTTATCGACCCCGTAAGGATGAAAGGCAAAGTCAACCTCAGCGGGATTTGAACTCAGATCGTAAAGGGACGTAACTATGCTGGAAAGCATGGCGTCCGACCCTCTACCGATACTGCCAATCCACCAAAAAATAATGTTTTCCAATTTTTCATGCATTACATTTTACATTGAGTAATATTGGAATGCAGAGTTTTTCTCCATAAATTATATCACTGATTTAAAATCGATCATCATTTTCTTACAAAAAAATGTGTGAAAGGCAAGGGTAATTCGGCTAGTATATGTATATAGCATGTATTACATGTCTAAGAAAACAAATTTTTGAATATGTATATTTACTGGCTGACAACTTGCTTCGAGCACACTAACCTTCTCTCTACTGGCTTGTAACCACCATAAGTAAGGTACTCAATACATAGTAGAGTATATACAATATTTAATATAGAAATTACTTCTACGGGACTAAAACTGTTTCATTCGAAGTCTGTTAATTACATATATGTCTAACCCATGCTAGCGTGGAAGATGGACGTTAAACGAAGATGATGATGATGATGTATGTAATTAACAGACGAGAGAAAAGAGTACTCAATACCAAAGTAGAGTGTAAATATTCGTTTATTTTGGCTATGTAGTCTTGTTACTTTGGAGTTTCACCTGCATATGCTCAGGTGAAACTCCACAGTAATAAGACTCAGTACTTAGCCATAATAATTGTTTCTACTTTTGGCACAAGGCCAGCAATTAACCAGTACATTACTGGTATTTTATTTTATTGACCCCGTATGGATGAAAGCAAAGTTAACCTTGGCGGGATTTGAACTCAGATTGTAAAGGGACGTAACTATGCTGGAAAGCATGTCCGACCCTCTACCAATACTGCCAATTCAACCATAATAATAAATTGTTCAGTTGCTGCTCCAAGTATAACTTGTCACAGTAAACCTATCCAACCCAGGCATACTCTATAGTGGTGGTGGTCGTGATAATAATTATGATGGCGGTGGTAGTGGTAATAATTATGATGGCGATGGTAGTGGTAATAATTAT
>OZ024749.1:27812371-27815672 GCA_964016885.1 Eledone cirrhosa | reverse complement strand
TCCCGCTTTACTTTCTCGTGTGCGATTCGAGATGCCTCAAAGGCAACTTTTCCCTCATATACAGTCTTTCTCCATTTATTACGATCAGCAGCAATATTTTCCCATGTATCAGCAGAGATGTTAGCGTCTTTCAGAGAGGCCTTCAAGGAATCCTTATACCTCTTTTTTGGTTTATGTGGCGGTCGTTTTCCTTTAACCAACTCTCCATAGAAGAGTTGTTTTGGTATTCTAGAATCCTTCATCCTGGCAAGGTGACCACTCCAACGGAGTCGCTGCTTAAGCACAAGAGCTTCTATACTGTCACACATAGAGCTTTCCAAAATCTCGACATCACTGATGTGGTCCCTCCAGCGAACGCCATGTATCCGTCTGAGACACATCTGATGGAAACGCTCCAATTGCTTAAGGTGGCGTCGATATGTGACCCAGGTCTCGCAGGCATAAAGAAGACAAGAGAGTACACATGCCCTGTACACCTTTACCTTTGTCCTCCTGCATATGTCTCGCCGACCCCAGAGTCGCCTTTCTAGCTTTCCGAAAGCATCACTTGCTTTCCTAATCCTAAGTGAGATTTCACTGTCAAGGTTGCCGTATCGATTGACAGTGCTTCCCAGGTAGACAAACTGATCAACCACTCCAAGTCGTTTGCCATACACATAGATGTTTGGTTCAGTGTACTGCCTACCAGGTGCAGGTTGGTACATGACGACGGTTTTCTTGAGACTGACAGTCAAACCCAGGGCAGTGCAAGCGTCAGAAAATACATTCAAAATGTGCTGCATATCACTCTCTGTGTGCGCTACAAGATCGCAATCATCTGCATACAAGAGGTCTCTTATGACTGATGTAAATACTTTTGTCTTCGCAGCAAAGCGCCTGATGTTAAATATGCTGCCTGAGGTTCGATATCGGATGTAAACACCATGCTCGCAATTCCTGAATGCAATACAGAAAACCATTGCAAAGTATATGGCAAACAGGGTCGGTGCTGGAATATCCCCCTGTTTCACTCCATTTTTTACTGAGATAGGCTCCGACATGTTACCTCCGACATTAACCCAAGCCTTCATGTCGTCATGGAAAGACCTAACTAAAGCAAGGAACTTATCAGGGCAACCAAGTTTCTGGAGAACCTTCCATAATGCATCTCTGTTGACAGTATCGAAAGCCTTTGTCAGATCGACAAAAACCTGATACAGATCCAAGCCCTGTTCAATGCACTTCTCCTGGAGCTGTCTAGCTGAGAAGATCATATCAGTAGTGCCGCGTCCAACACGAAAACCAGATTGACTTTCAGGAAGGACACAATCTGCAATGTGTGTCAGCAGACGGTCCAGAAGCACCCTACATAAAACTTTCCCCACGACAGAAAGCAATGATATACCTCTGTAGTTCCCACAATCATTCCTGTTACCCTTTCCCTTGTACAAGACCACCATTACTGCATCTCTCCAGTCCTCAGGCACGGATTCATTAGCCCATATCCTTCCAAACAGAGAGTGAAGATGTTGCAGGAGTCTCTCACCACCATATTGTAGGAGCTCAGCATGTATGCCATCCATACCTGGAGATCTTCCACTGTTCAGCTTCGAAATAGCCACTGCAACCTCCACAAGTGTCGGAGGCTCTGCGAGAGCTACTTTCACAGGACTTTCCGGAATGAGATTGAGGAAATCTTCACTGACGACAGACGGCTGATTCAAAAGATCATCAAAGTGCTCCCGCCACCTTCGTAGAATTCCCTGTGAGTCACGAAGAAGTTCCTTGCCATCCTTGCTGCGAATCGGTGTCACCAGAGAAGAAGACGGTCCATAAACCTCACGCAAGAGACTGTACAACAGCTTTGTGTTATTGCAATCAGACGCAGTTTGTATCTCACCAGCCTTCTCACTCCACCACTGATCCTTCATCTGAGAAAGACTCCGCCTAACACGTGATTTTACATCCCTGAGCTCCTCATGCAACGTATTCCTCTCCTGTGGTCTTGCCGTCAAGTAGCGTGACAGAGCGCGCCTCTTATCAGCCAACAAGTCATCTATATGCACATCTTTCTCATTAAACCAGTCCTGATGTTTTCTCTGCACCAATCCCAGAACACGTCTGCCTACATCATAAACCGACTTTTTAAGGGTCGGCCAATCCTCACCAAGATCTGCAGCCTGCATCTCTTCTTCCAATGTCCTCTTCACATTTTTATCCTTAAGACGAGCAGCATTCAATCTTTTGGGCAGGGTGACACCAGGAGCCCGGATTTTACGTTTGGTGATTAGATTCACTTTTGCGCGTACCAGGCGGTGGTCCGTCCAGCACTCAGCTCCACGAAGAACACGAACACACCGCACATCCTGTCTGTCACGCATCCTGACTAGGACGTAGTCCAAAAGATGCCATTCCTTAGATGCAGGATGCATCCATGTGGTCTTGAATTTGTTCTTTTGTTGGAACATGGTGTTGGTAACACACAGATCCAGCTCCTCACACATCTGCAGCAAGAGCATACCATTGCTGTTACACTTTCCCACCCCATGCCTTCCGATTACATTCCATGTGTTAAAATCCCTACCCACTCTAGCATTAAAGTCACCAAGCACGATGACTTTGTCTGCCTGAGGGATATTTCTTAAAACACCTTTCAAGGCATGGTAAAAGGACAGTTTTTCTTCATCGACAGAATTCATAGTTGGAGCATACACACTCACCAGGGTAGCATATCTTCCCTTGTCCAGCGGAACTCTCATGGACATAAGACGCTCACTAATCCCCACTGGGAATTCTTCCAATTTATTCACCAGTACAGTCTTAACAGCAAATCCTACCCCAGCCTCTCTTCTGGTTCCTTCATCTCTTCCTTTCCAGAAGAATGTATATTCCCCACAAAATTCCGTAAGATGACCATCCCCAGCTAACCTCGTCTCAGACAAAGCCACGATGTCAAGATCGTAACGTCGAAGCTCCTTCGCAACAAGAGCGGTCCTTCGTTCAGGACGCTCCAAAGAATCCCTGTCAAGCAGCGTCCGTACGTTCCAGCAGCCAAGACTAAATGCCCTGTTTGGCTCTATTACAATGGCACGATGACGGGCGGGCCCAGGTTGTGATAACTTGGGGCCCCTGCCCTTATTGCCAATGATCTTTTTTGTTCCAGAACCCAAATTGGCAATTATCTCGTTTACATTGTTCTGGAACATCATTGAATTGGGAAAAAAAAAAAAAAAAAAAAAAAAAAAGTAATAGTAATAGTAATAATAATAATAATAATAATAATAATACTACTACACTATTAATAATTATTAATGCACTCGTG
>OZ024749.1:27712371-27797371 GCA_964016885.1 Eledone cirrhosa | reverse complement strand
TGTATATAACAAGATTGGACCAATGAAATTACAGGGACAGTAACTTAAACAACAAGTTAAACAACAATAATAACAACAACAGCAACATCTCGTATCATATTATAAGTGGTTGAGTATTCCACAGATATGTGGACCTTTAACATAGTTCTCAGGGAGATTCAGTGTGAAACAATATATGGCAAGATTGGACTTCTTAATTACAAGTACAGTTCATATTATAATGTGAGTGAGTATTTGACAGACATGTGTACCTCAGGGAGATTCAGCATGGCACAGTTGAATTACAGCACACTCTACCTTGTATTATAGTGTGAGTGGCTGAGTATTCCAAAGACATGTACCTTTAATATAATTCTCAGGGAGATTCAACATGACACTGAGTGTGTAACTTGGCTGGCCATTTGAATTACATGTTCAACTCCATGTTGCTCCAAGTGAATGGACTGGAGCAATGTGCAATAAAGTGTCTTGCTCAAGGATACAATGTGATGCCACCAGAAATCACTCTCAACCTTTCAATCACATGCTGAATACTCTAACCACTAAGCCATGCACCTTCTCAGGAATAAATGTATACACACATATACATAGAAATAGAAACATGCTCTTATACACATACACACATGGAAACATGCTCTTATACACATACACACATGGAAACATGCTCTTATACACATACACACATGGAAACATGCTCTTATACACACACACATGGAAACATTCTCTTATACACATACACACATGGAAACATGCTCTTATACACATACACACACATGATATTGATGGGTCCTCCACCTGCTTCAACGATGAGCATTTGGCTGTTTGATTAATATGTGAAAACATACTCGCATATAAAGACATACACACACACAATCATGAAAACATATTCACACGCAGTGACACACACACACACACACACACACACACACACACACACACACATGAAGGCATACACACACACAGTCGCACACTGAAAACACACACACACACACACAGACACACACACAGTTACTCATAAAGACACACATACACAGGAAGACCTACACACACACACACTCTCTGACACACACACACTCTGACACACACACACAGTCACGCACGTAAAGACCAAAACACACACATACACACAGTCACACACATGAAGACCAAAACACACATACACACACAGTCATGCACATGAAGACCAAAACACACATACACACACAGTCACGCACATGAAGACCAAAACACATACACACACACACAGTCACGCACATGAAGACCAAAACACATACACACACACACAGTCACACACGTGAAGACCAAAACACACACGTGAAGACCAAAACACACACATACACACAGTCACACACATGAAGACCAAAACACACACACACACACACACACACACACACACACAGTCATACATGAGCCCCTCCCGCCCCCTATATTTTGGTAGTGCCACAGTAGTATGAATCAATATAGAACAGTCTGACCTGTAGTATTGATTATTATTGGAAAGAGGGGTGGGTGGGTGGAGGGTAGAGAGGGTGCAGCAGGAGCAGTGTTAAGGTGCTTACTTAACAATGTGCAGTGATGGTGCTGCTGTTGTTATTTACTGCGCAGTTGTTTAAGTGATGCACAAAAATAGATAGCTCTCCCTTAAATCTCTCTCTCTCTCTCTCTCTCTCCTATGTTCTCACTCACTGTTTCTCTCTCACAATCACTGCCTCTCCCTCTCTCACACTCTTTCTCTCACTCACTGCCTCTCTCTGTGTGTATGTATATGTATTTGTATACATACATTGTGTGTGTATATGTATGTGTGTGTATATATGTATGTGTGTGTGTGTGTGTATATATATATATAGAGAGAGAGAGACGTGTGTGTGTATATATATATATATATATAGAGAGAGAGAGAGACGTGTGTGTGTATATATATATATAGAGAGAGAGAGAGAGAGAGAGAGAGAGAGAGAGAGAGAGAGAGAGAGAGAGACAGACATACATATGTGTGTGTACATGTATTTGTATAGATACATTACATATAAATGTGTGTGTGTATTCAGTATGCCTCCAATTGAATTCTCTCTATATATATATATATAGAGAGAGAGAGGGAGGGAGGTTATATATATAATATTTAACAATACTTATCACAGTTCACTTCAGTTCCAACTTAAACAACTTTCAAGGACATTCTTCTAACATGTTTCTAGAACAATCTATGTTTTATACTCCAACTTCCATAAACCCCCACCACAGTAGCCATGGTACTGTTGAAAGAACAAGGGACAGTCTTGTTAGAAACTTATTTGAGATATTTTAGCCATTTCTTTAACATATTTCTAATGAAAGACACTGCCTATAGTTTTGAAATCATTTTGAAAATAATGAAGAATTTGCATGGGTTTAGTAAGATAACTAACTTTCTCTGATATTAGTTTGGTGTTCGGAACATAACTTAATCGTTTTCTTACCATTTAATGAAAGATACTGACTATGCTCTTCAAATAATTTTGAAAATTATCACGAATTTGCAAGAATTTAGTAATATAAACTGACTTCTCATTATGAAGCTGGTGCTTGAAACATAACTTAACAAAGATTCTTGAAAAAAATTATGATGAAAGGTTTTTAGATGAATAGAAAACACTTTAACACAAACAGTTTTGTATTTTAAAACCAGAGGCAGTTTCAGGTTCTTTGGTATCAAAAGGTTAAGCTGGATTTTGGAACATAACAAAGGTTCTCAGTTTTGTATTGTATAACTAAGGGTGGTTTCAGGCTGTTTGGTATCAAAAGGGTTAAGCAGGTACTTGGAAAATGACTTAACAAAGGTTCTCAGTTTTGTATTGTAAAACCAAGAGTGGTTTCAATCAGTTTTGTATAAAAGGGTTAAGTTGGTACTTGGAACATAACTTAACAAAAGTTCTCAGTTTTGTATTGTAGAACCAAGGGTGGTTTCAAGCAGTTTGATATCAAAAGCTGCAAGTGGTAGAGCAAGGGGATTGAGGCCATCTGCTCATGTAGTTGACCGATGATGATGATGATACAGGGCTAACCAGCTGACCATGAGACTACAACTGTTAATTAAAGCTGTAAGTGGTAGAGGAAGGGGTTTGAAGCCATCTAATATTGTAGTTAACCAATGATGGTGATCCAGGGCTTCTACCCTGACCGTGGGACCACAAACTCATTATGAAAGCTGCAAGGAGTGTACAAGAAATGTGGCTGTCTACTACTGCAGTCAAATGATGATGTTGATGATCCCTTTTAAGGTATTTGGAAAACTCCAAGGAAGAAAGACATTGTTATAATCCAATAAAAGTTCCTATTGAGAACCATTTTCTTGGAGAATAGGAATATTTTGGTAATTCTTCTTCCGTGTTGTAGTTTGATGTAATTTTGTAGAATTTGGTAGAGCTTTCTTTCCACTGCAATAGCAACTCTACAGATCGAGAAATTGGATCAAGTTCTAGCTCTCTCTTGCTTTCTCTCACTTGCTGTCTCTCTTGCTTTCTCTCACTTGCTGTCTCACTTGCTGTCTCTCTTGCTTTCTCTCACTTGCTGTCTCTCTTGCTTTCTCTCACTTACTGTCTCTCTCTTTCTCTCACTTGCTGTCTCTCTCTTTCTCTCACTTGCTGTCTCTCTCTCTTTCTCTCACTTGCTGTCTCTCTCTTTCTCTCACTTGCTGTCTCTCTCTCTCTTTCTCTCACTTGCTGTCTCTCTCTCTCTTTCTCTCACTTGCTGTCTCTCTCTCTTTCTCTCACTTGCTGTCTCTCTCTCTTTCTCTCACTTGCTGTCTCTCTCTCTCTCTTTCTCTCTCTCTTTCTCTCACTTGCTGTCTCTCTCTCTCTCTCTCTCTTGTTTACCTTTTCTGTCTCTATCTCTCTCTCTCTCTTGCTTTCTCTTTCTCTTTCATTCTTTCTCTTTCATTCTTTCTCTTGCTTTCTCTCTCTTTCTTTCATTCTCTTTCTCTGTTTCTCTCTCATGCTCTCCTCTCCTCTATTTCTCTCTCTCTCTCTCTTTCTCTCTCTCTCCCTTCTCTCTCTCTCTCTCTCTCTCTCTCTCTCTCTCTCTCTCTCTCTCTCTCTCTCATGCTCTCCTCTCCTCTATTTCTCTCTCTCTCTCTCTCAATTCAGTTCTTCAAATCAATAAAAATTCTTTCATCTTTTAGTACCAAAGCCAAATCTGTTTTTCTTCTTATTTTATTGATAGCAAAATTATTATTATTATTATTATTAATGCCAGCCAGTGGCCAACAATCCAACAATAATAATAATAATAATATTAACAACAGATGTGAGGAAATAGAAAAAATACCAAGATGTGACATATGAAGTGTAGAGAATTTGGAATTGGCACAAGATTGGCGTAATTGCCAAATTATTGATGTTAGCTATCCCAGGAGAGACCACAATATGGCCTTGAAGGAAATTGAAAGATTATCCAAGTAGACTGTAGACTTGAAGACAGCAGACCTAATATTGTAGTTACACACAGAAATAGCTGTAAATAGCCAAATTATTGATGTTACCATTCCCAGGAGAGACCACATCATGGCCTTGAAGGAAATTGAAAAAAATAACAAGTTATACTGACTTAAACATCAAAATGACTGCATTTCTTATGAAATACACTATTTTAATTCATTAATAAAGAATGTCAAGGGACTTACTAAAATTGTTGATTATTTCAGTACTAAGATAGTAACTTAATGTAAGGCTCTTATATAAAATTATGTTGGAAACCTTTAAAATGGGTGATTTTATTTCATAGAACCAGAGCTGGTTTTGACCTGGTTTAACCCTTTCATGATTGCATTTCTAATGAAATACACTTTATTTTAATAAATTATGGAAGAATTTTGAGGGATTTACTAAAATTATAAATTATTTCATTACTAATATAGTAAACTTAATGTCAGGTTCTTATATAAAATTGTTGGAAGATTTTAATTTAAATTGGAAACTTTTAAAATGGGTGGTTTTATTTCATAGAACCAGAGCCAGTTGTGGCTGGGTTGGTAACTTAAGGGTTAAACATTGAAATTGCACAAATGTGATTAATATCACCAAACATCAAAATAATCCTAGTTGTCATTGGAACTTTGAACTGGATACCACTAAAACTGAGATGGGGATATCTTAAGCAAATAGACCTCACATCACATACGTCTCTCTTAGAAAAAAACTGTCCTGTTGGGCAGTGCTCATATACTAAGGAAAGTACATGTTGAGATATAACAGGCAGTAAATTACAATATTTACTGTGCAAATTGTCAATTATAATTGTTTCTACTTTTGGCACAAGGCCAGCCATTATCCCAGTGTATTACTGGTACTTTATTTTATCGACCCCGTAAGGATGAAAGGCAAAGCTAACGTCGGCGGGATTTGAACTCAGATCATAAAGGACCGTAACTCTATGCTGCAAAGCATGTCGTCCGACCCTCTACCGATTCTGCCATAATAATAAAAATGGTTTCTTTATTAACCACACAGGGTTTACATCAAGAAAAACATTGACAGTACAGGACTAAAACATTGTGTGTTGGTGTGTGGGTTTTGTGTGTAAAACAAATAATTGTTTCTGCTTTTGGCACAAGGCCAGCAATCACCCCAGTGCATGACTGGTACTTTATTTTATCGACTCCGTAAGGATGAAAGGCAAAGTTAACCTCAGCGGGATTTGAACTCAGATCATAAAGGACCGTAACTCTATGCTGCAAAGCATGTCGTCCGACCCTCTACCGATTCTGCCATAATAATAAAAATGGTTTCTTTATTAACCACACAGGGTTTACATCAAGAAAAACATTGACAGTACAGGACTAAAACATTGTGTGTTGGTGTGTGGGTTTTGTGTGTAAAACAAATAATTGTTTCTGCTTTTGGCACAAGGCCAGCAATCACCCCAGTGCATGACTGGTACTTTATTTTATCGACTCCGTAAGGATGAAAGGCAAAGTTAACCTCAGCGGGATTTGAACTCGGATCATAAAGGACCGTAACTCTATGCTGCAAAGCATGTCGTCCGACCCTCTACCGATTCTGCCATAATAATAAAAATGGTTTCTTTATTAACCACACAGGGTTTACATCAAGAAAAACATTGACAGTACAGGACTAAAACATTGTGTGTTGGTGTGTGGGTTTTGTGTGTAAAACAAATAATTGTTTCTGCTTTTGGCACAAGGCCAGCAATCACCCCAGTGCATGACTGGTACTTTATTTTATCGACTCCGTAAGGATGAAAGGCAAAGTTAACCTCAGCGGGATTTGAACACAGATCATAAAGGGACGTAACTATGCTTCAAAGCATGGTGTCCGACTCTCTACCAATACTGCCAATCCACTGCCCTAACATTAATAATAACACTAATGGTATGCCATGGCCCCTCTCCCTCCTACCCCCCCCCCCACTCTCTCTCCCTGTACCTATCTCTCTCCCTCTTTTTCCATCTATCTATTTCTCTCTCTCCCTCCCTCCGTCTACCTCCCTCCCTCTCTCTCTCCCCCACTCTCCCCAACACAGTGACCTCCCTTTATTGGTCCATACATAATTGTTTTATGTTTTACTTCCTATAATTAACCAGAAACTCTTTCAGCTTTTATTGACTTAATTCCACACTGTTGCTTCACTTGGCACAATATCTGTACCAATGTCTGTATATATATATATATATAATGTAAGTATATATATTTGTGTGTGTGTATATATATATATATATATATATATAATTGTTTCTACTTTAAGCACAAGGCCAGCAATTACCTAGTGCATTACTGGTACTTTATTTTATCGACCCCGTAAGAATGAAATATATATATATAATTGTTTCTACTTTTGGCACAAGGCCAGCAATTACCCAGTGCATTACTGGTACTTTATTTTATCGACCCCGTAAGGATGAAAGGCAAAGTTAATCTCGGCGGGATTTGAACTCAGATCATAAAGGGAGGTAACTCTATGCTACAAAGCATGGTGTCCGACCCTCTACCAATACTGCCAATCCACATATAATGTATGTATATATATTTGTGTGTGTGTGTGTATATATATATATATTTGTGTGTATATATGTATGTATATATATATTTGTGTGTGTATATATGTATATATATATATATAATGTATGTATATATATTTGTGTGTGTATATATGTATGTATATATATATTTGTGTGTATATATATATATTTGTGTGTATATATGTATATATATAATGTAAGTATATATATTTGTGTGTGTATATATGTATATATATAATGTAAGTATATATATTTGTGTCATCATCATCATCATCGTTTAACGTCCATGTTCCACGCTTGCATGGGTTTGGACGGGAGTTTTCCCACTTGAGGCAAGAGTGGTTGTCTTGCTTGCATAGGACTGTCTGGCGAGTTTTCTACAGCTGGATGCCCTTCCTAACACCAACCACATTTACAGTGTGGGGCTGGGAGGTTTTTACAGTGTTGCCTACACGGCCACATTACAGCGTGGACTGTGTTTTTTTGTCGTGACACCTACACGATCTTATTTGTTTCGGCCTGGATGTTGTGGCACCAACATAACTTTACATTGAAAGGGGCGGCGTGGATGGGGTGGTGGTGTTGGGACGGGGGTGTATTTTGTTAGAGATGCCTACTGACTGTAGTAGGTTTTACTTTGTATTTAGGTAAGGCGGGTCTTCTCTATTACTGAGTACCGCCAAAGATCTCGGTCCAGTGACATTGTCTTGGAGAGGTGTAAGTGTGTGAGGTTGGAATTTATCAGGTCGTCCCAGGTTTTTCTGGGTCTGCCTACTCCGTTGCTACCGTCTATCTTTATTGCCCTGCACTTTTTTTGTGTGTATATATGTAAATATATATATATAATGTAAGTATATATATAAATGAAAGGTATAGAAATTGTTTTAGCGATAAGCTAACAGTATTCCATAACATATAGATATAATATAATGTAAGTATATATATTTGTGTGTGTATATATGTAAATATATATATATAATGTAAGTATATATATTTGTGTGTGTATATATGTAAATATATATATATAATGTAAGTATATATATTTGTGTGTGTATATATGTAAATATATATATATAATGTAAGTATATATATTTGTGTGTGTATATATGTATATATATATATAATGTAAGTATAGATATTTGTATGTATATAATGTATGTATATATATTTGTGTGTATATATATAACGTATGTATATATGTGTGTGTATATATGTATATATATATAACGTATGTATATATATTTGTGTGTGTATATATGTATATATATAATGTATGTATATATATTTTGTGTGTATATATGTATATTTATATATATATGTATATATATTTTGTGTGTATATATGTATATTTATATATATATATATATAACGTATGTATATATATTTGTGTGTGTATATATATATATAATGTATGTGTATATATATATATATAAATAGATATGTATGTATATATATTTGTGTGTGTGTATATATATTTTTTATATATTTGAGTGTATATATATATATACATATGAGTGCGTGTGTGTGTATATATATATATATTTGTGTATATATATATATATGTGTGTGTATATATATATATATGTGTGTGTGTGTGTGTGTGTGTGTGTAGCTAGTTAGGCGCCATATCTTTGAGATGCATCAATGCATTCATTGCTTATACATCCTATATATGTTGCTGTCTTTAATGATAAATGATAAAACCTTAACATCTCTCTCTCTCTCTCTCTATATATATATATATATATATATATATATATATATATATATACATAGAGAGAGAGAGAGAGAGAGAGAGAGAGAATGTGTGTGTATGTATATTTGTAGCTCTCTTTCCCTCTCTCTCTATCGATATGTATCTGTCTCTCCTGCCCCCCCCCCCCTCCCTTTCTCTCTCCTGCCCTCCCCCCTAGCTTTCTCTCCCCTGCCCTCCCCTCCCTTTCTCTCTCCTGCCCTCCCCCTCCCTTTCTCTCTCCTGCCCTCCCCCTCCCTTTCTCTCTCCTGCCCTCCCCCTCCCTTTCTCTCTCCTGTCCTCCCTCTCCCTTTCTCTCTCCTGCCCTCCCTCCCTCTCTCCCTCCCTATCTCTCTCCTGCCCTCCCTCCCTCTCTCCCTCCCTCTCTCCCTCCCTATCTCCCTCCCTATCTCCCTCCCTATCTCCCTCCCTATCTCCCTCCCTATCTCCCTCCCTATCTCCCTCCCTATCTCCCTCCCTATCTCCCTCCCTCTCTCTCTCTCTCTCCCTCTCTCTCTCCCTCTCTCTTTCTCTTTCTCTCTCTCCCTCTCTCTCTCTCCCTCTCTCTTTCTCTCCCTCCCCTCTCTTTCTCTCCCTCCCCTCTCTTTCTCTCCCTCCCCTCTCTTTCTCTATATACACACAGACACACACACACACACACACACATGCACATTAGTTTTATCCAATCTTCCCCCAAAATGAAACAATACCAGTGAAGGGTTTGTCCCTTTTCAATGTACTCTAGTTCATTGTGAATAAATTATTTTCAGCAAACATTGTAATTCTCAGTCATTTAACACAATTTCATTACAGTGTTGGCAGTCAATAATAAAGGATATACAGTCCTACAGGGGTCTGTTGGTATTAATGACAGTCTTACCTGGGTCTGTTGACAGTAAGGACACTTCTACAGTAAGGACACTTCTACATGAGTCTGTTGACAGTAAGGACTCTTCTACATGAGTCTGTTGACATTGACAGTCCTACATAAGTCTGTTGAGAGTAAGGACAACCCTACATGTATCTGTGGGACTGTTGACAATAATGACAGTCTTATATTGATCTATGATGATGAACACACACACACACTCACACTCAGCTACAGTTACTTAACCCTTCACACTCAGCTACAAGTACCCCCCCCCCCCCCACACACACACATTCAGCGACAAGTGCTACACACACATAGCCACAAGTACCACTTGTTGTAGGTGTTGGTGGTGGTGTTGATTGTGTTGGTGTTGGTGGTGTTATGGTTGTGTTGGTGATGGTGTTGTTTGTAGTGGTGATGGTAGTGTTGGTGTTGTTGGGATTGGTGTGGTTGTTAGTGGTGTTATTGTTGGTATTGTGTGATTTTTTTTTTTTTTTTTTTTTTTTTTTTTTTTTGGTGGTTGGTCGTGTTGCTGATGTAGTTATGTTGATCGTGGTGGTAGTGCAGTTCATAGTGGTGTTGATGTAGTTGTATAGCTACACACACCTTAAACTTCTCTCAACCTCTCCTCCCATTAGTAAATAAATAAAATAAAACACTGGTGTACTTAACAGACAATTAACATTTTTCCATAGATATATGGGCAGGGCACATTCATTGCATGAAATATTATCAGCTCATATAAACCCTGATATTTGACCTAACCACAGCTAAAACCTACACCTTATTGTAGATAAGATGACATTAAAATTCTCGAAGTTTACAAAACACCACTAAAACTGCATCGCATAAAAGATTAAAATGTTCATTGTAATGTAGTACAGCAAATTTTCTCAACAATCTGTCCACTAGTAAAGATACTATAAACATTTGAATTAACAAACATACTAATTTTCAGCTCATCTATAGATGAGGTGACATAAAAATTCCCTCTATAGCTTCTGTTAGGAGTTGTGACCAGTAGATAGTATCTGCAATAGAAAGACCAATGGAAACACTGTTTCCTTGGTCCTATTTGACGAGTTCCACCCAACTTAGTAAGCAAATGAGGTCTGAGATCTTGTCAATTGATGTAGCATATATAGCTTCACTAATGTCTGACCATGCCCTAACTTCCTGCTCAGCTATAGATAAGTTGACATGAAAATTGATCCTCTGTTGAATCTTGGCTCTATAGCTTCACTAATATCTGACTTTGCCCTAACTTCCCACTTATCTATAGAGAAGATGACATGGAAATTGATCCACTGTTGAATTATATATATATACACACCTCATGTTGTCATCCGGGGAAATGACTTGTTGTAATGTGAGTCATATAGGGATGGAAATATTTGCCTGATTGGTTACCAAAGTAACGAATTTCACTACTTTTCAAGCAACGTGTTTCTATTATTTGTTTGAAGTAGGCTACTTGATACTTAAAAATGTTCGCATGTCACTAGTTACACACACACACACACACACACACACACACACATTTATTTATATATACATACACAAACACACACATCCGATAGGATCCTCACATTAAAAAAAATATATATATTAGAACCAACCTACTACACACATCCTCCTTATCATCATCATCATCACCACCACCATCACCATCATAACCATCGTCATCATCACTAACATAATCATCATCATCACCATCACCACCTCGATTGCTGTCTTTATCAGCCAAGAGAACTCATTCGTGATATACTCCTATGGACATTACAATGCGGATATGTATACATGTATACATGTATAATATAGGAGTCAGCTGTCCAGCAAAACCCTTTATCAACTGTCTCTGCTGAGCCTCCTGAATGTGATACATGATTGAAATGGGTGGTGTTATCCAGTCAAATCTATATCAGCGAATTCAAACTAATGATGATGATGAAAAATTGGTAACGTATGGTCATAACCAGGGCTGGGTTAACGATTGTGCCAAATAACCCCATATTTAGGGCATCAAGGGTCACCATTCTTTTTGAATTAATTGTATTTGACATTCCAAGAAAAAAATTTTTTTTTTTTTTTCTAGAGACTTTATCAGACGTAATCTTTTCGGTGCTTTAGGCACTTGTCATAATGTTGTGTAAACCTTTCAGTGTGTCTGATTGTGTGAGAGTGTATGTGTTTATTTTTCTGTGTATGTGAGGAATGGATTGTTTTTTAACTCCTGCTAACATGGAAAATGGATGTTAAACGTTGATGATGATGATGAATGCTCTATTCTAATGTGACCTCTCTTCCTGTTACAGTCGCGACCCCCTCCTGTGGACCCTGTGGATTACGAGACCTATGTAGTCAAGAACAAAGTCCTGCTTTATAATGACCCACAGAGAGAACTCCTTATATTCCCATTTGATGATGTTGTTATTCCCGTAAGTACTGATTTTACTATATATATATATTATTACAACCACTATTCTTATTATTATTTTTATTATCTATCTTTGTTTACACTTCATATGCGTTCTACGCCTACTACTCTTAACTCATGTATCTCCGTCTTCTATTTCCTCAATCATTGGGACACACAAACTACGCGCCTCCACCTCTTTATAACTTTATATATATGGAGGCACATGGCTTAGTGGTTAGAGCATTGGCCTTGCAATCGAAAGGTTGTGAGTTCAATTCTCAGACTGGGTGATGTGTTGTTTCCTTGAACAAGACACTTTATTTCACATTGCTCCAGTTTACTCAGCTGTAGAAATGAGATGTTAGGGACTGGGGTCCCTATCATTCCACTGCAAAGTGGTCGTGGAGGTGCCACGGCAAAAAAGCACCCAGCACTCACTGTAAATGAGGTTGGTGTTAGGAAGGGCATCCAGCTGTAGAAATCAAGCCAGAATCAGTTCCCGTCCCACCCATGCAAGCAGGGAAAAAGCAGACGTAAAAAAAAAAAAAAAAAAAAATGAAATGATATATAGCAAATAAAATCATAGTTTACCAGAAATAGGTAATAGCCTAACCACTACCATTTTAGTCGATACATCGATCTTCCACGATCAACCGACCTTCTGAAACGATCATAAAACAATGAACTAATTAACCTCTGACTTCTGTCTTGTTTTAATTGTTCTATATACAAACACACATATATATAAGTGACTCTGTAACCTGGGTGGATCTTCTTTGGGGAAACCTTAAGCAGTGGTCACCTACTACAAAAATTACTGGTCACACCACCTAACCTCACTACAACCATCTTTCCAAGGACACAGCTGGAATACCATATATATATATATAATATATATATATATATATATATATATATATATAGGAACCAGTAAGACCCCGATGGCTGAGCTCAAGCCGTTTCGATGGCTAATTCTCGGCCGTCGGGATCTTACTGGTTCCTATTACCCACTCTACTACCCTAAGTATTGAGTACTTTGGTGCGTTATGGTCCACCTGGTTCCTTACCACATTTCCTTCGTTATATATATATATATATATATATATATATATATATATATATATTGTTATACTTTGGGAGGGTCATGTTGCCAATAAGAAGCACACGCACCAGTTGCTTTCACTCCAATTGAAGTGAAAGCAACTGGTGCATGTGTTTCTTATTGGCAGCATGACCCTCCCAAAGTATAACAATATCGGTTTCAACACACGTTTTCAGATAAAGAATCTTGCTAAACAAATTCAGAAACGAAATATATATATATATATATTCTCATTCTCCCTCTCTCTCTCTTTCTCTCTTTCTCTCTCTCTCCCTCCCTCCCTCTCTCTCTCTCCCTCCCTCTCTCTCTCTCTCTCTCTCCCTCCCCCTCTCTCCCCTCCCTCCCTCCCCCCCTCTCTCTCTCTCTCTCTCCTCATTCTCTGTTGTTCCCATGAAATGTGGTGACGGTCAAGGGCATGGTTGTGTGGGATTTAAGGAGTTTGTTTCACAATCCAAGAGGTTTGGGTTCAGTTCCATTGTAGTTATCTATTATAGATTTAGTTGACTAATATTGTGTGGATATTCCATGATATCCTTTGAAATTACACCATGCCATGTGATATTCATTTATATTACATAATATCATGTAATATTCCAGGAGTTGTCACTGGCAAATAGTTTCAGCAATGGCAAGACATGGAAACATTGTTTTTTTTTGGGGGGGGTCTGATCTGGTGATCAGCTCCTTTCTTCTTCCTATATGACCAACAGACATAGTATTAGCAATGGAAACATAGTTTTCCTGGTCCAATCAGATTGTATTAGCAATGGGAAAGACCAGTGGCAATATTAATCAGCTCTTTTCCTTTCTTCTGCCAGGAGTTGTGACTGACAGACAGATATCATTAGTAATGGAAAGACTAATGGAAACATTGTTTCCTTGGTCTGATCTGGTGATCAGCTCCTTTCTTCTGTCAGGAGTTGTGACTGACATACAAATAATATTGGCAATGGAAAGACCACTGGAAACATTTTTTCACTAGTTTGATCTGACAAGCAGCTCCTTTCTTCTGCCTGGAGTTGTAACTGACAGACAGTGCCCGCAATGGAAAAACCAAAGGAGACATTGTTTACCTGGTCCGATCTGACAATCAGGAGTTGTACCCGGTAGATAGTATTGTCAATGGAAAGACCAATAGAAACACTGTTTCTTTGGTTTGCTCTGGTGATCAGCTCCTTTCTTCTCCCTATGTAACCAACAGATAGTATCAGCAATAGGAAAAACCAGTGGAAACATTGTTTGCTTGGTCCAATCTGACAGTCAGCTCTTTTCCTTTCTTCTGCCAGATGTGACTGACAGATAGATAGTATCAGCAATGGAAACATTGTTTCCTTGGTCTGATCTGGTGATCAGCTCTTTTCTTCTGCCAGAAGTTATAACCGAGACAGATAGCATCAGTAATGGAAAGACCAAAGAAAACATTGTTTCCTTGGTCTGCTCTGGTGATCAGCTCCTTTCTTTTCACAATATTCTCTGATTTATTCATTGATATTCCTTGTTCTTTATTAATATATGCCTATTCACATATATTCTTTGATCTTCACCCACACCTCTCTCACCCCACAACCATCCGTTATTGTATCTATAAAAACTACTTCCATCTGGTGTGAGGGTGAAAGTGAGAAAGATGGGGTAGACTAAGATGGAAAGAGAAGAAAACTGAAAGAATTTCTGTTGTTGTTACTGGTGGTGGTGGTGTTCTGCTGCTTGTGTTGCTGTTGTTAGTGATGTTGGGGGTGTTCTTGTGGTGGTGGTGCTGTTCTGCTGCTTGTGTTGCTGTTGTTAGTGATGTTGGAGGTGTTTTGCTACTGCTGGTAGTGGTGTTGTTAGTGGTGATGTTGGAGGTAGTAAGGTTCTGATATTACTGGTGGTGTTGGTGGTAGTGTTGCTGTTGTAAGCGGTGGTGTTGGTGGTAAGGTTCTGCTGCTACTTGTGGTGATGGTAGTAAGGTTCTGCTGTTACTGGTGGTGGTGGTGGTGGTGGTGGTGGTGGGGCTACTAGTGATGGTGGTGGTGGTGGGGCTACTAGTGATGGTGGTGGTGGGGCTGGTGGTGGTGGTGGTGGTGTTCTACCTCAGATTTTGACACTTAAATCTCGGGATTACAGATCAAATGTAACTGTCAGTTTGATTTATACATTGGTGGTTATAATACTAGGATGGTGAAGGTGGTGGTGGTGGTAGAGGTGGTAGTAGTGGTGATAGCCGTAGCGGTGGTAGTGGTAGTAGTGGTGTTGGTAGAGGTGGTGATGGTGGTAGAGGTAGTGGTAGAGGCGGTAGTGGTGGGGGTGATGGTCATGGTGGTTGTGTTGGTTCTGGTGGTAGAAGAGGTGTTAGTGGTGGTGTTTGTAGTTGTGGTGGTTTTGTTGTTGTTGTTGTTGATGGTAGTTTGGGTCATGGTGATTTCATATAACTACTAGGCATGTATCCCTATGTCTATATATATATTCACCTCAGTTTGGAGATATATATATATACATGGCTTAGTGGTCAGAGCATTGGCCTTGCAATCGAAAGGTTGTGAGTTCAATTCTCAGACCGGGTGATGTGTTGTTTCCTTGAGCAAGACACTTTATTTCACGATCCAGTTTACTCAGCTGTAGAAATGAGATGATAGGACTGGGGTCCCTATCATTCCACTGCAAAGTGGTCGTGTAGGCGCCACGGCAAAAAAGCACCCAGCACTCACTGTAAATGAGGTTGGTGTTAGGAAGAGCATCCAGCTGTAGAAATCAAGCCAGAATCAGTTCCCGTCCCAGCCTTGCAAGCAGGGAAAAGTGGACGTAAAATGAAATGATGATGATCTAAGCTTGTAGATACACACACACACACATACACACATATATATATATATTGTAGTGCACCTGAGCACTTTATACTATATATCATCATCATCATTTAACGTCCATCTTCCACATATATATATATATATATATATATATATATATATATATATATATATATATATAAATTCATATACATTCATATATATATATATATATATATATATATATAAATTCATATATATATATATACATATATATATATATACATACATATATATATATATATACATACATATATATATAGATACATATATATATATATAAATACATTCATATATATATATAAATACATTCATATATATATATATATATACATTCATATATATCATCATTTTATGATGATATATATGAATGTATATATATATATGAATGTATTTATATATATATATGAATGTATTTATATATATATATATGTATCTATATATATATGTATGTATATATATGTATGTATGTATATATATATATGTATGTATGTATATATATATATATATATATGTATATATATATATACATTCATATATATATATATATATATATATATACATTCATATATATATATATATATATATATATACATTCATATATATATATATATATACATTCATATATATATATATATATATACATTCATATATATATATATATATATATATATACATTCATATATATATATATATATATATACATTCATATATATATATATATATACATTCATATATATATATATATATACATTCATATATATATATATATATACATTCATATATATATATATATATACATTCATATATATATATATATATACATTCATATATATATATATATATATACATTCATATATATATATATATATACATATATATATATTTTGGCAAATCAACAATCAACGCCTGTTTATATGCCTTAGCAATGACAGTGAAGCATTATGTTGGTGATAGCAGAGATATTAACAAGAACAAAACACCACCAAAAATACCATCATATATAACTAAAATAGAAAAAAAGAGTGCTGACCTACGAAAAACCATAGGACATGTGACAATGCTCCTTACATGCAAACAAACACAAAAAAACCTCACTCCTCTCCAACAAAGAGTGAAAAATAAAATAGAGACGATGTTTGGTAACAGTAGAATCAGAACTCTTCAATATAAGCTGATCACCCTCAAACAAGAATTGAGAGCTGTTAGCGAAAAATGCCGATACCTGAAGAAGGTAGATGAGAGAAAAATGCTTAATAAAAGATTCAGACGAAACCAAACATCAGTCTATAGAGATATGAAGGGCAAAATAATAAGTGTCACTGAGGCCCCATCCCAGAAAGACATAGATTCCTTTTGGAGAAAAATATGGGGTGAAAAAAAGAATTTCAACCAAGATGCAGTGTGGCTAAGAGAAATCCGAAAGAACTACTGCTCCTACACTACAGCAAAAACATACAAAATAAGTGAGGGTACCCTTGAGACTGTGATAGGAAAACTCCAAGATAAGAAAACACCAGGAAGAGACATGATTGTCGGCTACTGGTACAAAAAACTAATATTCTATCGGAGGTATCTTACTGACCTCTACCAACAAGTTCTTAAGGGAGATACACTTATACCAGAATGGTTGACATTAGCACAAACGTTACTGGTCCCCAAGAACAAAGACACCCACTTGACAAAAAACTACCGACCCATTGCATGCCAGAACCTGATGTATAAGATGTATACAGCCTGCCTGAACCTATTCCTCCAAGATCACTGTGAAAATAATATCATCACAGATGAACAAGCAGCTGGAAAGAAAAGGGTTTGGGGATGTGCTGAACAACTCCTAATCAACAAAACTGCGATGTCAGAGGTGCGACAACTTAGGAGGAATATGACTACAGTCTGGCTGGACTACAAGAAAGCTTTCGATTCTGTTCCCCACTCTTGGATGATAGAGGCCCTCCAACTTGCTAAAGTCCCAGACATTATTGTCAGAGCCATAGAGAGGCTGTCTTCTTCTTGGGCTACTATCCTGAGGTTAAAGACAGAGAGGGAGGACTCTATTTTCACTGATAAAATAAAATATTGCAGGGGGATATTTCAGGGGGACAGTCTCTCTGTGATATTGTTCATCTTGTCATTAAACCCCTTGTCCTTTCTGCTCAAGAAATGTGAAGGATACATCATTGGCTCACAGGAGGACAGAAATACGAACCTAACCCATAACTTCTTTGAGGACGATCTGAAACTCTATGCCAAGAACATGGATGGGATGAAGAAAAATCTTGACTTGGTTACAACATTCTCAAAGGATATAGGAATGGAGTTTGGCCAAGATAAATGCTCATACATGACTGTAAAGCGGGGAAAAACAACAACCCAATCTAGCAACATTGTCATCAATGGTCTAACTGTTTCACCAATATCTGATGAGGACTGCTACAGATACCTGGGGATAGATGAGAACATATCCTATAATGGTATCTGTAATAAAGAACGCGTAACCAGGGAATACTACACCCGATTAAGAAAGATCTGGTCATCGGAACTCTCTGCGCAAAACAAAACAGTGGCTCATAATGTGTTTGCTGTGCCTGTCCTAACACCAACGTTTGGAATACTCAATTGGACGATAGACGAAATCCGAGCAGTTGATGTTGGAACTCGAAAAATACTGAACAACACCGGAAACTTCCACATCAACAGTGACATAGACCGCCTTTACTTGAAACGTAAACAGGGAGGCAGAGGCCTAACATCAGTCCAGACAACATTTGAATGTCGCATCATATCTCTCCGACAACATCTACGAACCTCGAAGCGTAGGAGCCCGCTTCTCGAGCAAGTCTATCTGCATGAAACAGATAAGATCATGAGAGTTGGGAAGGAACTCCTTGAGAGATATTCCCTGTGTGATAATCAAAAATTCACACCCAGGGATGTCGCTCAGCAGTATCGCAGTGAATACATGGATGAAAAACTGCAAGCCTATCAGCAAAAAATCATGCATGGATATGTTGCCAGGAAGCTCCAGAGGGAGAGTAATATAGATAAGGAAAGTAGTCTATCTTGGACCAACAACCGCTATATTGGCTCCCACCTTGAAGGATACGCTTTTGCAATCCAAGAACAGGAGATTAGCACGAAATACCTGATTCACAAAAGAGATAGGGATGCAGGCAAAACACCTAGATGTGATAACAAGTGCAGACTCTGCAGAACTAACATCGAGGATATCACCCATGTCATCAGCAGCTGCCCAAAGATGTCATCGCAGTACTATCTACTTATGAGGCATGATGTAGTGGCCAAAACACTGTACAATGCAGTTCGTAAAAAAGATAGCCCCGATAATAAACACATTAAAAGCTACAACAATGTGGAAGACATCCATGTACATAATATGAAAGAGTACTGGTGGAATGTTCCAGTAAAAACCCCAATAAAATGCAGGCATAACAGACCAGATATTATGATATGGGACAGGGAGAAGAAAACATGCACAGTAGTGGAAATTAGCTGCCCAGCAGATGCCAATATAATATCAAAGATTAGTGAAAAGGAGAATATTTATGCAGAACTGATGAGAAATCTGCAGATACTCCACCCTGATTACACCTTCAGATTTATGCCTGTGATTATTGGGGCACTGGGATATGTTAGTAACTGCCTCAATACAAATCTTGAGAAGCTAGGCTTCACAGGAACAGAAAGAACACAACTAGTTAGGAAACTACAAGTACAATCCATTAATGGAACAGTAAAAATATGTAAAACATTCCAAAAATGTTGCATCTAATAACTGCATATACACATGTACAGATACAAAGCATATACACATGCACACATACAACTAAAACATACACATCCACACATACAATAACATCCATATCTACACATGCATACATACATATCTACCTAGTTGATGTTGTGTAAATTCCAATGAGAGTCTTGTGTCTATGTTAGAAACCGACTCTCTCTCTTTATTGGTAAAACTTTGTGAAATTATAAAACCAGAAGAACATATATATATATATATATATCATCATCATCATCATCATCATTTTACGTCCGCTTTTCCCTGCTTGCAAGGGTGGGACGGGTCTTATATATATACATACATACATGATGATGGCTGCCCCCTCGTTATCGAGTATGGCCATTGCACGAGAAGAAAAAACAAATAAAATAAAATAAAATAAAATAAAATAAAATAAAATAAAAAAAATAATAATAATAATAAATAAATTTTAAAAAATTTTAAAAAAAGAAAAGAAAAAAAGAAATATATATATATATATATACATACATACATATATACATACACACATACATACACATACACTCACACATATACACACACATACATTAATAACAATAATAATAATAATAATAATAATTGTTTCTACTTTAGGCACAAGGCCAGCAATTACCCAGTGCATTACTGGTACTTTTATTTTATCGACCCCCGTAAGGATGAAAGGCAAAATAATAATAGCAATAATAATAATGACAACAACAATAATAATATACATATTCATATATATATATACACACACACACACGCACGCACATAAGCATATCTACACACACACACACACACAGCGTTCCATCAATCTATCTAATTTCTCATTCTTTCTTCTAATGAAGGACTAGCGTCCGAAATGTTAAGACCCTCTTCCTGCTGTTTCAAGCGTTAACCTAATATATTCCTTCCATATACTGTACTGATTGTGTTGTTATTTCTGTTTACCTTCTACATACATGTTTATATGATGATAATACAAATTCTATTGATGTTTCTATCATATTGCCAAAGCCACAAAGACCTGACAGAACTTTACTAAAATGTCTCTCTCTCTCTCTCTCTCTCTCTCTCTCTCTCTCTATTTCTAGCCCCCGCGACCCCGGCAGAAGAGCCGCACCACCTGTTCATCAGTCCCCAAGAATGCATCGAAAGAAGCCAGCACGTTGTTGGTACGAGAATGTCTTAAAACTTATAACAGTGATTGTCACATCATTGCTTACAACTATAACTCCTATTCTGGAAGTTATCAACAATTGCCTAAGTAAGTAACACACACACACACACACACACACACACACACACACACACACATACATACTGCTTCTTCTTTTCGGTTTATACACACTCACACACACACATGTATTTACACTCAAATGCATACATATATATATATATATACACACGTTATCAACAGTTACCTAACACCACACATACACACACACACACACACACTGCTTCTTCTTCTTCTTTTCGGTTTATACACACTCACACACACACATGTATTTACACTCAAATGCATACATATATATATATATATATATACACGTTATCAACAGTTACCTAACATCACACACACACATACACACACATACACACACACACATACACACACACACACACACACACACACACACATACACACACACACACACACACATATACACTCACACATGCACACACACACACAAGTTATCAGCAATTACCTAAGTAACTCCAAATGCTGCTTCTCAATTATTTATACACACACGTATGTGTGTATGTGTTTTATGTCTGTGTGTGTGTACCAGTTTTTAGTATAGGTACCACTGTATCTCTACATGTCGTAAAAAGCAACTAAAAGTGTTGGTATCAGGAAGGGCATCTAGCTGTAAAACATTGCCTCAAATCTTCCTGTCCAACCCATGCTAACATAGAAAAGTGGATATATAAAAATGATGAGGATATAATAATCATTAACATCATATTAACATCCATTTACTTACCTTCCTTGCTGGCATGGGTCAGACATACTATTAGTATGTATAGTATAGGTTGTGCTTTTTAAAATATTTGGCATGTTTTTACTGTCTGGGTGCCTATCTTATCACACCTTTCTCTCCGGCCAACAACTGATTCTTTTTTTCAAATACCACTTTGGAAGAAGAATCAGGATGGAGAGAGAGGTGCTGTACCCCAGCAAGTTTTATGAAAGGTGGGTGAAAGTGGCGAGAATGACCCAAGTGAATGGGCCTTCTCTCTATATCAGCCTGTAGGTTGAAGAAAAAGAGAAGGAAAGGAAAGGAGTACAAACTCTTCGTACTCCTGGAGATGAGGGTTGCACATATTTTCGGGGGTATGTGTTACCCATATGAAATGTCTCCCCCTATTGGGGAAAATCGATTAATTTTTAAATTGCTTTTGTGATAGCATTTTACACGTTTTTATTGTATGTAAACTTCCCCCTTTGTATTTGTCCCCTTCTTTTGTGCCCCTGTGGCTAATAAAGAAACATATCTTATCACCAACCACTTTACAGCATGGACTGGGTGCATTCTTCATGTCACCAGCAATTAGGAGGTTCTGTCAGGACTTGAGTGTCCTTTCTTCCCTATATTGATATATATTTGACATATCTCGATATCTATGAGGTCTGTCGCTCTAAGTACTGACTAGGTCTGTGGTGACCCATCCAACTCTTGCTAGCAGGGAAGGCAGATGTTAAATGTTGATGGCATATGTAACATTGCTATTATATCTTAATATCATATAACATATATGATATATCTTAATATGGTATAACATTTCTGAAATATCTCAGTAGGATAATAGAATATATGATATATCTAAATATGATATAATATATCTGATATATCTTAATATGATGTAACATATAGAATATATCTTAATATGATATATCTTAATGATATGACATATGATATATCTCATATAACATTCATATTTCAATATATAGTATCCCAATATGATATAAAATGTACAATATATATATATAGTATACCTCACAATAGTATAACATTGATATCTCACTACCTGCTGTGTAGAACCAGTAAAACAACAATGAAATATTTTTAGTGTCATCTTTTATGGTTTCTGTTTATTTTTTGTTTTGTTTTTTTGTACTTTTTAGCAAAAAGAAACTGGAGAGTTTACCTGAACAGGTGTATGAAATCGATGTTGACACAGATGACAAGGATGAGGTGAATATTTCCATCTGTTTGTCTATGTTTCCTCCACCAATCCATTTCTCTGTCTCTTCCCTTCTGTGTGTGTGTATGTAGGAGGTGATTTTTATTGTAGTACAATAAAGCAATGCAGATATCGGATAAGAAGCACTCTACAGTTTGTAGGACTGGAGTATACATAATATATAAGATCAAAAGATGGTTAAAAGAGTTCCATGTATTTTATTATGCGCATTTAAAAAACAAATATCATCATGCAATAACATTTGTGTTTTCATCAGCTGATGAAAACACAAATGTTATTGCATGATGATATTTGTTTTTGAAATGCGCATAATAAAATACATGGAACTCTTTTAACCATCTTTTGATCTTATATATTATATATATATATATATACACACACACACACATATATATATATACATATACATATATGTATATACATATATATATATACACACATATACATATATATACACACATATACATATATATACACACATATATACATATATATATACACACACACACATATATACATATATATATACACACACACACATATATATATTTATATAGATGTACATGTGTACGGTCAACTCAGACAACTCCACATGGCATTACATTGGATCCACCGCGGGTACTTTTAAAAAAAGATGGTATGTGCACAGGCACTCGATGAAAAATCGTGCACTTATGGGTTCTTCAACCCTCGCCAAAAAAATATGGGAACTGAAGGACAACAACGCTAGCTACACTATCAACTGGTCGAGGTTGTCGGCTGCTAAAACCTACAGTACAGGTATGTCCCACTGTGGGCTGTGTGATCTAGAACTACTGTATATCCTTAGAAATGTATAAAGCTACTTAACAACAAGTTAGAAAGATCTATCTTCTGCAGACACAGGATCGCCACTGAATTCATAAGATTTAAACCTCCATGAATCGAACCGACGTAACTTAGCTTTCAACTAGGATACCCACTACCCTGCACGAATCACCACAGAAATATAATCACTAAGTACATTCTAGCCTTCTTAGTTCTATACCAGACTAATGTCTGTAAGTAACTCATCAACCCATAAACTTATCTCTTCTCAGCTGCTGTCAGCACTTGATCCTAAATCGAAGAACATTTCAAAATACTACTACAACAGAACTTTACCTTTCTCTTGCTATAATTATAGTCAGCATGTTTTCTCTTTGTATGTATCTATGTATGTATGTATGTATATGTGTGTGTGTGTGTGTGTATATATATATATGTTTGTGTGCATGTGTGTGTGTATATAAATGTATGTATATATATATATATTACCTCCTTAACCTCTATTAATTTGCCCATTATCTAGCTTTGTTAGTGTTGTCTTATACATGTATGTTATTGAGGATGAGAAAGATAGACAGGCTTCTCATCTAATATAGACCACACAAATTCCACTACAGTGATAAATCCTTCATCGGTCAGATAAAAACCGACTATTACGGCCACCTGACCTACATTTTTTAAAAACACCCCAGCTTATCTTTACACTTCATATAATACACCCTACGGCAGTTTTTACATGTCAATTTTATACATCTGCCTCATGTCAGCTAGTTTTACATGCTAAAATCTTAGATATACTATACTTCCCACCTCGATTGATGTTGTGATTATTTCAAATAATTTATTGGTAGCATTGTTGATATTGTTGTTATTGTTCTAACTGAATGCCATTACTTCTGCATATAGTAGCCTGTATATTCTTTTCATGCCTGTATAATCTCTTCATTCTCGCAAGCTCCGATGAACTGACTGGTTATAACTTTGTATTGGCGATTGAGTAACGTGAAAATAAGCGGATAGCAATCTCTAGACCTACCAGTTCAGAGAAACAATTGTCAGCAATGAGATTAAAAACCTTTTTTGTATAGCAAACTGTGTCACTCTTCTTTCCCGATTTATATATATATATATATATATATACATATATATATATACATATATATATATATATATATATGCACATATATACACATATATATATGCACATATATATATATATATATATATATATATATATATATATATATATATATATGCACATATATATATATACATACACACACACACACACACACACACACACACACACACACACATATATATATACACAGTGTTCTCTTTTCTCTCCCTATCTATGTATATATCTCTTACTTGGTGCTCCCCCTCTCTATATAAAGTGTGCAGTGCTCTTATTATGATATAGATTATCCACTTGCGATTGAAACGGTGGAGCACTAACTATTTACAATACAGACACTCTACTTTTCCAAGCATCAAGTACTTAGCTGAAAATGGTCCTACTAGTCTAAACTAGTAACTCCCAATGAATATATATATACATATATACATACACATGCACACTCTACTTTCGCAAATATCGAGAGATAAAAATAGTCTTGCCTGTCTAAACTGTTAACTCCCACTCTCTCTCTATTTATTTAATTGATTTATGTGTTTCTCTTCCCCTTATTAATTCTATATCCATGTATTAAATGTGTAGAAACAAAGAAGGGGACAGCTGGACAGATACAGTAATGAAGAGGAGTCAGTTGTTAACCCATGCTAATATGGCAGTGGGAACATAAAAAAAACTGTAGGGGTGATGGTTGTGGTGGTGATGGTTGTAGTGGTGATGGCTGTGGTGGCGGTGATTGTGATGGTGATGGTTGTGGTGGTGATGGTTGTGGTGGTGATGGTTGTTTTGGTTGTGATGGTTGTGGCGGTGATGGTTGTAGTGGTGATGGTGATATTGGTGTTGATTGTAGTGGTGATGGTGATATTGGTGTTGATTGTGGTGGTGATGGTGATATTGGTGTTGATTGTGGTGGTGATGGTTGTAGTGGTGATGGGGATATTGGTGTTGATTGTAGTGGTGATGGGGATATTGGTGTTGATTGTGGTGGTGATGGGGATATTGGTGTTGATTGTGGTGGTGATGGTGATATTGGTGTTGATTGTAGTGGTGATGGTGATATTGGTGTTGATTGTAGTGGTGATGGGGATATTGGTGTTGATTGTAGTGGTGATGGGGATATTGGTGTTGATTGTAGTGGTGATGGGGATATTGGTGTTGATTGTAGTGGTGATGGGGATATTGGTGTTGATTGTAGTGGTGATGGTGATCAGGGCGATGACGATGATTGTGATAGTAGGGGTGATGATAGTGATGATGGTGGTGGTAGTGGGGATGGTGAAGGTGAAAGTGGTGATGGTGATGATGGTGATGATGGTAATGGTAATGAGTGGTGGTGATAATGATGGGGATGATACTAATAGTGGTGGTGGTGACGATGATGGTGGTGGTGAGGGTAATGATTGTGGTAATGAAATTGTGTAGTTGAGGAAGTTGTTCATCTATGCTGGTAGATAATTTGATGTGGTGAGTGTGTGTGGTTTGATATGGTGTGAGTGTGTGTGATGTGATGTTTGATGAGTGTGTGTGGTGTGATGTTATGTTTGATGTGAGTGTGTGTGTGTGGTGTGATGTGATGTGTGTGGTGTGATGTGATGTGTATTGTGGTGACTGTGACGCAATGTTCGATGTGTGTTTGTAGTATATAATGTATGTGTGTGATGTGTTTGTATGATGTGTATTGTGGTGTGATGAGTATTGTGGTATGTGTGCATGTTTTATGTATATATATATATATATATATACATATATGTGTGTGTGTGTGCGTGCATAATGTGTGTTTGGTGTGAAATAAAATAAAATGGACACTTGTGGATTTCAACAAATAAGTTTTTCTAATCATTCAATCAATTGAACCATTTATTTATAGAATTAGTGTGTAAGTGACCGAGCATTCTTATCCCCCCCCCCCCCAACATACACCATTTATTCTTAATATAATTCTCATCATGACACATTGTTTGACATGACTGAACCATTAAGTTACAGATACGGTCCATACAATGAGCAAATGTCTTTACCATTGTCTCAGACCAACCCAAGACTTGTGAGTGGAATTGGGTAGACAGAATCTGTTTGGAAGCCCTTCAGGTGGATTGTACCGGTAATTCGGAGGTACAGCCTTGTCATCGTACAGATTCTCCCTGAGAAGAATTATGTTAAGGGAGGTATATGTGTCTGCGGAATACTCAACGATTTACATTATAATGCAAGATGGGCTGTAGCTGTCATTGTCATATATTGTGTCATACTGTTTCTACCTGAGAAGAGTTATATCTTGTCTGTGGAAAACTGAACTACTTGGTTAATTCACCAGCTAGGCTGTTTGATGATTCACACATACATACATACATACATTCATACACATATATATATGCATATACACATATATACATACACACATATAGACATATCTATACATACACAAGACACTACTAAGCTATAAATTGATGAGTTCTGATTGATATACACAGCACGTATCTGTCTGTTTATTGATTTACACAGCACCTATCATATATTGATTCTTGATTGATATACTCAGTATATATCTATCTGTTATTGATCTCTGATTGATATACACGGCACCTTTCTATTTATCATTAATCCCTAATTGAATTACATAACCCCTATCTCTTTATTTTTTCAGGATTCTACCCTCAACCGGAGTACGGTATGTTCTATCACAAAGGAAGGTTGGTTATACAAAGGTCCTGAAGGGCAAAAGGATAACATAATTAGTTTTACCAGGGTAAGTTGTTTCTCTTTCATCTCTTAGTGTGGTTGTGGTTATGGAGTTGATAAAATAAAATACCTGTAACGCATTGGTGTCGATTTAATTTACTTTTACCACACTGTCAATGCTACAATTTCAGGGTTTATAATACATCCCTAGATAATAGGCAGATGGTTGACTGTTATATATTGTTTGATCAGTTTAGGTGACCCTATAGACAGATAGTTCACTGTTATATATTGATTAAAGGTGGTGTTTGATTAGGAGAGTTGGTGAGGCATCACATAGCATCCATTCCAGTATTTGTTCCAGCTTTCTGTGTTCTGAGTTCAAATCCCACCGAGGTCTGCTTTGCCATTCACCCTTTTGTGGTTAATGAAGTATCAACCCAGTGTTGGTACAGCCCTCTCTGCCTCTAGCTATCACAGTAAGGAGTGAAGGGTCAAGAGAGGATCTGTGTCTGCTCATGACTATATGGGTACTTAAAGCCTTTTGAAAGCATGTTACATACATCGAAGTGATCCTCAATTGTGAGAGACACCTGTAAAACATTCATTGGTCTGGTCAAGTGATGTATGAGCCAATTTTAATACTAACCACACTGCTACATTGGCAAATCTCCTCAAGTGACCCATCTGGCTTAGTTGTTTAGGCATTTGTGACCCTATAGAAGGCTTAATTATTAGGGCATTTGGCTCATGATCATAAAGTTGTGGGTTCGGTTCCTTAACTGGGTGGCATATTGTGTCCTTCAGCAAGACACTTTATTTCACGTTACACCAGTCCACTCATCTAGCAAAAAAATTAGTTTTGATGATACTGTTGCCAAGATGTATCGGTCATTGCCTTTCCCTTGAACATTGGTGGAGTAGAGTGTGAGAGACTAGCATGTACAGGCAACTACTGGTCTTCCTTAATACTCCTTGCCAATGCTTGCATCTTAGAAAGTAACTTTCCAGGTGCAAACCCAGGGGTCTACTACTATTACTTTCTCTTCAGTTCCTTTCATGCTTTGTTCTTTCTACTGTTTTGGGGGGTTTTTTTAATCTCTTGTTTTCTCTTGGTTTTCAGCAATTTAAGCGCCGGTATTTTTGCCTGAAACAACAAACAGACTTCACCTACATTTTGGAATTTTATAAAGCAGAGAAAAAGTCTGAAACAAAAGGTGCAATTTACCTGGAGACGGCATCAGATGTAATTAAGGTAAATCATTTTATTTGTCCTTACTACATCTCTAACCGGTACAAAATCAATCCGGTCTAACACTCTAAAGTCTGTTTCGAGCCTGGAGGCTCATCCGGCTGGTGCTTATCCCCAGTTTCCGTGGCTTGAAGTGACTGACAGTACAAGACTCCCCCTTGGACAGGATACCAGTCCATCACAAGGTTAAACACCCAGCTATTGCTGCTGGTACTCATTTTCAGCTGAGTATGCTGGAGCAATGTGAAATGAAGTGTTTCACTCAAGATCACAACACACAACCCAGTCTAGGAATCAAACCCATGACATTATTTTCATAAGTTCAACACCCTTACCACTAGGCCATTTAATTATAATTGACAACACATGCAGATATACACTTATGGTGGTATTGTTGTTGTCGTTGTTTATCCCCATTACATTGGCAGGGAAAGAAACTGTCAGAGAGTTCTTTGTCCAGTGATTCTTTCCTAAGACATTCTAACCACATATCCATAGTATCTTAGCTCGGATATCTCAATTCAGAGAAGAAGCAGCTCTACTTGGAGTGACTCTCTGATCTCCAAGCTCCAGTGATTCTTTCCTGAGACATTCTAACCACATGCCCATAGTACCGGAGCTGTGATGGAGTGAAAATATCAAGTCCTTACTTAAAAACATAATGTACACACATTATTGTGTATCTATTCTTCTTGAAATATAAACATTTGTTCCTGTTCTTTGTTATAATGTTATTCTTGTTGTATAACAATTAGGAAAGGGAGTAATTATTGTGGGCTGGCTCATGGGAGAATCTGTTTATATTAAAAGGGGGTCACTGGTAGTGAAAATATTGGGAACCTCTGTAATATAGTATCAGTGATAGAATACTCACACAAACTGAACAGCTTGTTGGCCAACACCTTATTGATTGGGTATTGATCAGTTATTGATTGACCTCTTATATAGAGGAGGAGGTTTAATAATGATCTGTAAATATTTAACAACATATCTATACTGACTCATTGCATCACCATCATCATCAACAACAACAATATATCTATATTGGCTTATGTCATCATCATCATCATATCTACACTGACTTGTCATCATCATCAACATATCTATACTTATATATGTTTCTTGTCACACATTTCCTACCTAGTGAAAACAGATATATCATCATCATCATATGAGCATGGATTGGATAGGTCATTATAATCTGAGACAAGACATGGTCAGAAAACGACGCTTTGCTCATACATTCCATATTTTAGTGTAATTTCTATGGTTGGATACCCTTCCTTATGACAATTGCTTTACATAGTGTACTGGGTGTATTTTATTATGGCATCAACACTACTGTTTAATAAAGTGTACTGGGTGTATGTTATCATGGCAAAAGCACTATCACCTTACAGAGTGTACTGGGTACATTTTATGTTTCATCACCAACAGAAGAGAAGTTGTTTAGCCTTTGATACAACTAAAGAATGTTGGCTACCAAATATTGATTCAGTTTATCAGCCAGTCCCATCCTTTGTAGGATAACGGGGGACTCTCCTCTCCTTGTATAAACACACACACATAACATCATCATTGTTTAACAACCGCTTTCCATGCTAGCATGGGATGTATGTATATTATATACGCACACATATATATATACACACACACACACACATATATATATATATATATATATATATATATATATATATCATCATCATTTTACGTCCGCTTTTCCCTGCTTGCAAGGGTGGGACAATATATATATATATATATATATATATATATATATATATATATATATATATATATATATATATATATACACATACATTTATATACATTTATATACACACATATTTATACATACATACATATATAGTAGTTAGTAGTAGTAGTAGTTAGTAGTTTTTAACTGATTTTTTAAATCTATTCCAGCATACCAAGAAAGGTAAACACTGCTTTGAACTCCAAATGCAGGATCGTCGTTCCTATTTATTGGCAGCAGAGAATGAAGCAGAGCTAGTTGACTGGATGACAGCATTTAAGGCAGTTATTAACGCTAACGAAACCAGTTCCCAGGCTTCAACAGAACGTTCGGGTATTGACAGTAAACTTCTTTCACTTTCGCGGTTGTATTAGTTAGTCTAATAAACAACTTGATCAGAGAACTTATGTTGAAACTAAATTGCAATTACATTGTAGAAAAGTTGTTTTAACTATATACAGGGTGTTTCAAAAATTTAGATATCACTTGAAATGTAGATATCCCAGAAACTACCACTATATATTGTGAATTCTGGTTGCTACTGGATGGTCTTTTATGGCATGCTTGTGCCACTCAGTGAACTGATGACATGCAATATATGCTCATTCAAGCTGAACACCTAGCCTCTCTCAGTTCGAAGACTGACCTGTGTGGTAAAAAGCCACATCCTACATGAGGCGCCCCTGATATGGCTATTATAAGATAGTTTAGCTGAACAGGTTGGATCTAGAGGAGTAAGCCTCAACAAAAATCATCCTTGTCTCATAGTAAACAGTAGCTCATGTGATGACCTCGCTCTCATGAACACCAGTAACTTTGCAGATGATCAACTATTTATTCGACAATGGGTTGGCACAACTGCTCCAGTTAGCTGAGAAATCTATGAGTTTGCAGTTGTGGTGAGTCACATATATTCTAGCCATTAGAAAAAGCAAAACAAATGCTTCACCTTCGAAAGAGGGATGACTCAAGAAGAGGAAGAAATTATTGTGAATTAGTGTTATAGTTTTGACAAATTTTGAGGAATAAATCTTATGTTGCTCAATATTAAGCCTGCGAAGTCTCGTTGTCCTAAACTTTCTATTTTCTGAGATATTTACATCTCATGATATCAATTTAAAAAAAAAACACCCTGTCGTCATCATTGTTTAATGTCCACCTTATGTGCTTGCATGGGTTAGACAGACTATGTCACAGGTTAGGTGCTTGCATGGGTTAGACAGGCTATGTCACAGGTTAGGTGTCCATATCATGCTCATACAGATCTGTATTTTGGTTTGGCTTCAATGGCTGGATGCACTTCTTAACACCAACCAATTTGCAGTGTGGACTGAATGTTTTTTTCATTGTCACCAGTGGACCGGGTGCTTTTTTCTCATATCACCAGCATGTATATATATATATATATATATATATATATATATGGTAGATTATATGAGTTGATGATACAACTGTATAAGTCAATCAGATATTTAAAGCTTTAATGTAATTTTATCCACATCAAGATTGGCGAAAGACAGTTCAGAGTTGAATCGAATTTGTAAATTTCCAGTCATAGTAGTATTAATGTATTGAACTATGATGATTATTATTTTTTCATATGTGTATGTATATGTATATGTATATATATATGTTTATATATATATATAGTTAATTGGTGTATGACATTGTTTTGATACATCATTCCCACTCTTTATTATATATACATATATATATATATGTGTGTGTATGGGTGTAGATGGATGGACAGACAAGATTCAGCAAATATTATGTTAGGACGTCTCATATGTATAAAAGACACACAAGATATCAAGGTACACAGTTGATTTACTGAACAACCTGTACAAATGATCAGTTTTTCTGTGCTATACAACATATAGTTATCAATACTGCCTTGTCTTGTTTGTTTTACAAAACCAACATGATACTGTTGTAGTTGTTGTTGTAGTTAACATTACTGTGGTTGTTGTTGTTGTTATAATGATAGTTGTACATAATGATAGTTGCCATTGTTTTTGTTATTAAACAATAATTCCTGTTTATTTACCACTGCCTTTGCCTTCATTCCAGAAGAATGTCCAACACCTACCAAGTCAGACAATCACAGATTGGGTCTTGAAAACAGTATGCACCCTGAGCTGGTTAAAGTAAGTACTCTACTTAGTCTCTCTCTATCTCTCTCTCTCTCATGTATTAACATTTCACTGAAGGGAGAGCAAGATAGTGATAGGCAGCTACATTCTGGTTGTTGGTAAGGAGGTTAGAAAGGAAAACAGCATGTGTGGGCATGATGGGAGCTGGGGAGAGTGAGAGGAGGGAGCAATGGATGTGAAGAGAGGCAGAGAGATATATATCAACAAACATACATTTGCTTTAATACACACACACACACATATATATTACATATTGTTGTGAAGAGAGCACATATATCGTGCATTTTTTGAGTTTATAATATTCTGGCTTCAGTCTTTGGCTTCTATAAAAGTCACATGTTGCTTTTTGTACATAGTTTTGTATCACTCGCTCACAGTTGTGTACAACCAAAAATAAAATACTGCAATAATCCCAGCCATAGCCAATATAGTCTAGCAAAGTCTCAGAACAATAAATATTATATTGATGAATTTCTATAACCTCTGCCTAGAACAAACATATTAACATGTGGGCTTTTAAATCACCACTCTTGATTGGCTGATAATTTATGTAACAATAGGCTTTACAACTGGCCAATAGAGAAATACATGTGTTTGGTAGAAGTGTAAAGTGTATATATATATATATATATATATATATATATATAGTATATATAAAGAAACAAAACTGTTTTAAATATGTTTTGTAGATATGTAAAGTGTGTATATATAGTATATATAAAGTCACATAACTATGTATATATGCTTTGTAGAAGTATAAAGTATGTATATATAGTATATATAAAGTGACAAAACTGTGTATCATATATGTTTTGTAGAAGTGTGTGTGTGTGTATATATATATAGTATATATAAATTCATGTGAGAGTGTATCATTGCAGAGCTAGTTTGTTTTGTAGTAGAATTGACTTCTGGTTAAGCAGTCATTTCACACAAGAGATATATATCAATAACATCTATTTGTTTACAATACAGATATCCATTTAGACTGAATAGTGGCATGACCAGCCTATCATGTATACTCAAATATTTGTTCGTCGTGAGTGTGAATGTCTGTGTGCGTGTGTTAGTATGTGCTGCTAAGTTAAAGCAAAGAATATGGTTTGTTAAATAAGCCACATGCACTTTTTGGCAATATATATATAGTGTGCATGTGTATATATGTATATATATATATATATATATATATACACATATATATATATATATATATATATATATATATCATCGTTTTTATAATAATATATATATATATATATATATATATATATAGGGAACAAAAACAAAGAGCGCTTACATCATCAATTAATCTTTATTTGCTGACAGTGTTTCGTCCTTGCATAATTGCAGGACTCATCAGAGCGTTATAAAGAGGAATTAGATCAATAGTATAAACTCTACCGACCTATTTCACAAGAACAATCCATATGTAGCACAGAGGACTAAGAAGAGTGGGGTGTTCGTCCAAACACCCCACTCTTCTTAGTCCTCTGTGCTCCATATGGATCGTTCTTGTGATATAGGTCGGTAGAGTTTATACTATTGATCTAATTCCTCTTTATAACGCTCTGATGAGTCCTGCAATTATGCAAGGACGAAACACTGGTCAGCAAATAAAGATTAATTGATGATGTAAGCGCTCTTTGTTTTTGTTCCATATAATGGCTCTGCTTTCAAGCATTGAGCTAATTAAATACTGTCATATATTCGACAGGACGCCTGTATCTTATATACATGTTCTGTTGTCTAAACATAATATTTCCTCTTTGTTGTTACTTGTCTCACTCGCTTTACGCGTTTTAATTGTCCTAATAACTTAATTTAGTTATTATTGCACCAACGTGAGGTATATGATTTTTAATGCAATGAAATATCTATGATCGTTGGCAAATCACTGATGAGGGACTCATTTTATAACATGTTATCCATGTGCAACCTGCAGTATTCTTCTCCCCATTTTTTCACATATATATATATATATATATATATATATATATATATATACACATATTTGAGGGTCAGGGCCTGATGGGTGAGGTCTTGCTTGCTGTTTCAATGGCAAATTCCAGACATGGTATATATATATATATATAAACTCACACATTGTGCATATTTATGTATATATATATGTGTCTGTGTGTGTATGTATATGTTTGTGTATCTATCTATCTATGTATGTGTGTGTGTGTATACACATAGACGTGTATATATGTATCCACTGATTTTTTTCCCTTCTGTTTAGTATTCCAGAGAAACTGACACATCACTGGCTAAAGCAAGGCAGGAAGAACGACACAATCTGTTTGCTTTATATCCTGACATGAAAGTAAGTACATTTTCTACTTCCCCTCATGCCTCTTCCTAACCCTCCTGCCTCCTCCTAGTGGAATAAATGCCGCAAAGGATTTTGTCCAATGTACTATCATCGTCATCATCATCATCTTTTTTATGTCCGTTTTTCCCAAGCCTGCATGGGTTGGATGTGTCTTTTCCTACACAGCCTGTCTCCACTTGATTGTTGCATTACTTTGTCATCTTCTCTGTGAGGGGTCAGGGGCTTTTGATATCAACTCTGACCACTTCTGCCTAGGTAGTCTTCCTTTGTCTTCCTCTTCTTCACCCAACAATCATCACCTACACACATCACATGTCTGTACCAGTGCAGTCTTTATTACACCACTGTCTCTTGTCCCTCTTATGCCCCATATTTTTCTCTCAGCTCATCCATGCTCCATCATTCATGTACATTAACATCACACTTCTGTAACAGGATTTTGCCAGTTCACCACCCTTAACCCTTTTGGCATCGACCCACCCGAAATTGTCTTTATTTCTATGAAACAAAACCATGCCGATTTTAATGGCTTCCTACTTAAATTAAAATCTTGCAATATAATTTTATAAAAGAAACATTTTGTAATATTACAAATACCATCATCATCATTTCAACGTCTACTTTCCCTGCTAGCATGGGTTGGACAGGTCTACATAGACCAAGTCAGTACAGAAGCTGAGCCACTGATCTCCCAGATAGGCCAGGGATTTGTATCTCATTTATGTGCGGTCGCACATTCCACTGAGTGCACAGGAAAATTGTCATCATTTTAACATCCATTTTCCCTGCTAGCAAGGGTTGAACAGGACTATATAGACCAGGTAAGTATAGAAGTGGTGCTACTGATCTCCCAGACAGGCCAGGTATCTGTGCCTTGCTTATGTACCATCTCAAGTTCCACCAAGTGCACAGGAGAGGTTTCAAATCTTTGACACAACTGGGGGTCCTCCCAACCCTTTGTTTGGTAAAATGTCAACCACTTTTCTTAGTGAAATTATAATTTTAGTAAATCCTTGCCAAGTTTTTTGTTAATTAATTCAAATATAAAATATAAAATATTTCGAAATTAAACTATCACATCATTGGGTAGATTTGAAATTCTTAGATGATGGAATCCCAAATTTAGAAAATAACTAACCTTAGTTGATTGCTAGAAATAATAGCTTAGAAAATCAGCTTCTCTGTAGCTGTTGCTGGTCACTTTTTTCCATCTATAGCGGTTATTTTAACCAATGTTCTAAACTATTATTTATAGCTATCAACTGTTGTTACAGTTATTTTCTACATTTGGTATGAATTACGAAGTATTTCATTAGAAATATAACAAAGAGGTTAAACAATAATGATGGTGATAATGATAATGATGGTGGTGATGATGATGATGATGGTAATTATGGTGATGGTAATGATGATGGTGATTGTGATGATGATGAATTACAAAACCAATTCCTATCCACAGTCATAAAGGTAGAGGCTACACTCCTGCCTTCACTTCTGTTTTCCTGACATCTAATATTCTTTGGTGAAGCCATCTTTCAAAAGAGAGGCAAGGCTAACTTTTTTTATTAACCCAAGTGTTTAATGAAATACACTCTATTTCAATTAATTGATAATTTTGAGAGATTTACTAAAATGATTTATTATTTCATTACTAAGGTGATACCGTAACATATGCTCCATATATAAAATTATCTTGAAAGATTTAAATTTTAATAGCAACCCTTTAAAATTGGTGGTTTTGTTTCATAAAACCAGAGTTAGTTTTAGATGGGTTATAAGCAAAGAACCTTTCAAAATAGATGGTTCTAGTTCATAAAACCTAAGCCGGTTTTAAGAGGATTGGTATCAAGGAGTCCTTTAAAATAGGTGGTTCTATTTCATAAAACCTGAACCACTTTTAGATGGGTTGGTATCAATGATCCCTTTAAAATAGGTGGTTTCATTTAATTAACCTGAGCTAGTCTAGGTAGATTGGTATCAAGGAGCCCTCTAAAATAGGTGATTTTGTGTCTTACAACCTGAGCCAGTTTTAGAAAGGTTGGTATCAAGGAGCCCTCTAAAATAGGTGATTTTGTTTATAAAATATGAGCTGGTTTTAAGAGGGTTTGTATCAAGGAGCCTCTAAAACAAGTGGTTTTATTTCTTAGAACCAAAGGGTTAATGTATTTTTTTTTTTCTTTTATATGTGCCAAACATTTTCAGCTGTTCTATCTTCAAGGTTACAGTATAGATGTAGTAGTAGCTCTCTTCCTAGCTATTCTCCTATAACCTTCACCTATACTTCTCATCCTCCTCTTCATTATTCTCGAATAAACTCCACCTATCCCTCCCCCCTTCTCCCACCACACTTTTTCTCCAGTTTTCCCTGCAGATTACTTTGAAAACTCAGCTGCCGAAATACATCAAATTATCTTAAAATATTGACCATATATATATTTATTCATTTCTCATATCTCTCTCTATATATATATATGATGATGATATATATACATACATATATATAATTGTCTAAGACATTATAACATATCTTTTACATTCTTTAACCAAAATCTGTAATTGTCTCTCTCTGACTTTCCTTCACTCTCCCCTCTCTCTCTCTATTATATTATAGTTATTGATTACTAATTCTATAGATTCCACATATATGTTTGAAATCATGAACCTCAAGTTACTAAATTTGTCTTAGCACTAACAATTTCTAATCCCACCCCCTCTCTGTCACTCTCTCTCTCTCCTCTCTGCCCCACCCCCTCTCTCTCACACACACATTTACACATAACAAGACTTGAGTTGTAGACTTAATCCATCACCCAGTTTAACCCCACTACTTGGTCCATGAGTGTCTTTAGTAGAGTCAGGTCCACTACAGTGGTAGACATAATTTACCACCACCTAGTCCTTGGGTGTCTTTAGCATCGTCTACTACAGGCATGTCAAAGATGCGGCCCTTTACAAGCACACCTGCGGCCCACACAAAGGTTTTAACTGCGCAGGCATGTTTTATCTTCATAATATAACATTTTAAAAATTAGTTGTAATGTGCTCAGTTAGTTGTCGTATGTGGCCCTCATACAACACATATCTGACCCATGTGGCCCTCGGGGGACCCTCAGTTTCACATGCCTGGTCTACTATACTAGGGGGTAGACAGCATGTTAAGGGTTAAAATAGTTAACTCTTTAACATCCTGTAATGATTTAGCAGGAAATATCCAAACAACATTTGTTAATTCAAATATTTATGGTGTAGTGGTGGCAGTGGTGGTAATGGTGGTGGCAGTGCTGGTGATGGTGGTGGTGGTGTTGGTGGCAGTGGTGGTGGTGGTGGTAGTTCACGTATCTTTTCTCCATCTGTGTAGTTCACACATTCCTTACTTTTTCTTTTGCTATTTCTCTTCTTTTTCATTAATACCATCATCACCATCACTACCATTTTTACCACCACCATCAGTGACAACACCAACATCACCACCACCATTATCATCACTGTCATCATCACCACCATTGCTACTACCATTGGTATCATCTTTGCCACAACCATCACCATAATTATCACCACCACCATCATTATCACCACCACCACCACCATAATCACCATTACCACCGCCACCACTGTCACCATCATCATTACCATCATCACCACCACCACCATTAACATCACCAGCACCACTGTCATCACCATCATCACCACCACCATTACCACCACCACTGTCATCACCACCAACACCACCACCACCTCTCTTTAAATATTTTGTTTCAATTTTTTTTTATTTTATAATTTGGTTTTGCTTTGTTTTGGATTATTTTTTTTTTGTTTTTGTTCTTCTTGAAACCATCTTGATTCTGTGGAGTAAAACAGCTGGTCTATAATTATCTGGAATGGTTTCTACTGGAATTATACATACATGTGTGTGTATATATATATATATATATATATATATATATACTACTGTGTATATATATATATATTACTGTCATTTCTATAATACGAAGAGGGTGTTTAACTCCAACACGCTCCAGTATTTTAACCCTTATATATATATATGTCTGTAAAGATGTATATATATATGTGTGTGTGTGTGAATATATATATATATATATATATATATATATATATCTGTGTGTGTGTGTAAAATTTATAAATTGAGGCAATTTGTGATTTTTTTAAAGACAGAAACCTCCAAAGCAGGAAATAACTGTCACAACAGTCGATGGTTATAAATAATAGCTTAGAAAATTGGGTAAAGACACATACATACATAGAGGCATAGATGTATGTAAATATACACACTCCTGTATCAATACACATGCCGACAGGCACATACATATCTACATACACATTCATAGATACAGAGACATATATGTATGCATATATATACACACTCTTGTATCAACACAGATACAGACACATACATACACACAAATATTGTGACACTCATATCTACATACTCATACATACAAAGACATAAATGTATGCATATATACACTCTGGTATCAATACACATACTGTGACACATATATCATATCTACACACATACAGAGACATAAATGTAGGCATATATATATATACACTTGTGTATCAACACACAAATGCACACTCATACATATATACAGATACACACACACACATATATATAATATATATACAAATATACATGCATGTATATATATATATAGACACTCGTGTATTGATATACACATTTATGCATATATATATATGGAGGCACATGGCTTAGTGGTTAGAGCATTGGGCTTGCAATCGAAAGGTTGTGAGTTCAATTCTCAGACCGGGTGATGTGTTGTTTCCTTAAGCAAGACACTTTATTTCACATTACTCCAGTTTACTCAGCTGTAGAAATGAGATGATAGGACTGGGGTCCCTATCATTCCACTGCAAAGTGGTTGTGGAGGTGCCGCGGCAAAAAAGCACCCAGCACTCACTGTAAATGAGGTTGGTGTTAGGAAGGGCATCCAGCTGTAGAAATCAAGCCAGAATCAGTTCCCGTCCCACTCTTGCAAGCAGGGAAAAGCGGACTTAAAATGATGATGATGATGATGATATACAAAGACACACACACACACTACACACCACACACACCACACACACACACACACACACACACACCACACGCACGCACACGCGCGTGTGAGTGGTTAGAGAACTGGATTCGCAATCGTGAGGTTGAGATTTTGGTTCCCAGACCGGGCGGTGCGTTATGTCCTTGAGCAAGACACTTTATTTCATATTGCTCCTTCTGCTTGGATTTTCAACCGACAGACAGTATTAGCAATTGGAAAGTCCAATGGAAAGATTGTTTCTTCAGTCAACCCCACTCATTAAGTGAATGAGGTCTGGGATCTTGTCGATTGACTGTCGATATATGTGTGTGTGTGTATGTATGTATATATATATATATATATATATATATAAAAGTTCTATTTAAATTGTTGGGATACAACAAGCAAATATTTTTATAACTGATATAAAGCACTCAACAAATATTTGGAGTAAAAATACGATATTAACAAATGGAAACTATATTTATAAAACCATATTTATTTCATTATACATATTTCAAGGACACCAAATTAAGTTATGGTGTGCTTTCATCAGATAAAATATAATATAGATCAGTTTTATAAATAAATATTGACATACCCTTAAAGAATGCAACCATTACTGTTGGAAGCTCCCGGATAGTGGAGTTGTAGCTTAATTATATTATTAGTATTGGATAAGCCATTGGGTTACGGAGAAAGATAGAGAAGGAAAGAGAGAAAGAACAGAACAACATAGAGAGAGAGAGGAGACAGAGAAAATGAGAGAGAACGAAAACCTCTAAGTCATATCTTGTTGAGTTAACTTAACAATTGAGATGAAATGAATAAATAAAATTAGAAATGTTAATAATCATGAATGGAATATACATATATAATATGAGAAATTTAACCATTGTTTAAATATGATTAGATGTTTAGTTAATCAGTTAAATATTGAGATCAATATATAAAAAAATTGGGATCTATATATTAAGAAATCCATATATTATTAAAGATCTAAATATTATATAACATGTATACACACGCAAAAATACATATATATATCTAACTACGTATATAATATATACATACAAAACATAAAGGATTCTTTAATTTAATTTAAGATATAGGAATCTTATAAACTGTTAGAATTGTTAAGATATTAAACAAAATTTTTTTATATAAGTTTTATAAGATTACCTGTTATGTATTTATGGCTGTTATTATATGTATATCTGTCACGAATCTTGGGATAATCACTATACATAAGTGCAATCGAATTGTATGGATATACATGCACATGTACATACACAATTCCCACATATACATACATACATGTACCCTCACAAATAGGTAGATACGCAGCACGTATATATATACACACACAGATAGACATATATGCATAAAACATATGTACATGTATGTCAATACACACATATAGAGAGAAGTATATATAAATACAGTACATAGTATAATTGAGTACCTAAAATACAAAAGAATTATATTACGATTTGGAAATATAATTATAAACAATATAACTTTAAAAACAATATAATTTTAAAATATTATAATTTCATTATAAAAGTTATAATTTCAAAATAATAGTATGTTTAATAGATTTAGTATAGAAATTTTCTACTTATATTTAACTTAATATTATATCCATAAGAGAAACAAACAGAAACTTTGAAAGGATAAACTTTCGAAAATAGAAGCAGCTATCAGACAATAACAATAAAAATATAAGAAATATTTTCTCCTTTCAAGAGCTCTCAGTATATTTCTCTAGAATAGTTTATTTTTATTTATTTATATTTAGGAAGAAAAGTTATTTTTACTTGAGTGTATAATCAGTCAAAAAAGATGAAGGAATCTAATGATTTATCGACAGGTTCAATATATTAATAAAATTAATTAATTAATTATATATTACATTTTAAATTTATATTTAAACGTTGAGTTTAATCTGTCTACAGCAACTGAATAAATTATTTATTAAGTTCAGGGAATTTTTGGTCTTTAATATAAAGAATATTTCCTCTATACAAAGATTATAATTTTCTGAAGAGGAGTTAAAAGGAGTAGCTTTTGAAAAAATATTCCAAATCAACGAATATTCAACGTTCTTTAGTTTGAGATCCCATAATAGGCTAGATAGAGAAGTTGAAGATTTTTTGTTTGGATCTGTAAAAGAATTTTTATGATTATTGAAGCGGGATTTAAACTCTGTGGAAGTGGATCCCACATAATTAAATGAATTTAAATTAGTTTTTACATTACAATTATATACTATATTTTTAGCTAAGCAATTGTTATTTAACGGACAGTTAGATTTATTTCTACAGTTACATTTATCAAATTGGATATTGCTTGGGTTATTATGGTTGGTTGTTATATTATTATTATATTAATAATATAACAACCAACCATAATCGTAACAATTTTAACTATGGTAACAATTTTAACAACTATAATAGAAAACCTTACATTAATTCCGAAAGCAGTAAAAGAAATAGAACTAGGAACATATTATGGTTCGCTCCTCCTTTCTCATTAAATATTAAAACCCCTATTGCTAAACTATTCTTTAAAGCTCTTGACAAATGCTTCCCTAGAACACATAGATATTACTCAATTTTTAATAGACATACTATAAAATTAACTTATTCTTCCACCAAAAATTTAGCGCAAAATATTAATAGAATTAATAATAGAAATTTAAAACCTAACCAAAATACCACTAATAACCCAAGCAATATCCAATTTGATAAATTTTGTTTAATATCTTAACAATTATAACAGTTTATAAGATTCCTATATCTTAAATTAAATTAAAGAATCCTTTATGTTTTGTATGTATATATTATATACGTAGTTAGATATATATATGTATTTTATAAGTGTGTATATATATTTATATGTATGTATTTTTGCGTGTGTATATGTGTTATATAATATTTAGATCTTTAATAATATATGGTTTTCTTAATATATAGATCCCAATTTTTTTATATATTGATCTCAATATTTAACTGATTAACTAAACATCTAATCATATTTAAACAATGGTTAAATTTCTCATATTATATATGTATATTCCATTCATGATTATTAACATTTCTAATTTTATTAACATTTCTAATTTTATTTATTCATTTCATCTCAATTGTTAAGTTAACTCAACAAGATATGACTTAGAGGTTTTCGTTCTCTCTCCTTTTCTCTGTCTCCTCTCTCTCTCTATATTTCCCTCTCTTTCCTTCTCTATCTTTCTCCATAACCCAATGGCTTATCCAATACTAATAATATAATTAAGCTACAACTCCACTATCCGGGAGCTTCCAACAGTAATGGTTGCATTCTTTAAGGGTATGTCAATATTTATTTATAAAACTGATCTATATTATATTTTATCTGATGAAAGCACACCATAACTTAACTTGAAATATGTATAATGAAATAAATATGGTTTTATAAATATCGTTTCCATTTGTTAATATCGTATATATATATATATATATATATATATACACACAATTACATATGCTCACATAATGTGACGCACTCTTGTATTAGTGGTGATGATGATAATGGTATTAGTAGTGATGATGCTTATGATGGTGGTGTTAGTGATGACGATGATATGATCACTATGATGATAATAGTGGTGATGACGATGACGATAATGTTGATGACAATAGTGGTGATGATAGTTATGACAATGCTGATGATGACAGTGATGTTAGTGATGATGATGATGATGATGATGATACAGACAATATATATCATCCAATAATTGTAATCTTTTAAAACAACAACCACAACAATAACAACATAAAAATAATATATTTGATATTTCTTTGTTTGATTCTATAATTAAAGTGAGTTGAAAACAACCAACTTTAATCTGACAAGACATATCTTCATTTCACTTTGAAGATGTAAATCCTTCTTCCCCACTCTCTCTCCTTTCTTCTCAATTCCACTGTAACTGTCTTCTGAAGAAGCAACAGGGTTTGAAATTTCGAAATGTCTTCTGAAAAACAAAAGAATAACAAAAACAAACAACAAAACAAATAAAAGCCAAAGAAAAACAAGTAAAACAAAACAACAAATGTTGGATTATTAACATTTCTTTAAAGTGTCTTTTATAAAGTTCAACTGAAAATATTTTTCTGGCTTTAAACTTTGTTTTGATTTTTCAAAAAAAAAAAAAAACCACCCCAGAGCTGCTTCAATTGTGGTTTTTCTTTGTTTGTATTTTTTGTTGTTTTTTGTCGTTATTGTTGTGTGTTTATTTCGTTTATTTGTTTATTTATTTTTTGTTTATTTATTTTTATTTATTTATTTGTTTTTATCTATTTTTTTTTTATTCATTATATATTTATTTGTTTATTTATTTATTCATTTGTTTTATTCATTCTATATTTATTTGTTTATTTATTTATTTGTTTATTTATTTATTGTTTGTTTACTTGTTTTCAAAAGGTCAGCTGGAAGATGGAATTGTCTGTGGAATTATTATTTTGTTTTAACATTTAGTCTTATTGTGTTCAACACCACTTCAAACAGTCTGGCTGGCTATATAAATACCAGTGTACCAGTGTTATAAGTGGGAAGTGGGTTGAATCACCAGCAATCATTATCATCATCATCATTTTATGTCCGCTTTTCCCTGCTTGCAGGGTGGGATGGGTCCTCTTCAGCACAGCATCTCTCCATTCATCACGGTCCTTTGTCATCTCCTCTGTGAGCTTCAGCAATCTGAGACCAGCTCTCACCATCTCCACCCATGTCTCGATATATCTGATTTTGTTTCAATCTTTTATTGATAAATATGTTTTCTCTCCTTTGGTTATCATCATTTTACATTACTGGACAGGTCAGGTCCTCTCAACCACTATGCCATGCCACATGTTATATTATTTTGTCATCTCCTTTGTGACATCAGATTCTACATTCTGGGATCAGATTTCCACTATTTCTGCCCAAGTGACCTATCTCTTGATCTATCTCTTTCTTTTACCCTGAATTATACCCTCCATACATATTTTAGAAATATTTTTTTGTGAATGTTTTTATATGACCAAAGAACTTCAGGGCTTTTCTTTTGATGATATATATTATATGAGGCGCTAGTTTAGCAGCTTCTAGTAGATCCACAATGTTTTATAAAGTCGAATAGTTTGTCATATACCTCATAATATGGTTTTGAAAGGTGTATTTTTATTAATCATGGATGAGATCTAGTTCACACATTCTTCGAGACCTGCCTTTATGGTCTTCAATATATATATATATATATATCATCATTTCATTTTACGTCCACTTTTCCCTGCTTGCAAGGGTGGGATGGGAACTGATTCTGGCTTGATTTCTACAGCTGGATGCCCTTCCTAACACCAACCTCATTTACAGTGAGTGCTGGGTGCTTTTTTGCTGTGGCACCTCCACGACCACTTTGCAGTGGAATGATAGGGACCCCAGTCCCTATCATCTCATTTCTACAGTTGAGTAAACTGGAGCAATGTGAAATAAAGTACCTTGCTCAAGGAAACAACACATCGCCCAGTCTGAGAATTGAACTCCCATCCTTTCGATTGCAAGGCCAATGCTCTAATCACTAAGCCACGTGCCTCCTATATATATATAAACACATTGAGCTAATTCTATTTGGCAACTATATACTATCATAGGTAATTCTCCACATACAAATTGAGCTATATATTGTTTACCTTTGCTATATATATATATATATATATATATATATATATATATATATATAGAGAGAGAGAGAGAGAGTATCTACCAACATATGTATACAGATGTATACCCATGCTAGCAAATATATATGTTATGTCTTAGTACCTTTGTGGTTCTATGCAGGGGGGGTGCAGAACAATTATATGAAAGACGTAAAATAAGAAAATTTTAAAAATTAAAAATTAACTTACTTACTAAAATTAACTTACTTACTAAAATTTTCACTCCAACTAATTAGTTTCTGTAAGGGAATAAATATAGTTACGTAATGCAACTATAGAGAAGTCCTTACGTCATCAGGGAGTCTATTCTCAGCTAAGTTCCCAGGCAATGCGCGGACACTAGGAACCCATATAAAAATAATAATTCAGTGGATGGAATAAAGCTAGTGGGGACTAAATTCCAGGGCACTGAAAAAATTCACTGCCTACTTGATCAGTGGCAAATTCTAAAGAATCAATCACGTGACACTGAGGTTAATCAATGAGGAGTGGGGTGGTATTACGACAAGAGCCTAACTACTACCATGAACCATAGCAGTAAATTTTGGCAAGTTTTGCTCAACAAATAATTTGGAGATAAATATAGAGAATTAGTATATCTACCAACATATGTATACAGATGTATACCCATGCTAGCAAATATATATCTTATGTCTTAGTACCTTTGTGGTTCTATGCAGGGGGATGCAGAACAATTATATGAAAGACGTAAAATAAGAAAATATTAAAAATTAACTTACTTACTAAAATTTTCACTCCAACTAATTAGTTTCTGTAAGGGAATAAATATAGTTACGTAACGCAATTGGAGTGAACATTTTAGTAAGTTAATTTTTAATTTTTTAAATTTTCTTATTTTACGTCTTTCATATATATATATATATATATATATATATATACGATATATTAACAAATGGAAACTATATTTATAAAACCATATTTATTTCATTATACATATTTCAAGGACACCAAGTTAAATTATGGTGTGCTTTCATCAGATAAAATATAATATAGAGCAGTTTTATAAATAAATATTGACATACCCTTAAAGAATGCGACCATTTCTGTTGGAAGCTCCCGGATAGTTATAAAACTGCTCTATATTATATTTTATCTGATGAAAGCACACCATAATTTAACTTGGTGTCCTTGAAATATGTATAATGAAATAAATATGGTTTTATAAATATAGTTTCCATTTGTTAATATATCGTATTTTTACTCCAATAATTTGTTGAGTGCTTTATATCAGTTATAAAAATATTTGCTTGTTGTATCCCAACAATTTAAATAGAACTTATATATATATATATATATATATATATATATATATAAGCACATGTTACTACCTAATTTTCAAATTCGTTAGCCATTTGTAAACAAATCCTGCTTTGTGTCTCCCTATTTATTTACATATATATATACCTGCTATGGTTATAAAGCTTCTTTGGTGTGTTGGTGTAATGGTATCACATTGGCCCGGCAAACCAAAGATGTAGGTTCGAATCCCATGTGCATCAATACTCATCCTTTTTTCCATTCAGAGGGTCTTTTAAAATCCCAACTAATACACTAATTCTATTTAGTAAAATGCGACATATGCACATGTTACAACTTAATTTTCAAATTCACTAGTCGTTTATAAACAAAGTCTGCTTTGTGTCTATATATATATATATATATATATATATATATATATATATCATTTAGTTTCTTAAACATAGCTATGAGGTTTACACAAAGCAGGGAAGTTGTTTAGAAAGCTTCAACAGAGAATTTTTATATGGTGGCGTAGTAGTTTGTGGTTTGTCATGAACCAGATAATATGGTTTTAGAAGGTGTGTGTTTTACTAATCATATCATATAAGAACCAATATATTTTAATATTTATGTCATTGTTCTTCTATATTTGCAGAGATTTGGATATGGTCGAGAGGAAGAAGAGGTTTATACCAACAAAGATGTTATTGATGTCTTTCCTAAAGCTCTTGGAGACCGATTCCTTTTAAGACTCCAAGAATTTCAACTGAAGTTACAGGCCAATGTTTCTGATGATGAGTGTATAGAGAATCTACAGAATGTGAGTCTTTTCTCTCTCTCTCTCTCTCTCTCTCTCTCTCTCTCTCATCATATTTATTATTAGAATTTCTATTATTATTCCTACTTCAGTGATGTCCCCTTTCTGTGTAGTGTTGCTTTTGTCCTTGTACTGTCCTCAATGTCCTGGGCCTTTGTGGTCAATGAAAGAAATTATCATTATTATTAAGGTGATGGATTGACAGTATTGGTAGAGCATCGGGCATAATGCTTTGAGGCATAGAATTACAGCCCTTTACGGTCTGATTTCAAATCCCGCCGAGGTTAGCTTTGCCTTTCATCCTTACGGGGTCGATAAAATAAAGTACCAGTAATGCACTGGGGTCAATTTAATCGACTTTCCCTTTTCCCAAAATTGTTGGCCTTGTGCCTGTAGTAGAAATCCTTATTATTATTAACGATATTTTTGTGTGCTGTCACTGCATTACTGAACACAGCTCTGTTGTTTTTACTGGTAGTTTTGATATTGTTGTAGTATCAGTATGTCCTGTCCTGGAGGTGTTACACAACATTCAGATTAACTTGTTGAATAGACATGGTTTAAACTGATTTCTTGTTGCTGTTGTATACACCTACATACATCTATACATATACACTTGTATTGTAAGTGTATATATATTTATCATCATCATCATCGTTTAACGTCCATGTTCCACGCTTGCATGGGTTTGGACGGGATATATATATATGCAATCACACATTTTGTGGGGGAAAGTGTTACCCTGTAGGGCAGAGATAATTTCTGTTGGTGTAGGTGTGTGTGTGTGGGGGGGGGGGGGATTAAATAGATTGAGTGAGTGAGAGAGATATATGTAGATACCTAGAGGGAGAGAGGTGGATATAGAGATGTGAAGGTATGGTATGAAGAGATCTGCATAATATATATATATATATATACACACACACACTAACATACATATATACATACTTATATACATACATACATATATATAAGTACCTATATACATATATATATATATATATATTTATTTATTTATTGAATGACTATGATGATGATGATGATGATATGCTCGTTAGGTGGTGGGAGCAATGTGGTGGTACATGATGTTTACATCAACTCTAAAAATCTATGCAATAGCTTGCAGGCAAGATGTCTACACCAGTTGTGGTAATATTATGTTGTTGTGTGTGGGTTTATTTTAACATTCTCTGAACACTTCAGCTAATAAAGGCATTAATGTAAAGGTTTTATTCTCACAGCCTGCAAGATTTAACCCAGTTTTGATATTTGCTCAACAGTGAATTGGCAAAGTCATTAGGGCATTGGATTAAATTCCTCAGCATTTGTTCCGGCTCAATGTGTTCTGAGTTCAAATCCTGTTGAGGCCAATTTTACATTTTATTCTTTCGCGGTCAATAAAAATAAAGTATGTGTGTGTTTGTGTGTAAACATAGATAATATATATGTATATTCCATTTTCTTCCCTGTCTTGTTTCATGTATATTCTTACTCCTCTTATATTTTATGTATTATTTCATGTATTATTTCATGTCTTATTTCATGTTCCATTTCCTCCCCCATCTTCGTCTATTTGTTCCCATCTTGTTTCATGTATATTACCCCTTCTATATCTTATTTCATGTTCCATTTTCTTGTTCCATGTATATTTTCCTTCCTGTTATATTTCATGTATATAACCCGTTCTCTTTCTTATCTTCATGTTCCATTCTCTCCTGTCTTCTTGTTTATTTGTTACCCTTTCTTGTTTCCTGTATATAACCCCACCTGTTATATTTCATGTATATTACCCTACCAGTTATATTTCATGTATATTACCCTACCAGTTATATTTCATGTATAATACCCCTCCTCCTTATCTTCATGTTCCATTTTCTCCTCTATGTCAACTCCATGTCTCCCTATCTGTCTTATTTCAGCCGGAACCATTTTTCATATCTTTTGCTCTCTACGATGCCAAAGCGGGGAAAAAAATCACAGAAGACTTTTATGTTGACCCGAACAGTATGTATATTCGTTCAATGATCCCACCAGAGTTGTTACACGCCTCTGACAGACTACACACAGTAGACGGTGTGAAGAACACGACGCCGGAGTTATATAAATTTGATGAAAAGTGGTTCTATTCGAAGGAAAGACGAGTAAGTATCTCTGATAAAACAACAATTAAGGTTCCTTGTAATATGTAGTCTGACTAACAATTGAGGACCTTAGAAATATGGAGTCTAACTGACAGTTGAGGTCCCTCATAATGACATTTAACTGATACTTGGGACCTTTGCAAATTGAAGTTTAACTGACAATTGGATCCCTTGTAATATGTAGTCTGACAGTTGGGGCCCTTGTAATATGTAGTCTGACAGTTGGATCTCTTGTGAAGTCTGAAAAATGGGACCCTTGTAATATGAAATCTGACTGATTATTGGGACCCTTGTACTATGTAGTTTCACTAACAATTGGGCTGTAGATTGGCAGAATTACTGAAGCATCAGACGAGAATCCTTTTGACATTTATTCCAGCCTTGAGTTCAAATCCTGTTATGGTGGTACTTTTGTTGTAGACTTAATCCATTGTTTAGTTTCACACCATCACAGACAAACATGGAAGAATGAAAAACACCAAAAACCCCCACAAAAAGCCCAAAAGACCGTAACTATTGTCAGATGTTTTGTTAAGGATAAAAAGTTAATAAATCTCATTAATTTCATTCTCGTTAATTTTGTCATCTCGTTAAACAGGCCGTATTTTCTGTGACTGGGCACCAATCCAACATCTACCTATATGCCAAAATAGAGAAAGTTTTACAAGGTAGTGTATCTCACTGTACAGAGCCTTACATGAAGTCAACAGACACCAAAGTAGGAACCAAAATACACCGACAGATGAAACTGTTCTGTTCCAGGATCGGACATCACCGAATGCCATTTGCCTGGACTGCCAAGTAAGTTGTTGCTAAGAAAATTCTTTGTATTCTTTATATTTATGTCTTTTGCCATCATCATCATCACCATCATCATCATCATCATTGTCAACGTCATCATCATCGTCATTATCCTCATTTAACATCAGCTTTCCCCTGTCAGCAACAGTTGGACAGGTTGTCACACTGTCACAGACCAAGCCCATACTTAATCGCAGCTCCTGACCTCGCAGACAGGCAGAGGGCTTGCATCATGCTTACATATGTTTCCCATACTTTATGCAGTACACCAGATTGCATTCAACCACAACACCAGTGCTAGGGAAGTTGTCATGTCTCTGACACAACTGAAGAGTCCTCTTGACCCTTTGTTTGGCAACTTTTCTATGGCTTGATGACCTTCCTATCACCAACAACTTTTCAGTGTACTGGGTGTGTATTGTTATCTCTCCAAAACTAGAAGGGTTGATGTGCCCTTCATAAAACTACAGAGTCCTCTTGACCCTATTGCTGGATTCCCTTCCTATCACCAACCACCTTACAGAATATACTGGGTTTATTTTTCATGGCACCAGCAGTAGGGAGGTTGTCATATCTGAAGGGTCCTCTATGTTTAGTAAATAGAGATAATGAGATTATTATGACTCAATACAGTAGTAATTGGTAGAGTGTCGCACAACATGCTTTACGACATATAGTTACGAGCCATTACTTTGTGATTTTAAATTAGCTTTGCCTTTCATACTTACGAGATCGATAAAATATAGTACCAGTAACACACTGGGGTCGATTTGATCAACTTTCCTCTCCCCCAAAATTGTTGGCCTTGTGCCTAAATCAGAAACCATTGACAACTCAATACTATATATCTATCTATTTATTTATCTCTCTCCACAGGTGTGTGTCTTCCCAAACAAATAGTGATGCTAAAATGGTACTTTACAGACAGGAGAGTTCCAAACTCTCTGAAGAAGAAATTATTAAAAGACTTCAAGAAATGAGACGGTAACCATCTTCTTAACCATCATCATCACCATTACAGTGTACCATTAATGCGTTTGTGTGTATGTGATTATTATCCATGTGTGTGTGTATGTCTGTTTATTATCTATGTGTCATCATCATCATCACCGTTTTACGTCCATTCTTCCACGCTAGCATGGGTTAGACGGGTTGTCCTGTTGTGGGCAGTGTCTGGTCGGCTGACCATGCCTTGCTCATACAGGAACTGATTTGGCTTGATTTCTAGAGCTGGATGCCCTTCCTAACACCAACCTCATTTACAGTGAGTGCTGGGTGCTTTTTCGTGGCGCCTACACATCCACTTTACAGTGTGGGCTGGGTGCTTTTTTGCCGTGGCACCTCCACGACCACCTTGTGGTGGGGGCATATTGTCTATATGCTTCAGCTTGTACCCATGGTGGGTCGGGTACTCTGTATTACTGCGTGACGCCAGAGGTCACGGTCGTGTGTCATTGCCTTTGAGAGGTGTAATTGGGTAAGGTCGGTGTGTGTGTATATATATAGAGAGAAGGTTTCACCGTATTTTTTGACTAAAGAAATTTTTTTAGCCTGATAGTAGAATTTAGAACCCTCTAAAAAATGGAAAAAGATGAGATTGACGTATCTTTTTCCATTTCTTCGAAGGTTCTAAACCCCACTATCAGGCTAAAAAAAATTCTTTAGTCAAAAAATACGGCGAAAACTTCTATTTCTAATTTCAAACTCGCTCGCTGTTTCAAAACATATTTACTTGATATAGGTATACCTCAGCTTACGTTGTTTCAAGTTTCATCATTTTCGATGTTATGGCAGTTTTTCTTTATGGCAAAAATAAACCTCATGTGTCAATTGACTCAACCTTACGTTGGTCTGACAAAAATATTGAACTATAAAAGAAAACACTAAAAAACAATAAAAACATATAAAATGACATTTAAATAAATACTTAAATATACGCATAAAATAATTAAAGACTATTAGTGGTTGCATTTTGACTTAACCTGCCTCTCATACCTACATTATGGTATTGTTCTCAAAATAAATAATATCAAAATCTCATAGATTTGATATTATGTGAGGTAATTATGTGAGATAAAGCCTTTACTGTGAAAATACAATAGTAAATATAGAGTAATGTAAATGCTAAAGGGTTAAGTTTTGACTTCTGAAACCAATTAACTATGTAAGGTGAGGTATAGCTGTGTATGTGTGTGTATATGTGTGTGTGTATATATATATTCTTTTTTTTTCTCCAAAATGACTGACAGATCACATCTCTCTATCTTTCTATTTCATCTTTTATTTCTCATTCTATCTTCCGATGAAGGACTAGTGTCCAAAACATTAGACTCTTTTCCTTAAACTAATATATTTTTTCATTGTACTGTGATGTTTGTTTGTTATTTCTGTTTACTTTTCATATATATATATATAGTTCCATTACTTAGTTGTATTTTAATGTTTTTGTTTACAGACCTGAAAAACAGAGTAAATGGCAGGTAATTCCAGGACATTTGAAGATTCTTATAGAACCAATAGAGAGTCCAGTTCCAAGTAAGTAGAAGTATTTGGTTATTTTTTTACTGTTAAATAAAAAATAAAAAACACCATATATCATCAGCATCATCTGTTTTAACTAGATATATGTTAAGAATCCTTTATTTATCTGAAATTCCAGAATCCAAAAGTCTTTTTCTAGTGAAAATGTAAGTAGATATCATGTCAGTAAATCCCTTAAAATTCTTCATTAATTAACTGCAATAGCATATTTCATTAGAAATACAGTCACAAAAGGGTTAAAAATAGAAAAATATACAAGAATTAGCATGAAGATCGGGTATGAGACTGTAGAAAACTGCCCCAAAATATCTTGTCCAGCGCATACCAACATGAAGAAAAAAAAACACACATAACAATGTCATATTGGTGAGATGACACTTGGTCCACCCTGTAAGGTGATCATGCTGGTGACACAATGAAAATGTATCCAGTCCAACCTGTCAGTTAATCATTTTCATGCCATGATAAAAAGCACCCAGAGTCCACATTGTAATTGTCGTTGGCAGTAGGAAGGGTATCTAGTCATAGAAAGCAAGCCAGAAACAGTTCTGTATGAGCAAGACTTGGTCACCTGATCTGATTTGTCTCACAATGTCAGGACAACTTATCTAACCTATGCTAGCATGGAAAAATGGATGTTAAATAGTGACGATGATGCTAATTCTGATAACGATGGTGAGGATTTTAATGTTTATATTTCAGATTGTGTAAGTCCTTCTTTGCTCCCTCTGCAACCATTCCCAGAACCTCCAGTTGGTAACATACACATTGAAATTGAAGAATTCCAAGAAGATAAAGCATTAAGCTCTCCATTTACTAACTACCAAAACTTACTTTTTGTCTACCCAATCAGCCTTAAATACGATTGCCAAAAGACTTTTACAAAGGTTGGTCACTTCTTTATTATTATTATTATCATTTGTCTTATTTTCACTGCATTACGGTGCACAGCTTTGTGTGTATTGGGTATGTGCAAGTATCTAGTAGCGTAATTTTCTGTATCTTGTACATATTTGTAAGTCCTGGAGTTTTGGTTAGATAAACTGTCTGTGTTTTTTTCTAACTTCCAGTAAAACCCATCCAAATTCTGCATTAATTAATTAAGATTGTGTGTATATCATTAAAAATACTGTCATGAAATGGTTAACGTGTTCCCATTTAAATCTAAATTTTCTAACATAATTTTCTCTAGGGACTATATGTTAAGTTACTATCTTAGTAATGAAGTAATTATTAATTATAGTAAATCACTCAAAATGTTTTATTTACATTACTCTATATTTACTATTATATTTTCACAATAAAGGTTTTACCTTACATAATTATCTCACATAATATTGAATCTACGAGATTTTGATATGCTTTATTTTAAGAACAATACATTAACATCACTTTGAGCAGCTGATTACAGCTGGTTTCAAGACAAAGAGGTGAGAGAATTCTGGCTGGATATGGGCGGTTTAAATGCTAAAGGGTTAATCAATTAACATAGACTGTATTTCATTAGAAATATGGTTGGAAAAGTGTTAAGATTATAGGCTCCTTCTAAACTGTTACAATGACTACCGCTGTGCCATAAATATGACAAGGTGTGGGGCAGGGAAGCGTTTAACAGGGGCTTCTCAACAACAACATAATAAACCATGTCCATGTTTTCTATTCCAGGCCAGAAATATAGCATGTTGTATAGAATTGAAGGATTCGGATGATGATGGAGCTATTCCATTGAGGGTAAGAAGTTTTGCCTTTGGGGGGATGAGATTTGTTTGTTTACCTTTCTTGATTACGAATCAGAGAGCCACTCCAGGTAGAGTCGTTACTTCTCCAAATTGATAGATTACAATTCTGATATTACAGACATGTGATTAGAATGTCTTAAGAAAGAATCATTGGACAGATTTGTAGCTCAGAAATCAGAGAGTTACTCCAGGTAGAACTGCTACTTCTCCAAATTGATAGATTTCAGCTCTGATATTACAGACATGTGGTTAGAATGTCTAAGGAAAGAATCACTGGACAGATATGTAGCTTGAAGATCAGAGAGTCACTCCAGGTAGAGTTGCTACTTCTCTGAATTGAGAGATCACAGCTCTGATATTATGGGCATGGAGTTAGAATACCTAGGAAAGAATCGTTGGACAGATTTTACAGGTGAAAACCAACTAGCAGGAGACCCTGGGGTAGACCCCGAGCAAGATGGTTGAATAACATCCATGAGCTTGGTTGGTCTTGCTTGGGGATCCAGCTGGATCAATTGGCGATGGTTGCTTCTGATGTTCCAAACCCCCAAATTAAAAATGGGAAAGTACTTCACTAAATCCCTCGAAATTCTTGATTCTTTTCAAAATTAATTGAAACAAATAGGCAGTGTGTTTTGTTAGAATATGGTAAAGAAAGGGACAAACCAGTGTGTTGGTTCAGAGTCTAAACCACTGGGTTTAAGGGCTTCACTTAGGGCAAATGTCTTCTACTGTATTCACTATATATTTTCTATTTTAGTGAATATATATAATCACTATAGATGTCATTTCACCTGACACTCCAGCCATGATTTTCACTATATATTTTCTATATTACAGTGTATATATGGACGTCCAGGAATGTCTGTCTTCACCACAGTGGCCAGTGCTACTGTCCTCCACCACAACAACTACCCAGAGTTTTCCGAAGAAGTAAGTCCTAATCTCTCTCTCTCACTCTCTCTCTAGCTATTCCTAACATGACCTTCACACCTTACTCCATTCTATTTCATCTCCACATTTTGACCTCACCTTTCTTACTTTCACTTTACCTCCATAATTACCCTCTCTAATGCTTTCACTGATTGATTAGAGCATTGGATTCACAATCATGAGGTTGCGAGTTCGATTTCCAGACCGGGCGATGTGTTATGTCCTTGAGCAAGACACTTTATTTCACGTTGCTCGTTCTGCAGGAGTTGTGATCATTAAATATTATCAGCAATGGAAAAACCAATGGCAACATTGTTTCCTTTGTCCAATTTGATGAGTTGGTAAGTGAGTGAGGTCTGGGATCTTGTCAGTCGAACACACACACACATATATATAAGCCTACCTGCATATATATATATATAAAGGTAAGCTGAAAAGTTCATAGGCTGACTGAACTTTTGTGCTGCTAGGACTGTTAAATCTTGCATGCATTAATTTCAACTCTTCTTATTAATAACTGAATTGTTTCTTTCTAGGGACTATGTTAAAAAATAAACCTCATTTGGTCATTCCATGAGAGTATCTTGACTATGTTAAAAAATAAACCTCATTTGGTCATTCCATGAGAGTATCTTGACTATGTTAAAAAAATAAACCTCATTTGGTCATTCCATGAGAGTATCTTGATCAGCTCAGGAACTTTTCAGCCGACCCTCACATATTAAAAAATATACTTTCACCTGTCTTCTGATATTATTACACAGAAAACATGCCCGTCCCCGTCCCTGCCCCTCCGATATCACACCTAATCACACCTTCATCCTCCCCCTCTCGCATGTTGTATCATTCTGTGACTCTGACCAGTGTGTTAATGTTTATTGATTGTCTATTTCTCTTTTTTTTCCGACAGGTGAAAATTAATTTACCGACACAGTTACATGACAAGCATCACCTGTTGTTTCGTTTCTACCATGTCAGCTGTGAGTCTTCCAAGACAAGTCCCAGAAACTCGTCTGCCTCCTCAAAGAAGAAAGATAACATTGAAACTGCCATTGGTTATGCTTGGCTGCCTCTGTTGAGAGGTGGAAAGTGAGATACCTTTCTTTTAAATTTAATTACATTTTATTTTATTTTACAAACAATGTATGAAGCTGAATTTTTGGCTTTTAATTCTGAGTTTTTATGTTTATATATCAAATCAAATCGGACCGAGGTAACAATGTTTCCATTGGTCTTTCCAATTGCTAATACTACCACCCTTAAAAGACAGCAAAAGATAGCTTATAAAATAGGGTGAAGACCCTTAAAAGACAGCCATCTTTTAAGGCTGGGTCTTCACTCTATCTGATAAGCTATCTTTATAGCATTTCTGCTTGAGCACTTTTTTATACTTATATATATACTTATTTTATTTTATTTTAACATTAATTCCATCTCTTTTGGTACCAAACCTGTAATAAAACCACCATTTTCAGCACACCCTCATACAAATCCAATCCAGGGCCTTCTCACTCCTGTTGAAGGGATCCTTCCCTGGTTGACTTCCACTGCTTTCTATTTGTCTCCAGGGGTGTAGCTGTACTCACCATGCTTGGCTAACTGCATGTTGGTGAGGTTATTTAACCCATAGTTGGGGATTGATGGCCATTGACTCTGAGTAGTTCATCCACCCTTTAACACCTTTTCTTTTCTGTTAGTGACAAATGTAGTTAAAACCTTGAATTATTGCAATGTTTATAAGTCCTTTAATAATTGACTTTTAACTTCCATCATCTTTGCAGGCTTGTCTCAGAAACCCCAGATCCTTTACCTGTTGCAGCCAACCTCCCTGCTGGTTATCTGTCACATGACATGGTAGCAAGTGGTAAGGTGAGTATTGTCGACACCAGGGCTTCCCAACATGTATTTTATAATTTTCAAAATATAAAAATTGTGGGCAGACCCAGCCCTTTATTTTATGGACAATTTCCTTCGGCCTCAATTTAAATAACCACTTTTATTTGTGTCAGTTTTCACCCACAGCCAGAAGCTGCCCAAGTGTGGTGACCACAAACCCAAAGTCTTTATAGTATCATTACTAGTGGACAGATTGTGGTGAAAATTTGCAGTAAAAACATTATGATGCAGTCATTTTCAAGAATGTTACATATATATATATATATATATATATATATACATAAAATCCCTTGGCCAATGACCTCCACCCATCCCAATCAACACCTTCCCCTACCACCAGAAAACGTATAAAAATCTCCATGTCACAATGAGTTGACTTTCCTCATGATTTCCTTCGAATGAAACAGTTCTAGTCCTGTGGAAGCCATTTATATGGCTACTATGTATTGAGTACCTTACTTACTGTGATGTGTATATATATATGTAATCATAATTTATATATATATATATAAATTATGATTACATCACTTTAGGAAACACCTCTCTCCATACATATATATGATACAATACTAAATATTACACCTGCAATCATCTTTATTTTTCTTATTACAGGTAATGTGTCCTGAAATAAAGTGGGTAGATGGCAAGAAAGAGCTGCTAAAAGTCAACCTGAGATTGAAGTCTACAATATACACTAAGGTAAAGTTGTTCTTCATTGTTTTATGTCAACACTTGGTCAAGCCTAATCCATTAGATGTACATTCAAAGGTACTCCATCTTACTGGTTATTCAGGTATAGTGTCTTAATGAAAGACATGTTAATGTTATTGCAATGAAATGCACCCAGTGTACTCTGTAAAGTTGTTAGTGTTGACCATCTCACCAGTTATTCAGATATAGTGTCTAAATGAAATAAATGTTGTTTTAGTTCAAATACATAACCAAAACCCCAGGACTTACAAATATATACAGCATACAAAAGATAGCACTACTAGGCATTGCATACATATTACGAAAAGTACTAACAATACAATAGAAACAACATCAGCAAAAACTACACTGCACATACCCAAAGCACACAGAGCTGTGCTCGGTAAAGCAGTAATGATGTGCAATAAAAATAATAAAGGAAATGATGATGATGATGATTGAAACATATTTTCTGTTTTCAGGATCAACATCTGTACAACTTCTTTGTACATTGCCAAAAATTAGAAAATAATTTCTCCCCAACTGTAGAAAATGATACCAGTAATAAACTAAAGGTAAGGAGTTCATCTTATTTGGTTTCTTGTTTAACATATCTGGATATCTTGCTTATGTATGACTGGTCATATATATATGTCTTACCTATGTATGTGTGGTCATATTTATCTATTCTACCTATGTATGGCTGATCATATTTATGTTTTACCTATGTATGGCTGGTTGTATTTATATATCTTACCTGTGTATGGCTGGCTATATGTATATATCCTACCTATGTGTATATATGTATGTATATTATACAAATATGATCTCAGCACAAATGCATGCCACCTAAGGTTTCAAACATCAACCAACATAGGACATAGGCATTCTATATCTGAAGTTTCTTTAGGTAGCATACATTTATGTTGAGATCTTATTCATATGATATATATTGGCTCTGTACATTATGTAGAGTGCTTTTTTTTTCTTGATCTATTCTTCGGAAACACTTGGCACTAATATATATAATGCCTAAACATATTCTACTTTGAACCTTATTAACTGTTAGGATTTCTATTATAACTTATCTTATATTCATATATAATAATCCTAACTTTCTTTTAATGAGAATGAAAAGCTTGCATACTATTTGCTCTTAATTTATTAGTGACTTGTCATCTTACAGAGATATGTAACTGCTTTCTCCTTCATTTTCTCTCTCAACATTCTCATGCCTTCTTATCATCTTTCTTCTTCTCTTCCTTCTTCTTTGTCTTCACATTATTGATATTATTATTATTAGGGCGGTGGATTGACAGAGCGGTAGAGCGTCGGACACCATGCTTTGCAGCATAGTTTATGACCTTTTACATTCTGAGTTCAAATCCCGCCGAGGTTAGCTTTGCCTTTCATCCTTTTGGGGGTCGATAAAATAAAGTACCAGTAATGCACTGGAGTCGATGTAATCGAGTTTTCCCCTCCCCCAAAATTGTTGGTCTTGCACCTAAATCAATACTGTGGATTGGCAGAATCGATAGAGCATCCGACAAAATGCTTTGTATCATATATTAATAGTTACGAATCGATTTTTTTTTTTTTTTTTTTTTTTTCCCCTTTCCTTTAAATTGCTGGCCTTGTGCCAAAATAAGGAACCATTATTGCTGTTATTATTGCTATTGTTACTATGTATTACACCTGTAAAATATGCAATATCAATCACTGTGCTGTTAATTCTATTTTCCATACTTGATATCAGTATTACCATGCATGCCAGCCTTCTATTCCCCTGCCTGATAATGTTGTTATGCTCTCCCACTGCTATCAGTCTATGGATGACGCTCAGTCGAGATCCAGTTGGAACCGGTTCAAACTAACTTTCGAGATTTTTCCAGAACTGGCAACCACCCCGGGTCTCATTACCTTTAAGTATAGTAGTCCACATAACACACACAGACATATATATATACACACACACACACACACATATATATATATACACACACACACACACATATACACATATACACACAGGCAGACAAACATGCATATAATAACACACATACACAGACATCTGCACAGATAGATGCACACATACACAGACATGCATACATACACACACAAACATGCACACACACACACATGCATATACATACACGCACACACACATGTATATATATATATATACACACATATACATACATACACACATACACCTTTGAGAATAACAATCACATCTGTACAAAACACACACATAAAGCACATATGCATGCATATATATATATATACACATGCACTTACCCATACATACACACATACATGTACACACATACATGTACACACACACATATATATATATATATAAACATTGAGGGTGTCCCCAAAAAAATGTATACACACTTCAAAAAGCATTCTAATAAATATTGCCTGTACAGGTTATCAAAGTGTGTATTTATTTTTTTGGGGGAGGGGACACCCTGTATATATATATATATGTGTATGTATGTATGTATATAGTGTTAGACGTTATATTGGTAAGACGTGTCTGTCCACACTAGAATTTCTGTAAACCCAACTTCCAATTTTGTGCTTTGGCCAGCCTGAAAATGGGCGACTAACCGATGATCCTGCTCACCATTTAAATGCCATAAAGGTAAGTTGATAGACACTATGTATGTGTTCCCTCTTTCACTAACTCCCTTCTTGACTCATTTCACACTACATGCCAGGGACCATGGAGTCACAGCTTCCATAATCTTTCCACATCTCCCTCAGGGTAATTTGCCCAATTTTTTTTTCAGCCATTATTTATAGTGATTGACTGGTGTTACAGTTATTTACTGCTTTTGGGACTCTCATATATATATATATATATATATATATATATATATATATATATATATATATATATACATACACACACGTATATATATATATATATATATATACACATATATATATATACACACATATATATATATATATATACACACACATATATATATATATATGCATACACACACACACACACACACACACACACACTACATATATGTATGTGTGTGTGTGTGTGTATACACATATGTATATATATATTTGTATTGTGTGTGTGTGTGTGTGTACATGGGTCTTTATTAACCCCTGCCTAAAAAACAGCTCCATGGTCCCTGTATGTACCTCAGTTGCCCTCTTCACTGTTCCACTGTGACCTCTACAACAGCTTTCTTGCATTCCTGTTTATATCATTAGAAATATATATTTTAGATCAAACCCTCTCAGTAGAATTATAGTTGTAGTCCCCATCACACACCCCCTTGTAGTCCCCCTAATCCCCCTTCAACCTCCCTAGTTCTCCCATCACTCTCCCCCTAGTCATCCCCTATCATCCTCCCTTCTTGTCCTCCTAGTCCCCTAGTCATATATATATATATATAAAAAGTCCACGCTGTAATGTGACCGTGTAGGCAACACGGTAAAAACCTCCCAGCCCCACACTGTAAATGTGGTTGGTGTTAGGAAGGGCATCCAGCTGTAGAAAACCCGCCAGACAGTCCTATGCGAGCAAGACAACCACTCTTGCCTCAAGTGGGAAAACCCCCGTCTAAACCCATGCAAGCATGGAACAGGGACGTTAAATGATGATGATGATGATGATGATAAAAAACAATAACACAATATAATTATTTCATTACCGATGAATAATTGTCTTGTCTGACAAACGAGCTGGATGTTTTCTTGCAAGAATCATCTAGTTTCTTGAAACCTTCGGTAATGAAATAATTCTCCCTTCCCTCTCTCTCCGCCCTCCATCTCTCTCCACCCCTGTCTTCCCTCCATCCCTATCTCCCCTCTTCCTACACCCTACCTAGCTAATTTCCTAGTTGTTAGTTTTGACATCATTATGTTGTTGTTGTAGCTTTTAATTTTAATTTGTAATTAATTACCCAATAATCCTGTTGTCATAGCAACCAGTTGACCCTATATTAGTCGGAACAACATTTTCTGTATATTTATTCCTGTGAAATACAATTGTGTTATGAATACATGACTGTTATGTGTATAATGACAGTCTGTTGTGATATATCTTAGTGATATGTTTTGTCCATCTAAGACTGTGTAATCACACAGTTGTGATATATCTTAGTGATATGTCTTGTCCATCTAAGACTGTGTAATCACACAGTTATGATATATCTTAGTGATATGTCTTGTCCATCTAAGACTGTAGTGACACAGTTGTGATATATCTTAGTGATATGTTTTGTCCATCTAAGACTGTAATGACACTGTTGTGATATATCTTAGTGATATGTCTTGTCCATCTAAGACTGTGTAATGATAGACAGTTGTGATATATTTTATCAATATATGACAGTACAATGTCACTTATGATATATCTCGGTAAAGGACTGTAATAAAGTCAATTGTGATATATCTGTCAATGTAAGACTGTAATGTGTATATAAAAGTGTGGAAACGTAGAAATAGAATTATATAATATTAATCTCAACACTCTATATATAAAACATCACCAATTGTCTTGTAGTTAAACCTGGTCCATGTGAAGACAATGTTTCTTTGGTTATATTAACACTCTATGTATATAACATAACAAATTGTCTTGTAGTTAAACCTGGTCCATGTGAAGACAATGTTTCTTTGTTCAAATTAACACTATATAACATAACAAATTGTCTTGTAGTTAAACCTGGTCCATGTGAAGACAATGTTTCTTTGTTCAAATTAACACTATGTATATAACAACAAATTGTCTTGTAGTTAAACCTGTTTCCTATTAACACTGATTAGTGGGTCAAATTAACATAATATCTATATAACATCAGACCTCGTCCTGAGGAAGGCTGATTAGTTGATCAAATTACTACATTATCTATATAACATCATTAATTGTTTTTTAGTTAAACCTGGCCTCTATAAAGACAATTATTATTGGGTCAAATTACCATGCTATCTATAAAATAGCATTGTCCTGTAGATAAACCTGATCCCTATTAAAACTGATTATTGGGTCAAATTACCGTACTATAAAATAGTATTAATTGTCCTGCAGTTAAACCCGACTCTTAGTAAAGTTGATTATTGAGTTAAATTTCCATACTATCTATAAGTATCACTAATTATTGTGTAGTTAAACCTGATCCCTATTACAACAATGATTATTTGTTGAGTTGAGGGGTTTTTTCCTTGTTTCACATGAGTTGCTTTACTCCTAGAATATTTTTCTTTGCTAACTTTACTGCATGAATTGCTTGTTTGGAGAGTATTTTGTTGTGGTAGATCAATACGTGTGTCTTTTATACTGAAGATCTCATACTTCAGTTATTGAGACTCAGTGAGGGTATAACTGGAGTTTGTTTTCTTGATCTTCTGTTTTTTCTTTATTGCAGACTTACATTTATGCTTTCAGTTTTGCTTTTCAGCTTACCACATTGATGAGATATCTTCACATAAACCTATGGTTCCCTTCCTTTTCACTACCAAAGATCCCTTTTATATAAATCTTTCATTACTGTATCTATAATAAAATACAATGTTAGAACAAAAAGATGATGGTCATCTAAAAAAACATAGCATAATGAGGTTGTTTGCTTGTAAATGAATCGAATATTATTATTATTATTCTATATAAAACTCACGAATACATATAACCCTTTAGCATCTACATTGCTCTCTATTTACTATTATATTTTCACAGTAAAGGCTTTACCTCACATAATTATCTCATATAATATTGAATCTGAGATTTTGATATTATTTATTTTGAGAACAATATTTTAACATCAGTATGAGTGACCGGTTTGAACAGAAAAAAGGTGAGAGAATTCTGGCTGGATACGGCCAGTTTAAATGCTAGAGGGTTAAAGTGCAATGTATTTTAATTTATTACTGAAGAAATTGGAGGAATTTACTAAAATTCTTTCAATTATTAAGATAGTATTTCTAACATAAATTGTTCTTTTATAAACCAGTTAAAATGGGTGGCTTTCTTGCAACTCATGTAGGTGTTTTGGTGGGGGAATATCTTGTAGCTCATGTAGGTGTTTAGGTGGGGGAATCAAGTGATGTTATTGTTGTTAAGATGAACTGGGGAAGATTGGCTAAGTATCGCTGCTTATTTTGCTTGCTTGCTTTTGTTTGTTTGTTTCATATATATATAATTCAGTACCCCCTATTTACATATATAATTCAGTACCCCTTACTTACTCCCTTCTCTACCACAATCTATCATTTTATCTCCTCTATATGACTCTTCATTAACATCTACCACACTCACCATCACGATCGTTATTGCTATCTCATTACACTGCTCATGTTGGGGGAGTTTCTATTCAATCTCATTACCAACGACCATCATGTACTTATCACTCTTTCACTTCCATTTCTCCTTCTCCTACTGCCCTGTTACTCTATCCCCCTCCCCCCCAATCACACATAATAATACTCTTTTCCCATTCCCACTCCTCTATTCACACTCTGTCATGTTTACCTTGGAATAATGGAGACAATGTAAAGTAGAGAATACTCTTCAGTGTTGGAGGAGACAAGGCACGCTAGTGCTGCTGCCACAATACAATACAAATGATATGAACCTGTAACTCCTGATAGGTTTATAGGGGCACTGTAGTAACATAGTGTTTTGGGGGGCATTTTAAGCCTGTTGGAGGCCATCCCTCTCCTGGTCAAAGGCACCAATAAAAGACTTCAAATACTATAGTGATCATATTTTGTGGTTGTTTTTTAATTAAATCTTGGAATTTACACTGCCCCTTCTCCTCCTACTTCATTCCTAACCACTAACCACCCCTACCCCCATCCACACTACTTCCTTCTCTTGACCCCTTGTTTGTCCAGATGCACTTCCCACTGTCTGCTCCACTTTCTACATCAGACCAGTTTACTACTATAATAAACTCAACCAAAGCACTACCAAGACCATTATCATCATCATCATCATTGTTACAACCATTATCATCATCATCATCATGACTAACACCACCACCATCATCACGATCCTAGTCATTAGTGTTATTGTATGTATCATATTTTATCAGATCTAGCACTAATCTGTGTGTCTGTCTATTACAGTCCCTTCATGCCGTTGAGGTGAGCACCTTCATCAACTTCCTACCTACCATTCTCAACCAACTGTTCCGACTAATTGCCAGGACACACAATGAAGACATAGCTATGAATGCTGCCAGGTAAGCTCATATATTTCTATATATATATATATACATATAGTCCAAAATCCAGAGAGGACTCCATAAGGGTTGTATAAATATATATATATATATATATATATAAGTATATATAAACCCATAGAGCAAATATTTATTGTTAGCACAGATGAAAAGTTTAGGCAAACAATATCTGCTTTCACCCTAATTGATATTTCTCAGTTTCAGAAGATCCCGCTTCTGGGTGAAAGTAGAAATTGTTTGCTTAAACTTTTTATCTGTGCTAATAAGATATATATGGTGTTCAATATTAAATTAGAATCATGTTTCTGTGGAGTTTTATAATATATATATATATATATATATATTAGAAAGTGAGGTTTTTTTTACAAAATGAAAAATGGAAGTACAGCATATTCGAAGCTCAAGCCACAGCTAAGCCAACAAATGCATTCAGCAGTGCAGCCAAGCACTCGACAAGGTATAAAATCTCAGAGTAATAACATACAGTTTAAGGGGCTTTGCAAATTGAAGATAGTGACTGGTAGTTCAGCCGCGGGGTCCGTAGCAACGAAAGAACTGACTCACGAGAAAAAATATATACATATATCCGGGAGCTTCCAACAGAAATGGTCGCATTCTTTTAAGGGTATTCCAATATTTATTCATAAAACTGATCTATATTATATTTTATCTGATGAAAGCGCACCATAATTTGACTTGGTGTCCTTGAAATATGTATAATGAAATAAATATGGTTTTATAAATATAGTTTCCATTTGTTAATATATTGTATATACATATATATATTTTCATTTCTTCCTCTTCTCACTCTATCTTTCCATCTCAACTTTTATTTTTCATTCTATCTTCTGAAGAAGGACCAGTGTCTGAAATGTTCAGACTCTTTTCCAACTATATCAAGCATTAAACTAATATATGTCTTCATTGTACTGTGTTGTTTGCTTTGTTGTTTCCGTTTACTTTTTTGCATATATATAAATAAAGCTTTCATGTTTTGCAGGGTTCTTATACACATTGTCTCTGAAGTTAACAATGTTGGTAAAGAAGATATTCTTGAGGCATACGTTAAGGTATGTAGTGCTGCTATCTTCATGGTGCATTATTGTATAGTGGTGGTGGTGTGGAGTGGTGCTGTAGTATGGTATGTAGTAGGGCTCTGGTGTGGTGGTATGGTGAGGGGTACACTGTTGTATTGTACAGTGGTGGTGGTGTGGAGTGGTGCTGTAGTATGGTATGTAGTGGTGGTATGGTGAGGTGTTCACTGTTGTATTGTACAGTGGTGGTGGTGTGGAGTGGTGCTGTAGTATGGTATGTAGTGGGGCTCTGGTGTGGTGGTATGGTGAGGGGTACACTGTTGTATTGTATAGTGGTGGTGGTGTGGAGTGGTGCTGTAGTATGGTATGTAGTGGTGGTATGGTGAGGTGTACACTGTTGTATTGTACAGTGGTGGTGGTGTGGAGTGGTGCTGTAGTATGGTCTGTAGTGGTGGTATGGTGAGGTGTACACTGTTGTATTGTATAGTGGTGGTGGTGTGGAGTGGTGCTGTAGTATGGTATGTAGTGGGGCTCTGGTGTGGTGGTATGGTGAGGTGTACACTGTTGTATTGTACAGTGGTGGTGGTGTGGAGTGGTGCTGTAGTATGGTATGTAGTGGTGGTATGGTGAGGTGTACACTGTTGTATTGTACAGTGGTGGTGGTGTGGAGTGGTGCTGTAGTATGGTATGTAGTGGGGCTCTGGTGTGGTGGTATGGTGAGGGGGTACACTGTTGTATTGTACAGTGGTGGTGGTGTGGAGTGGTGCTGTAGTATGGTATGTAGTGGTGGTATGGTGAGGTGTTCACTGTTGTATTGTACAGTGGTGGTGGTGTGGAGTGGTGCTGTAGTATGGTATGTAGTGGGGCTCTGGTGTGGTGGTATGGTGAGGGGTACACTGTTGTATTGTACAGTGGTGGTGGTGTGGAGTGGTGCTGTAGTATGGTATGTAGTGGTGGTATGGTGAGGTGTACACTGTTGTATTGTACAGTGGTGGTGGTGTGGAGTGGTGCTGTAGTATGGTATGTAGTGGTGGTATGGTGAGGTGTACACTGTTGTATTGTACAGTGGTGGTGGTGTGGAGTGGTGCTGTAGTATGGTATGTAGTGGTGGTATGGTGAGGTGTACACTGTTGTATTGTACAGTGGTGGTGGTGTGGAGTGGTGCTGTAGTATGGTCTGTAGTGGTGGTATGGTGAGGTGTACACTGTTGTAGTGGTGGTGGTGTGGAGTGGTGCTGTAGTATGGTATGTAGTATGGTCTGTAGTGGTGGTATGGTGAGGTGTACACTGTTGTATTGTATAGTGGTGGTGGTGTGGAGTGGTGCTGTAGTATGGTATGTAGTGGGGCTCTGGTGTGGTATGGTGAGGGGTACACTGTTGTATTGTATAGTGGTGGTGGTGTGGAGTGGTGCTGTAGTATGGTCTGTAGTAGGGCTCTGGTGTGGTGGTATGGTGAGGGGTACACTGTTGTATTGTATAGTGGTGGTGGTGTGGAGTGGTGCTGTAGTATGGTCTGTAGTAGGGCTCTGGTGTGGTGGTATGGTGAGGTGTACACTGTTGTATTGTACAGTGGTGGTGGTGTGGAGTGGTGCTGTAGTATGGTATGTAGTGGGGCTCTGGTGTGGTATGGTGAGGGGTACACTGTTGTATTGTATAGTGGTGGTGGTGTGGAGTGGTGCTGTAGTATGGTATGTAGTGGGGCTCTGGTGTGGTATGGTGAGGGGTACACTGTTGTATTGTATAGTGGTGGTGGTGTGGAGTGGTGCTGTAGTATGGTCTGTAGTAGGGCTCTGGTGTGGTGGTATGGTGAGGGGTACACTGTTGTATTGTATAGTGGTGGTGGTGTGGAGTGGTGCTGTAGTATGGTCTGTAGTAGGGCTCTGGTGTGGTGGTATGGTGAGGTGTACACTGTTGTATTGTATAGTGGTGGTGGTGTGGAGTGGTGCTGTAGTATGGTCTGTAGTAGGGCTCTGGTGTGGTGGTATGGTGAGGGGTACACTGTTGTATTGTATAGTGGTGGTGGTGTGGAGTGGTGCTGTAGTATGGTCTGTAGTAGGGCTCTGGTGTGGTGGTATGGTGAGGGGTACACTGTTGTATTGTATAGTGGTAGTGGTGTGGAGTGGTGCTGTAGTATGGTATGTAGTGGGGCTCTGGTGTGGTATGGTGAGGGGTACACTGTTGTATTGTATAGTGGTGGTGGTGTGGAGTGGTGCTGTAGTATGGTCTGTAGTAGGGCTCTGGTGTGGTGGTATGGTGAGGTGTACACTGTTGTATTGTATAGTGGTGGTGGTGTGGAGTGGTGCTGTAGTATGGTCTGTAGTAGGGCTCTGGTGTGGTGGTATGGTGAGGGGTACACTGTTGTATTGTATAGTGGTGGTGGTGTGGAGTGGTGCTGTAGTATGGTCTGTAGTAGGGCTCTGGTGTGGTGGTATGGTGAGGGGTACACTGTTGTATTGTATAGTGGTAGTGGTGTGGAGTGGTGCTGTAGTATGGTATGTAGTGGGGCTCTGGTGTGGTATGGTGAGGGGTACACTGTTGTATTGTATAGTGGTGGTGGTGTGGAGTGGTGCTGTAGTATGGTCTGTAGTAGGGCTCTGGTGTGGTGGTATGGTGAGGTGTACACTGTTGTATTGTACAGTGGTGGTGGTGTGGAGTGGTGCTGTAGTATGGTATGTAGTGGGGCTCTGGTGTGGTATGGTGAGGGGTACACTGTTGTATTGTATAGTGGTGGTGGTGTGGAGTGGTGCTGTAGTATGGTATGTAGTGGGGCTCTGGTGTGGTATGGTGAGGGGTACACTGTTGTATTGTATAGTGGTGGTGGTGTGGAGTGGTGCTGTAGTATGGTCTGTAGTAGGGCTCTGGTGTGGTGGTATGGTGAGGGGTACACTGTTGTATTGTATAGTGGTGGTGGTGTGGAGTGGTGCTGTAGTATGGTCTGTAGTAGGGCTCTGGTGTGGTGGTATGGTGAGGTGTACACTGTTGTATTGTATAGTGGTGGTGGTGTGGAGTGGTGCTGTAGTATGGTCTGTAGTAGGGCTCTGGTGTGGTGGTATGGTGAGGGGTACACTGTTGTATTGTATAGTGGTGGTGGTGTGGAGTGGTGCTGTAGTATGGTCTGTAGTAGGGCTCTGGTGTGGTGGTATGGTGAGGGGTACACTGTTGTATTGTATAGTGGTAGTGGTGTGGAGTGGTGCTGTAGTATGGTATGTAGTGGGGCTCTGGTGTGGTATGGTGAGGGGTACACTGTTGTATTGTATAGTGGTGGTGGTGTGGAGTGGTGCTGTAGTATGGTCTGTAGTAGGGCTCTGGTGTGGTGGTATGGTGAGGTGTACACTGTTGTATTGTATAGTGGTGGTGGTGTGGAGTGGTGCTGTAGTATGGTATGTAGTGGGGCTCTGGTGTGGTATGGTGAGGTGTACACTGTTGTATTGTATAGTGGTGGTGGTGTGGAGTGGTGCTGTAGTATGGTCTGTAGTAGGGCTCTGGTGTGGTATGGTGAGGGGTACACTGTTGTATTGTATAGTGGTAGTGGTGTGGAGTGGTGCTGTAGTATGGTCTGTAGTGGGGCTCTGGTGTGGTGGTATGGTGAGGTGTACACTGTTGTATTGTATAGTGGTAGTGGTGTGGAGTGGTGCTGTAGTATGGTATGTAGTGGGGCTCTGGTGTGGTATGGTGAGGGGTACACTGTTGTATTGTATAGTGGTAGTGGTGTGGAGTGGTGCTGTAGTATGGTCTGTAGTGGGGCTCTGGTGTGGTCGTATGGTGAGGTGTACACTGTTGTATTGTATAGTGGTAGTGGTGTGGAGTGGTGCTGTAGTATGGTATGTAGTGGGGCTCTGGTGTGGTATGGTGAGGTGTACACTGTTGTATTGTATAGTGGTGGTGGTGTGGAGTGGTGCTGTAGTATGGTATGTAGTGGGGCTCTGGTGTGGTATGGTGAGGTGTACACTGTTGTATTGTATAGTGGTGGTGGTGTGGAGTGGTGCTGTAGTATGGTATGTAGTGGGGCTCTGGTGTGGTATGGTGAGGTGTACACTGTTGTATTGTATAGTGGTGGTGGTGTGGAGTGGTGCTGTAGTATGGTATGTAGTGGGGCTCTGGTGTGGTATGGTGAGGTGTACACTGTTGTATTGTATAGTGGTGGTGGTGTGGAGTGGTGCTGTAGTATGGTCTGTAGTGGTGGTATGGTGTGGTATGGTGAGGTGTACACTGTTGTATTGTATAGTGGTGGTGGTGTGGAGTGGTGCTGTAGTATGGTATGTAGTGGGGCTCTGGTGTGGTATGGTGAGGTGTACACTGTTGTATTGTATAGTGGTGGTGGTGTGGAGTGGTGCTGTAGTATGGTATGTAGTGGGGCTCTGGTGTGGTGGTATGGTGAGGGGTACACTGTTGTATTGTATAGTGGTAGTGGTGTGGAGTGGTGCTGTAGTATGGTATGTAGTGGGGCTCTGGTGAGGTATGGTGAGGTGTACACTGTTGTATTGTATAGTGGTAGTGGTGTGGAGTGGTGCTGTAGTATGGTATGTAGTGGGGCTCTGGTGTGGTATGGTGAGGTGTACACTGTTGTAGTGGTGGTGGTGTGGAGTGGTGCTGTAGTATGGTATGTAGTAGGGCTCTGGTGTGGTGGTATGGTGAGGGGTACACTGTTGTATTGTATAGTGGTAGTGGTGTGGAGTGGTGCTGTAGTATGGTATGTAGTGGGGCTCTGGTGTGGTATGGTGAGGTGTACACTGTTGTAGTGGTGGTGGTGTGGAGTGGTGCTGTAGTATGGTATGTAGTAGGGCTCTGGTGTGGTGGTATGGTGAGGGGTACACTGTTGTATTGTATAGTGGTAGTGGTGTGGAGTGGTGCTGTAGTATGGTATGTAGTGGGGCTCTGGTGTGGTATGGTGAGGTGTACACTGTTGTATTGTATAGTGGTGGTGGTGTGGAGTGGTGCTGTAGTATGGTATGTAGTGGGGCTCTGGTGTGGTATGGTGAGGTGTACACTGTTGTATTGTATAGTGGTGGTGGTGTGGAGTGGTGCTGTAGTATGGTATGTAGTAGGGCTCTGGTGTGGTGGTATGGTGAGGGGTACACTGTTGTATTGTATAGTGGTAGTGGTGTGGAGTGGTGCTGTAGTATGGTCTGTAGTGGGGCTCTGGTGTGGTGGTATGGTGAGGTGTACACTGTTGTATTGTATAGTGGTGGTGGTGTGGAGTGGTGCTGTAGTATGGTATGTAGTGGGGCTCTGGTGTGGTGGTATGGTGAGGTGTACACTGTTGTATTGTATAGTGGTGGTGGTGTGGAGTGGTGCTGTAGTATGGTATGTAGTGGGGCTCTGGTGTGGTGGTATGGTGAGGGGTACACTGTTGTATTGTATAGTGGTGGTGGTGTGGAGTGGTGCTGTAGTATGGTATGTAGTGGGGCTCTGGTGTGGTGGTATGGTGAGGTGTACACTGTTGTATTGTACAGTGGTGGTGGTGTGGAGTGGTGCTGTAGTATGGTATGTAGTGGGGCTCTGGTGTGGTATGGTGAGGTGTACACTGTTGTAGTGGTGGTGGTGTGGAGTGGTGCTGTAGTATGGTATGTAGTGGGGCTCTGGTGTGGTATGGTGAGGTGTACACTGTTGTATTGTATAGTGGTGGTGGTGTGGAGTGGTGCTGTAGTATGGTATGTAGTAGGGCTCTGGTGTGGTGGTATGGTGAGGGGTACACTGTTGTATTGTATAGTGGTAGTGGTGTGGAGTGGTGCTGTAGTATGGTATGTAGTGGGGCTCTGGTGTGGTATGGTGAGGGGTACACTGTTGTATTGTATAGTGGTAGTGGTGTGGAGTGGTGCTGTAGTATGGTATGTAGTGGTGGTATGGTGAGGGGTACACTGTTGTATTGTATAGTGGTAGTGGTGTGGAGTGGTGCTGTAGTATGGTATGTAGTGGGGCTCTGGTGTGGTATGGTGAGGGGTACACTGTTGTATTGTATAGTGGTAGTGGTGTGGAGTGGTGCTGTAGTATGGTATGTAGTGGGGCTCTGGTGTGGTATGGTGAGGTGTACACTGTTGTAGTGGTGGTGGTGTGGAGTGGTGCTGTAGTATGGTATGTAGTAGGGCTCTGGTGTGGTGGTATGGTGAGGGGTACACTGTTGTATTGTATAGTGGTAGTGGTGTGGAGTGGTGCTGTAGTATGGTATGTAGTGGGGCTCTGGTGTGGTGGTATGGTGAGGTGTACACTGTTGTATTGTACAGTGGTGGTGGTGTGGAGTGGTGCTGTAGTATGGTCTGTAGTGGGGCTCTGGTGTGGTGGTATGGTGAGGTGTACACTGTTGTATTGTATAGTGGTGGTGGTGTGGAGTGGTGCTGTAGTATGGTATGTAGTGGGGCTCTGGTGTGGTATGGTGAGGGGTACACTGTTGTATTGTATAGTGGTGGTGGTGTGGAGTGGTGCTGTAGTATGGTATGTAGTGGGGCTCTGGTGTGGTATGGTGAGGTGTACACTGTTGTAGTGGTGGTGGTGTGGAGTGGTGCTGTAGTATGGTATGTAGTGGGGCTCTGGTGTGGTATGGTGAGGTGTACACTGTTGTATTGTATAGTGGTGGTGGTGTGGAGTGGTGCTGTAGTATGGTATGTAGTAGGGCTCTGGTGTGGTGGTATGGTGAGGGGTACACTGTTGTATTGTATAGTGGTAGTGGTGTGGAGTGGTGCTGTAGTATGGTATGTAGTGGGGCTCTGGTGTGGTATGGTGAGGTGTACACTGTTGTATTGTATAGTGGTAGTGGTGTGGAGTGGTGCTGTAGTATGGTATGTAGTGGGGCTCTGGTGTGGTATGGTGAGGTGTACACTGTTGTAGTGGTGGTGGTGTGGAGTGGTGCTGTAGTATGGTATGTAGTGGGGCTCTGGTGTGGTATGGTGAGGTGTACACTGTTGTATTGTATAGTGGTGGTGGTGTGGAGTGGTGCTGTAGTATGGTCTGTAGTGGTGGTATGGTGAGGTGTACACTGTTGTATTGTACAGTGGTGGTGGTGTGGAGTGGTGCTGTAGTATGGTATGTAGTGGGGCTCTGGTGTGGTATGGTGAGGTGTACACTGTTGTATTGTATAGTGGTGGTGGTGTGGAGTGGTGCTGTAGTATGGTCTGTAGTAGGGCTCTGGTGTGGTATGGTGAGGTGTACACTGTTGTAGTGGTGATGGTGTGGAGTGGTGCTGTAGTATGGTATGTAGTGGGGCTCTGGTGTGGTATGGTGAGGTGTACACTGTTGTAGTGGTGGTGGTGTGGAGTGGTGCTGTAGTATGGTATGTAGTGGTGCTCTGGTGTGGTGGTATGGTGAGGTGTACACTGTTGTAGTGGTGGTGGTGTGGAGTGGTGCTGTAGTATGGTATGTAGTGGGGCTCTGGTGTGGTATGGTGAGGTGTACACTGTTGTATTGTATAGTGGTGGTGGTGTGGAGTGGTGCTGTAGTATGGTCTGTAGTAGGGCTCTGGTGTGGTATGGTGAGGTGTACACTGTTGTAGTGGTGATGGTGTGGAGTGGTGCTGTAGTATGGTATGTAGTGGGGCTCTGGTGTGGTATGGTGAGGTGTACACTGTTGTAGTGGTGGTGGTGTGGAGTGGTGCTGTAGTATGGTATGTAGTGGTGCTCTGGTGTGGTGGTATGGTGAGGTGTACACTGTTGTAGTGGTGGTGGTGTGGAGTGGTGCTGTAGTATGGTATGTAGTGGGGCTCTGGTGTGGTATGGTGAGGTGTACACTGTTGTATTGTATAGTGGTGGTGGTGTGGAGTGGTGCTGTAGTATGGTCTGTAGTAGGGCTCTGGTGTGGTATGGTGAGGTGTACACTGTTGTAGTGGTGATGGTGTGGAGTGGTGCTGTAGTATGGTATGTAGTGGGGCTCTGGTGTGGTATGGTGAGGTGTACACTGTTGTAGTGGTGGTGGTGTGGAGTGGTGCTGTAGTATGGTATGTAGTAGGGCTCTGGTGTGGTGGTATGGTGAGGTGTACACTGTTGTATTGTATAGTGGTGGTGGTGTGGAGTGGTGCTGTAGTATGGTATGTAGTGGTGGTATGGTGAGGTGGTATGGTGAGGTGTACACTGTTGTATTGTATAGTGGTGGTGGTGTGGAGTGGTGCTGTAGTATGGTATGTAGTAGGGCTCTGGTGTGGTATGGTGAGGTGTACACTGTTGTAGTGGTGGTGGTGTGGAGTGGTGCTGTAGTATGGTCTGTAGTAGGGCTCTGGTGTGGTGGTATGGTGAGGGGTACACTGTTGTATTGTATAGTGGTAGTGGTGTGGAGTGGTGCTGTAGTATGGTCTGTAGTGGTGGTATGGTGAGGTGTACACTGTTGTATTGTACAGTGGTGGTGGTGTGGAGTGGTGCTGTAGTATGGTATGTAGTAGGGCTCTGGTGTGGTGGTATGGTGAGGTGTACACTGTTGTATTGTATAGTGGTGGTGGTGTGGAGTGGTGCTGTAGTATGGTATGTAGTGGGGCTCTGGTGTGGTATGGTGAGGTGTACACTGTTGTATTGTATAGTGGTGGTGGTGTGGAGTGGTGCTGTAGTATGGTATGTAGTGGGGCTGTGGTGTGGTATGGTGAGGTGTACACTGTTGTATTGTATAGTGGTGGTGGTGTGGAGTGGTGCTGTAGTATGGTATGTAGTGGGGCTGTGGTGTGGTATGGTGAGGTGTACACTGTTGTATTGTATAGTGGTGGTGGTGTGGAGTGGTGCTGTAGTATGGTATGTAGTGGGGCTGTGGTGTGGTATGGTGAGGTGTACACTGTTGTATTGTATAGTGGTGGTGGTGTGGAGTGGTGCTGTAGTATGGTCTGTAGTAGGGCTCTGGTGTGGTGGTATGGTGAGGGGTACACTGTTGTATTGTATAGTGGTGGTGGTGTGGAGTGGTGCTGTAGTATGGTATGTAGTGGGGCTCTGGTGTGGTATGGTGAGGTGTACACTGTTGTATTGTATAGTGGTGGTGGTGTGGAGTGGTGCTGTAGTATGGTATGTAGTAGGGCTCTGGTGTGGTGGTATGGTGAGGGGTACACTGTTGTATTGTATAGTGGTAGTGGTGTGGAGTGGTGCTGTAGTATGGTCTGTAGTGGGGCTCTGGTGTGGTGGTATGGTGAGGTGTACACTGTTGTATTGTATAGTGGTGGTGGTGTGGAGTGGTGCTGTAGTATGGTATGTAGTGGGGCTCTGGTGTGGTGGTATGGTGAGGTGTACACTGTTGTATTGTATAGTGGTGGTGGTGTGGAGTGGTGCTGTAGTATGGTATGTAGTGGGGCTCTGGTGTGGTGGTATGGTGAGGGGTACACTGTTGTATTGTATAGTGGTGGTGGTGTGGAGTGGTGCTGTAGTATGGTATGTAGTGGGGCTCTGGTGTGGTGGTATGGTGAGGTGTACACTGTTGTATTGTACAGTGGTGGTGGTGTGGAGTGGTGCTGTAGTATGGTATGTAGTGGGGCTCTGGTGTGGTATGGTGAGGTGTACACTGTTGTAGTGGTGGTGGTGTGGAGTGGTGCTGTAGTATGGTATGTAGTGGGGCTCTGGTGTGGTATGGTGAGGTGTACACTGTTGTATTGTATAGTGGTGGTGGTGTGGAGTGGTGCTGTAGTATGGTATGTAGTAGGGCTCTGGTGTGGTGGTATGGTGAGGGGTACACTGTTGTATTGTATAGTGGTAGTGGTGTGGAGTGGTGCTGTAGTATGGTATGTAGTGGGGCTCTGGTGTGGTATGGTGAGGGGTACACTGTTGTATTGTATAGTGGTAGTGGTGTGGAGTGGTGCTGTAGTATGGTATGTAGTGGTGGTATGGTGAGGGGTACACTGTTGTATTGTATAGTGGTAGTGGTGTGGAGTGGTGCTGTAGTATGGTATGTAGTGGGGCTCTGGTGTGGTATGGTGAGGGGTACACTGTTGTATTGTATAGTGGTAGTGGTGTGGAGTGGTGCTGTAGTATGGTATGTAGTGGGGCTCTGGTGTGGTATGGTGAGGTGTACACTGTTGTAGTGGTGGTGGTGTGGAGTGGTGCTGTAGTATGGTATGTAGTAGGGCTCTGGTGTGGTGGTATGGTGAGGGGTACACTGTTGTATTGTATAGTGGTAGTGGTGTGGAGTGGTGCTGTAGTATGGTATGTAGTGGTGGTATGGTGAGGTGTACACTGTTGTATTGTACAGTGGTAGTGGTGTGGAGTGGTGCTGTAGTATGGTATGTAGTGGGGCTCTGGTGTGGTGGTATGGTGAGGTGTACACTGTTGTATTGTATAGTGGTGGTTGTGTGGAGTGGTGCTGTAGTATGGTCTGTAGTGGGGCTCTGGTGTGGTGGTATGGTGAGGTGTACACTGTTGTAGTGGTGGTGGTGTGGAGTGGTGCTGTAGTATGGTATGTAGTGGGGCTCTGGTGTGGTATGGTGAGGTGTACACTGTTGTAGTGGTGGTGGTGTGGAGTGGTGCTGTAGTATGGTATGTAGTGGGGCTCTGGTGTGGTATGGTGAGGTGTACACTGTTGTATTGTACAGTGGTGGTGGTGTGGAGTGGTGCTGTAGTATGGTCTGTAGTGGGGCTCTGGTGTGGTGGTATGGTGAGGTGTACACTGTTGTATTGTATAGTGGTGGTGGTGTGGAGTGGTGCTGTAGTATGGTATGTAGTGGGGCTCTGGTGTGGTATGGTGAGGGGTACACTGTTGTATTGTATAGTGGTGGTGGTGTGGAGTGGTGCTGTAGTATGGTATGTAGTGGGGCTCTGGTGTGGTATGGTGAGGTGTACACTGTTGTAGTGGTGGTGGTGTGGAGTGGTGCTGTAGTATGGTATGTAGTGGGGCTCTGGTGTGGTATGGTGAGGTGTACACTGTTGTATTGTATAGTGGTGGTGGTGTGGAGTGGTGCTGTAGTATGGTATGTAGTAGGGCTCTGGTGTGGTGGTATGGTGAGGGGTACACTGTTGTATTGTATAGTGGTAGTGGTGTGGAGTGGTGCTGTAGTATGGTATGTAGTGGGGCTCTGGTGTGGTATGGTGAGGTGTACACTGTTGTATTGTATAGTGGTAGTGGTGTGGAGTGGTGCTGTAGTATGGTATGTAGTGGGGCTCTGGTGTGGTATGGTGAGGTGTACACTGTTGTAGTGGTGGTGGTGTGGAGTGGTGCTGTAGTATGGTATGTAGTGGGGCTCTGGTGTGGTATGGTGAGGTGTACACTGTTGTATTGTATAGTGGTGGTGGTGTGGAGTGGTGCTGTAGTATGGTCTGTAGTGGTGGTATGGTGAGGTGTACACTGTTGTATTGTACAGTGGTGGTGGTGTGGAGTGGTGCTGTAGTATGGTATGTAGTGGGGCTCTGGTGTGGTGGTATGGTGAGGGGTACACTGTTGTATTGTATAGTGGTAGTGGTGTGGAGTGGGGCTCTGGTGTGGTATGGTGAGGTGTACACTGTTGTAGTGGTGGTGGTGTGGAGTGGTGCTGTAGTATGGTATGTAGTGGGGCTCTGGTGTGGTATGGTGAGGTGTACACTGTTGTAGTGGTGGTGGTGTGGAGTGGTGCTGTAGTATGGTATGTAGTGGGGCTCTGGTGTGGTATGGTGAGGTGTACACTGTTGTATTGTATAGTGGTGGTGGTGTGGAGTGGTGCTGTAGTATGGTCTGTAGTAGGGCTCTGGTGTGGTATGGTGAGGTGTACACTGTTGTAGTGGTGATGGTGTGGAGTGGTGCTGTAGTATGGTATGTAGTGGGGCTCTGGTGTGGTATGGTGAGGTGTACACTGTTGTAGTGGTGGTGGTGTGGAGTGGTGCTGTAGTATGGTATGTAGTGGTGCTCTGGTGTGGTGGTATGGTGAGGTGTACACTGTTGTAGTGGTGGTGGTGTGGAGTGGTGCTGTAGTATGGTATGTAGTGGGGCTCTGGTGTGGTATGGTGAGGTGTACACTGTTGTATTGTATAGTGGTGGTGGTGTGGAGTGGTGCTGTAGTATGGTCTGTAGTAGGGCTCTGGTGTGGTATGGTGAGGTGTACACTGTTGTAGTGGTGATGGTGTGGAGTGGTGCTGTAGTATGGTATGTAGTGGGGCTCTGGTGTGGTATGGTGAGGTGTACACTGTTGTAGTGGTGGTGGTGTGGAGTGGTGCTGTAGTATGGTATGTAGTAGGGCTCTGGTGTGGTGGTATGGTGAGGTGTACACTGTTGTATTGTATAGTGGTGGTGGTGTGGAGTGGTGCTGTAGTATGGTATGTAGTGGTGGTATGGTGAGGTGGTATGGTGAGGTGTACACTGTTGTATTGTATAGTGGTGGTGGTGTGGAGTGGTGCTGTAGTATGGTATGTAGTAGGGCTCTGGTGTGGTATGGTGAGGTGTACACTGTTGTAGTGGTGGTGGTGTGGAGTGGTGCTGTAGTATGGTCTGTAGTGGTGGTATGGTGAGGTGTACACTGTTGTATTGTACAGTGGTGGTGGTGTGGAGTGGTGCTGTAGTATGGTATGTAGTGGGGCTCTGGTGTGGTATGGTGAGGTGTACACTGTTGTATTGTATAGTGGTGGTGGTGTGGAGTGGTGCTGTAGTATGGTATGTAGTGGGGCTCTGGTGTGGTATGGTGAGGTGTACACTGTTGTAGTGGTGGTGGTGGTGGTGTGGAGTGGTGCTGTAGTATGGTATGTAGTGGGGCTCTGGTGTGGTGGTATGGTGAGGGGTACACTGTTGTATTGTATAGTGGTGGTGGTGTGGAGTGGTGCTGTAGTATGGTATGTAGTGGGGCTCTGGTGTGGTGGTATGGTGAGGGGTACACTGTTGTATTGTATAGTGGTGGTGGTGTGGAGTGGTGCTGTAGTATGGTATGTAGTGGGGCTCTGGTGTGGTGGTATGGTGAGGGGTACACTGTTGTATTGTATAGTGGTGGTGGTGTGGAGTGGTGCTGTAGTATGGTATGTAGTGGGGCTCTGGTGTGGTATGGTGAGGTGTACACTGTTGTAGTGGTGATGGTGTGGAGTGGTGCTGTAGTATGGTATGTAGTGGGGCTCTGGTGTGGTATGGTGAGGTGTACACTGTTGTATTGTATAGTGGTGGTGGTGTGGAGTGGTGCTGTAGTATGGTATGTAGTGGGGCTCTGGTGTGGTATGGTGAGGTGTACACTGTTGTAGTGGTGATGGTGTGGAGTGGTGCTGTAGTATGGTATGTAGTGGGGCTCTGGTGTGGTATGGTGAGGTGTACACTGTTGTAGTGGTGATGGTGTGGAGTGGTGCTGTAGTATGGTATGTAGTAGGGCTCTGGTGTGGTGGTATGGTGAGGGGTACACTGTTGTATTGTATAGTGGTGGTGGTGTGGAGTGGTGCTGTAGTATGGTATGTAGTGGGGCTCTGGTGAGGTGTACAGTATTGTATTGCATAGTAGTGGAGTGGTGCTGTAGTATGGTATGTAGTGGGGCTCTGGTGTGGTATGGTGAGGTGTACACTGTTGTATTGCATGGTAGTGGTGTGGTGTATAGTGGTGGTCTAGTGTGTGGTGTGTAGTGGTGGTATCTTCATGGTGTAGTGTATTGTGATATATTATAGAGTAGTAGTGGTGGTGTAGTGGTGATGTATAATAGTGCTGTCGTATGGTGTAGTGTATGTATATTTTACAGTGGTATGTTATATGATATTGTTAATCAACATACTCTCTCTCTCCACCTTGTTTCTATATATAACAGTATGTCTTTAAGATCCTGTCTACCCCTAAAGTAACTAAAATGACCCTGTCTTTCTCTATATATATTGCAGCATGTTTTTAAGACCATGTCCACCTTTAGAGTAACTAAAATGACCTTGTCTTTCTTTTGATATATTACAATATGTTAAGACCCTGTCCACCCCTAAGGTAACTGAAGTGATCCTGTCTTTCTCTATATATATTACAATATGTTTTTAAGACCCTGCCCTTCTACAAAGGAACTAAAGTGTCTCTGTCTTTATATATGTTAACAGTATGTCTGTCTTTAAAACCCTGTCCACCTCTAAGGTAACTAAAATGACCCTGTCTTTATATTTTACAGTATGTTTTTAAGACCCTGCCCTCCCCTAAAGGAACTAAAGTGAAGACAGTCCATGAAGAATTGGCCAAAAACCTCACAGTTCTACTTCGCCCCATAAATGCTGATCAGTCGGTGGTCAGCCGTTTCCTTAAACATTCCTGGTTCTTTTTTGAAATTCTAATCAAAAGTATGGCTCAATACCTCATTGAAACGGAGAGGATCAAGGTAAGTAGTCAGTTCCTTCCTTCCATGACCATCACCACCAAACTAGCCAAACATACATATCATTTAACATTCGTTTTCCCTGCTAGCAAAGGGTGGCCAGGCCATCACAGACCAATATATTTGTGTGTGTGTAGTTAAGATATAATATTAGTCTTATCAGCTGCACACACATGCATATTATTAGCTCTACATACACACACATATTAGTTTGTATAAGCTACACTTTCATCTTTATATATATTACTTTTTATTATCTAACTCACACACACATATCATCATCATCATCGTTTAACGTCCAACCTACGCTAGCATGGGTTTGACGGTTTTGTTCCATGTGATGCAGGAATGGTCGGGAGACCGTGTCTCGCTTGTACGCAAGTGTCTCTGGCAGGTCTTCTATGGCTGGATGCCCTTCCTAACACCAACCACCTTTACAGTGTGGACTGCGAGCCTTTTTACCGTGTCTCCTTCACGACCACCTTACAGTGTGGACTGGGTGCTTTTTGTTGTGTCATCGACATACATATATATGGATTTATTAGCTACACTCACACACACATATATATTGTTTTATTAGCTACACACATATATTAGTTTTTCTAAGCTACAATGCAGCAACAAAACATTTTAAGACCATTTTCTTTGCTAAAACAGGGTCAGCCTTGTGGGCCCCATCACAGGTTTTATACACACCTCTGGGTCCTTTCTGAGGAATATTTTATGGCCAACCCTTTTAATCACCCTCTTACCAGGTATACAACTTATTCTAAGCTAGTTACACACATATATTAAGCTTATCATTTCTAAAAATGATTAACCCTTTTGATGCCATACTATCTGAAACTGCCCTTGGTTCTGTAATAAAATTTGATTATTTTAAAGTGTTTATATTTATCTTACATCAACATTTTATGTTCCAAACGTCAGCATAAAAATAAGAAACTTTATAAAAGAAATATTACTAAATACATTCAAATTTAACCCTTTATCATTTACATTACTCTATATTTATTATTGTATTTTCATGGTTAAGGCTTTATTTCACATAATATCGATTTTGATATTATTTATTTTGAGAACAGTACCTTAATGTAGGTATGAGAGGCAGGGTACGGTTGGTTTGAACAGAAAGAGGTGAGAGAATTCTGCCAGATATGACCAGTTTAAATGCTAAAGGGTTAATAATGAAAAGCTAATTACTTTACTTAATCTCTCAAATTCTTGATTATTTTCGAAATTATTTCAAAATCATAGCAATATTGGAATTATGGTAAGAAAAGGGTTAAATGTTGCTAATGTTAATATTATCAATATTTCCTGCCAATTCTTTAGATGCCAAGAAATGAAAGATTCTCTTCAGACTATCAGTTCCGTATCCAGAACTTGATCCAAGCCATTTACCCTCATCTCTACCAGAAACAGGATGATATTTTAATGGATGCCAAAACTGCCAACCACAGCCTTGCCACATTTATCAAGGTAAATATTTCTTATATCGCACCTTATATATATAGGTCCCAGAAACCTAACTGAGATTTTTATCGATTATATTGATTCTAATCAACAAGAGACAGTCCAGGTTAGTTTTCGACCTTTCTGTATCTATTGTTGTGGTATATGTATGGCCACTGCTTTCGGTCATTTTTCTTGGTGTCACACTTTTTAACTGTTGTGTTTACTCTGGACAATAATATATTAACTATTTGCTCCATTAAGTGCTTTGTGTGGTTTCCTCAAACAACTCAAATAGTACATGCTGTATGGCAGGTACAACTTCGGTTTATACCTTATACATATATATATATATATATATATATATATATATATATATATATATATAGTAATAATTCATTTTTTAATTTGTTTTGCCAAATTTCTTTCTTATCTGAAAACATGTTTTGAAACAGATATTGTTATATTTTGGGTGGGTCATGCTGCCAATAAAAACACATGCACCTGTTGGTTTTCACTTCAATTTATTATAAGTTTCGGGTTGGTTTGGTTCGATAATTGGAAGGTTGTTTATATATTGTCAAAGCTCTTTTGTCACACATTCTGTGACCTCCTCAGTTACTAGGTTTTTATTTTGTGTCCTTTGTTCTGTCCTACATCTTCTTGTCTTTGTGTGTTGTGTGCTTAATTTGTGCATGCATTACATCCAAGGTGTAGAGCAACTCAAGTCTGTAGGGTGAGTTTGAATATAAACATTTAAGTCAGTACTACATATTGTCTATATGCTTCAGTTTGTACCCATGGGAGGTCGGGTACTCTGTATTACTGCGTGACGCCAGAAGTCACGGTCGTGTGTCATTTTTTTTAATAATTATATATATACATATATATATATATATATACATATATATCATCATTCATTCATCATTTCCTTTTACGTCCGCTTTTTCCCTGCTTGCAAGGGTGGGACGGGGACTGATTCTGGCTTGATTTCTACAGCTGGATGCCCTTCCTAACACCAACCTCATTTACAGTGAGTGCTGGGTGCTTTTTTGCCGTGGCACCTCCACGGCCACTTTGCAGTGGAATGATAGGGACCCCAGCCCCTATCATCTCATTTCTACAGCTGAGTAAACTGGAGCAAATTGAAATAAAGTCTCTTGCTCAAGGAAACAACACATCACCCGGTCTGAGAATTGAACTCACAACCTTTTGATTGCAAGGCCAATGCTCTAACTACTGAGCCATGTGCCTCCATTATATTTAAATCAATTAAATCATGTGAATCCATATTGCTGGTTTGAGAACTGATGAGGGTGAAAATGTGTGTGTGTGTAAACTTGTCTTGTACATCACCTTTCTTTATTTCTTTTTCCATTCTCTTCTGTGTGCCTGCACACTCCTCCTCCTCTTTGTCATTTCTATATTTCATCTGCCTGATGCCCACATTGACCACTAGCGGCTGGTCTCTGTCCACTGAGATATTTTTGCATTTAGCTGTTTTAACAGCTGTTTTAGCAATGATTTTTCTTGTTTTGTCTCAATCAGTGACAACATTGTTTTTCCATTTATATATATATATCATCATCATCATACGTCCGCTTTTCCCTGCTTGAAAGGGTGGGATGGGAACTGATTCTAGCTTGATTTCTACAGCTGGATGCCCTTCCTAACACCAACCTCATTTACAGTGAGTGGTGGGTGCTTTTTTTCTGTGGCGCCTACACGTCCACTTTACAGTGTGGGCTGGGTGCTTTTTGGCCATGGCACCTCCACGAGCACTTTGCAGTGGGATGATAGGGACCCCAGTCCTATCATCTCATTGAGATGATAGGAGTAAACTGGAGCAATATGAGAATTGAACTCACAACCTTTCGATTGCAAGCCCAATGCTCTAACAACTAAGCCATGTGCCTCCATCTATATATATATATATATATATATATATATAAAATTTAAAAAAAACACACAGTCCACGCTGTAATGTGGCCGTGTAGGTAACACAGTAAAAACCTCCCAGTTCCACACTGTAAATGTGGTTGGTGTTAGGAAGGGCATCCAGCCGTAGAAAACCCGCCAGACAGTCCTATGCGAGCAAGACAACCACTCTTGCCTCAAGTGGGAAAACCCCCGTCCAAACCCATGCAAGCGTGGAATATGGACGTTAAACGATGATGATGAGATATATATATTATATAACAAAGGTGTGGTAAGATACCAGGTGGACCATAATGCACCAGAGTACTTGATACTTAGGGTAGTAGAGTGGGTAATAGGAAAATAGTCAGGACCCCAATGGCTGAGCTCTGGCCTAGCTGTTGGAACGGCCGGAACTCAACTGTCGGGGTCTGGACTCTTTTCATATATATATATATTATAATAATAATAATAGTGAGTATAATCAAAGTTACAA
>OZ024749.1:27672371-27702371 GCA_964016885.1 Eledone cirrhosa | reverse complement strand
TCAAATGTTTTCTCTATTCTCTGTTTGTGTATGCCATAATCCCTTTATTGATTAACTAATTATGCAATCCACATCTGATGATGTCGCCAGGATCTTACGTAAAGAAGCCATTGATATAGTGTTTTTTGCAACAATATAACTTTAAAAGAATATTACTAGTCCTGTTATTTTAATCAAATTAATATTTAACTCCATTCCTGCACCAGCCACAGGATTCAACATCGATGGATGAGTTGCATAATGTAGAGTGCTTTTCATACCATTACATCATGGTTAACTAAATGAAATGACCAGTTCTAGCCATTTGTGAACCACAAAAAAAAAATGAATATATATGTATATATATTTGCATGTCTGTAAGTTTGTGTATGTGTCTGTGTCTAAATATTGTTTGTAACAGTTGTAAAATGTCTCTCTTCTCTTTATAACTGACAGATGTCCAGTTGGAAGGTAAAATTTGCTTCTCTGATGCTGTCTCTGCATCCAGACTGCATCGTTTTCGTATTATTTTTAATATTGTGTGTCATGTAGCCAGGCGCTTACCAAAATCATTTTTTTAATTAAAAAAAAAAATCACCTTAGTGTTTTTTAGTATTGGTCACTGATCAATAACTGATCATTCAATCACTTAATAACACTTCCTCTTTTCCTCTCTTATTTTCTTTCTTTGCAGTTTTTCTTTCGGTTTTTTTGTTTTTCATTTTGTTTTTTCCTTTTCCTTTTCCTTTTCCTTTTCTTTTCTCTCCGACTTGTGTATTTTTATTGTTATTGTTGTTGTTTTGCCCTCCTCTTGGTGATTTTTTTATCTGTCTGTGGGGTGGGACCATTCACTGACATTTTGTTCCTGTTATACATACATATACATATATACATGTTTATACATATATACATTTCTATATAAGCCAGAATGGATGCAGTAAAAACCAGTTAAACCATTACTCACCAGAGTACTCGATACTTGGGGTAGTAGAATGGGTAATATGAAAGATTCGTAAAAGTGCAAACATGAAATGAATATATGAAACAATGTGTATTGTAATATTTGGGCATCCAAGTAAAATACATTCAACTCTGCAATTATAGCATCGAGGGCTGTCGTTCCTTATAGAGATGTTTTTCAACTTAGTATAGACAAATGTTACCTAATCATATTTATTATACATATTTCTGTGGCACCAGTGTGGATCTGTTATGCAATCGTTACAACAGCATCAAATTTTAACACAATTATGTGAGTGGGTTGATATATCATGGGCTAAAGCTACTATGTTTGGGAAAGTCCAGTGAACATATATATATATATTGATTGATTGATTGACTTGTACCTAAGGCTATGATAAATGATACTTCTCTAAGATGCCATCATGTGTGATGAAATCTGAGTCCTCATGATTGCAAAGTGAACTTCTCAACCACTCAACCATATCTACGTCTTATATGCATCCCCACTACTACTTTTCGTGATCCACCACTCCAAGTTGGGAACAGTTACATCATATTGTCTGATATTGTTGTTATTAGCCCTGTAGTTTCACAACTGTTAGGTGTCTTTTCATGTTTTGAGTCACACATTAGATATTATAGATAATATTTTTGTTGTCATTTAGCTTGCACACTTTCTGTTTAGTCTATGTTGCTAAATCTTGTGTTGTAAAGCAATTGACATGTCATCACTCTGCCACCACTGTCTCTGTCTCTCTGTCTGTCTCTCTGTCTATCTCTCTGCCCACACTCTCTTCCACAGTCATGTGTCTCTGTCTTTGTCTCTCCGTCTATCTCTCTGCCCACACTGCTTCACAGCCAGAAGCTCAGTTTTACGAAAATCTTCCTCAATATTTGTTGTATATTTCTTTATCATTTTAATCAATGTCATTGTTTTTTGTGTATTTTTTCAATATATATTTATACACACACACACACCTACACACACATATATTTTACCTCAATGAACATCTAGTTTTACTCTAATGAAGAGATCATCAGGAGCTAATGTTTTCCCAAAAGCCATCGGTTTGTATTTTACAAGTTAACTAACAGATGTTTTAAATTTCAATGGTCTCTTCATTGCCATGAAATGATAAGAGTTTTGTTTAGCTAAAAGTTATAACAACAAATATATTATCAACAGATAAAACAACTGTATATGTATTGAGTACTTAGTTTAACTTGCTCTTTATAGTTTTTAAGCTAAGAAAATCGAAATATATATGTATGAGTGCATGCATATGTGTATATGTGTGATCGGTAGATAGTATCAGCAATGGAAAGGCCATTGTTGTAGCCTTCTAAAATAATTACACTATTTTATAAACTTGACACAATTCTTCAAGCAAACTACAATACCATCTCATACACACACACATTCATACACTCACACATACACACATATCCTTTCTTCTTTCTAATGAAGGACTAATGTCAGAAATATTATGACACTTTTATTACTTTTTTAACATTAAACTAATGTAGTGTAGTTAATTATTATATATGCGTGTGTGTATTTATAATATTTATCTCTGACTCACCTCTCTAGATATATCATAGTAAATTCTAAATTTTTGCAACAATATCTCCACTAGTAAAGGATACTACAAACATTTGAATTAACAAACCTTTTTGTAGATATTTCCTTCTTAGCCATTATGGGATGTTAACAGTTAATATTGTGTTTGTTTTCACTTCAAATCAATATAGAATCTTATGGCTGTAATCAGGATATGTAATGTTATGTAATAAAAGGTCATCTAAATACATTGTTTTGTGTATATATATTGTTGTGATGTAGACAACAAATTGATAGTCATTGGAACGTCGGATAGATTGATTTGTGGTATTCGTTCCAGCTCTCTGCTATCCGAGTTCAAATCTTGCTGAGATCAACTAAATATATATTGTAGTGGCATAGACAGCAAATCGACAGAATCAGTAGAATGTCAGATAGAATGCTTTGTGATATTCCTTCCATCTCTCTGTTCTCTAATCCCACTGAGGTCAACTAAATACAACATTTTGTGTATATATATATATTGTAGTGGCATATATATTGTTGTGTATATATATTGTAGTGGTATAATTTCTGTATATATGTGTTTGAAGAGATGTAGTGGGGTGGTGGTGTGTATAATTTGTATATATGTGTGTGTGTTTGTAGAGGCATAGTGAGGAGGTGTTGGCTGTGTATATATATTGTTGTGAGACAATGGGGAGGTATTGTGGTATTGGTTATATATAATTTCTGTATATGTGTTTGAAGAGTTGTAGTCAGGTGGTGTTGTGTATATGTGTGTTTTGAGGCACAGTCTAGAGGTGTTGTGGTGTTGGTTGTTTATAATTCCATCATCATGTATATATATATATTGTAGTGAGACAGTGAGGAGGTGCTGTGCATATGTGTTTGTAGAGGCACAGTGGTGTTGTGTTGTAATATTGGTTATGTATAACTGATGTTTTGGAGAGGAGATGGGCTCCACCGGATTTAAAGTGGCTCTGTCAGGAGTTATAGGTCCATATATATATATAGAGAGAGAGAGAGGGGGGAGGTTAGTTCCACAACAGTTAATTAACCATTGCCGAGGACAATTTGTTTCACCTTACGGAACTAGCCTCTACTGAACTCATCCAATGGACTGAGTGCTCTACTACTGTGGATATAACCTCCCTGTGTATATGTGTGTGTGTGTGTGTGTGTGTGTGTGTGTGTGTGTGTGTGTGTGTGTGTGTGTGTGTGTGTGTGTGTGTATATACACACACACACACATTATATAACTATTAAGACCAGTTACTTGGTACCATACCAGGTTTATTACTACTATATATATGTATATAGATGTGTATGTATGTATAATTCGTGTATAGGAGTGTATATTAACTAAACATCTGGGACAGTTTATCTCGTGTATTTTGTGAAATATATCTTTGTCTAGTTTTCTTTTGTCTCTCTTTTTTGTCTTAATTCTTATCTCAATCTTTTCTTTTCCCTTTCTCAAACCTTTCTCTGTCTTCACTCATGATTTATTTATTTAATTGTTTTTTTGCTTCTACAGTTTTTAATTTGAATTTAAAGTGCTATAATTCCACTAACCCTTAATATATATTGTTTTGTGTTTCTAAGCTGGTTATGTAGTGCTTTGCCCCTCCCATCCCCCAACCCACAAGGTGCTATTTATATTAACAATCAATTATGCTGCTACCTCATTTGATAGCATCATCAATTAGCAACAAAAATGCATTTTAACCCTTTCGATATCAACCCAACTAAAACTGCCCCTGGTTCTATATTACAAAAACTGCTTGTTTTAAAGTGTTCATACTTGCATTAAAACCTTCAATAATGAATTTTATTTAAAAACTTTTGTCAAATTATATTTGAAATCTTCCAGTTTAATAACGAGGAAGTTAATTTATATTACTAAATTTCTTACATTTCTTTTAATTATCTTTAAAATTAATTGAAACACATAGGAAATGTTTTTTAATAGAAATATGGTAATGAAAGGGTTAACAATGATCAAATATTGAATTCTTGCTGTCCATTTGAGGCAATTTTAGGCTGTTTTGCCTCCATTCTGACCATGCCCCTCCAGTAAATAGTCAATTTATCAATTGCTTTCTAGTATTATTTTCTTTGTTGCTGTTGTTGTTTGTATTTTTACCAATATTATTAGTATTAGTAGTTGCTTAAACATAGATACATTTTTTTCCCTTTAACCCTTTAGCATTTACATTACTCTATGTATGTTCACGGTAAAGTCTTTATCTCACATAATATCGAATCTATGAGATTTTGATATTTATTTTGAGAACAATACCTTAACATCAGTATGAGTGGCTAGTTACAGCCAGTTTGAACAGAAAGAGGTGAGAGAATTCTGGCCAGATACAGCTGATTTAAATGCTAAAGGGTTAAACATAGATTTATTTTTTCCCCTTTAACAGACTTTTGCACAGCTTCACTTTGTTTGATTCCACCTTGGCATTATGGAATATATCACGTTTACTAATTCTTCACCTCCGATATGCTTATTTCATTATATCATATTTTTGATATTTATTCTCCATGAGACAGAGAGAAATTGGTTAACTTTCTTTATTATTATTATTATCATCAACTGTTGTTGTTGCTGTTACTGCTATTATTATTGTTGTTGTTACCCCATCAACAATAATTTTACTCGATATGTTTTCCAGCCATCTTCAGTGGGCTGCATTATTATTGTGGATTGGCAGTATCGGTAGAGAGTCGGACACCATGCTTTGAAGCATAGAGTTACGTCCCTTTATGATCTGAGTTCAAATCCCGCCGAGGTTAACTTTGCCTTTCATCCTTACGGGGTCGATAAAATAAAGTACCAGTAATGCACTGGGTAATTGGTGGCCTTGTGCCAAATGTAGAAACAATTATTATTACTATTCTTATTATTATACATTGTCATAGAAAAGTTTTATATTGAACAGCACTGCCTATATATATATATATATATATATATATACACATACATACATACACACACTATTATGTAATATACATACAATTCAATTTAACACGGTGCTTAATGTTTGTAATAATTTCTGCCTTTTGCCAGGTGAGCTGTTGCTGATATTTTTTTTGTGACAAAAGAAAAATATTTATATAATTTATATATAAATAATTGAAGTTATATGTATATATGTTTAAGTTATATATATCTTTATATATCTACCTATCTACATATATATATATGATATATATATGTTTTATGTATTTCCGTAGAAAGGGTAAAGGAAAGAAGAGTGCTTTATGTATAGTACAGAGCTATTTAATCATATAATAAACAACACGATATAATTGTTCCATTACCCAAGGTAACAGAAACATCCAGTATGCTCATCAGATGAAATATTTCATCTGATGAGCGTACTGGATGTTTCTGTTAGGATCGTCTAGTTTTGTGAAACCTCGGGTAATGGAATAATTATATCATGTTGTTTATTATATAATTATATATATATATGCACACATACAAAGTGTTGCAAAGAATTAAAAACATTAAATATCATTTGAGATGTAAATATCCCAGAGACTACCACTATATATTGTGAATTAATCTTATAATGTTGAGAAATTTTGAAGAATAAATCTTATGTTGCTCCACATTAAGATTGCTTAGTCTTGTCCTAGACTTTGTAGTTCCTGAGATATTTACATCTCAAATGATATCTGATTTTTGGAAACACTCTGTATATATATCAAGGGTATAACCTCAACTGAAGAGAGTTATACCAACAAAATTCCAAGCTCTATGTGTTTCCACAATCACAGCAGAGAGAATGAATCAATTCATGAATTCATCAAAGAAATAATTTGTACAATACAATTGTTTCTACATTTGGCACAAGGCCAGCAATTACCCAGTGCATTACTGGTACTTTATTTTATCGGACCCGTAAGGATGAAAGGCAAAGTTAACCTCGACGGGATTTGAACTCAGAATGGCAAAGGCTGTAACTCTATGCGTCAAAGCATGGCGTCCGACCCTCTACCGATACTGCCAATCCACCACCTTTCATCATTCATCATCATTTCATTTTATGTCCGCTTTTTCCCTGCTTGCAAGGGTGGGACGGGAACTGGTTCTGGCTTGATTTCTACAGCTGGATGCCCTTCCTAACACCAACCTTATTTACAGTGAGTGCTGGGTGCTTTTTTGCTGTGGCACCTCCACTTTAGTGTGGGCTGGGTGCTTTTTTGCCGTGGCACCTACACAACCACTTTGCAGTGGAATGATATGAACCCCAGTCCCTATCATCTCATTTCTACAGCTGAGTAAACTGGAGCAATGTGAAACAAAGTGTCTTGCTCAAGGAAACAACACATCACCCGGTCTGAGAATTGAACTCACAACCTTTCGATTGCAGGGCCAATGCTCTAACCACTAAGCCATGTGCCTTTGTACAATATAATGAATTAAACATTGGGTACACAAATCTGATGTGTTGTATAAATGCAGATACACAGAACACTTAAATAACAAGGGACAGAAAAATAAGATGATGAAATTTAAGACAATTCATGGATGCATGGCTCAATGGTTAGAGAATTGGATTTGCAATCATGAGGTTGAGAGTTTGATTCCCTGACTGGGCAATGCTTTATGTCCTTGAGCAAGACATTTTATTTCAAGTTGCTCCTTCTGCCGGGAGTTGCGACCACCAGATAAAATCAGCAATTGGAAAGACCAATGGAAACATTGTTTCCTTGGTCCAATTTGACATGATCCACCCCACTCAGTAAGCAAATGAGGTCTAGGATATTGTTGATTGATTCCTATTTTGTCTTAAACATATTTCAGCAAGAAAGAGGAGAAAGTTGAAAAATTCGCTTAACTGAATCCCTGGAAGTAACTAATTCAAAAATTTCAAATGGAAAAAATGAGATCCTTATTTCCTGCCCACATAAATTCCCTCTCTTCTAGCATGGTCTATGATCCTACATGGGTACCACAATTTTGTTCAACTCTGGAATTATTACTATATCTGGGAAAGTCCTAATATTTTTTCCCCAATTGCCTAGTGGTAAGGATGTTGGATTTATGATCATAATGTCATAGGTTCAATTCCTGGACTGGGTTGTGTGTTGTGTTCTTGAGCAAAACACTTTATTTCAGGTTGCTCCAGTTTAATCAGCTGAAAATGAGTACCAGCAATAGCTGGAGGTTTAACTTTGCAATGGACTGGCATCCTCTCCAGGGGGGAGTCTTCTACTCTAAGTAGCTTCACACTACAGAAACTGGGATAAGCACCGGCTTGATGAGCTTCCCAGGCTCAAGACAAACTTTAACCCTGCAATGGAATGGCGACCTGTCCAGGGACAAGTCTTTTACTCTCAATCAATTCACACCACAGAAACCAGGATAAGCACCAGCCTAATGAACCTCCCGTGCTCAAGACAGACTGATGAAGGGTGATACCCAGAAACATTAGTGTCTGCAGTTCTGTTTACATGCCAACACAAGAGTAAGAATGAGGGGTTCATTCTACTGACATGGCTTGAAAAATGAGGCTTGTTTACATAATTGCAAACGAAACGAATGTTTTAAAATTCAAAAAACTCAGATTATATATATATATATATATATATATATATATATTCTTTGTGATTAACATTAATATAAAAATAATAATCATGTATAATTATTATAAATGTTTTAGAGAAGGGCCTCAAATTTCATATAGCTTAGGGCCTGAGCAGGTGAGATTCTGGCCCTATAGGTCAATGATTAAAGTTTCATTAATAATTTCTCATTTTCTATTTTCAAAAATATATATTTTACTTTTTATGTTTTTTATTTTTTAATCATAGCATATTTAGAGATCAACAGCGATACTTTAGGTAACAGTTGTTTTATCTTCTTCAATAATCCTTAATCTTATTTATTAATATGCAATATTCTTTAATTCTAATGGTTTCTTACAAATGAAACAGTTCTAGTCCTGTAGAAATAATTTCTATAATAAAATGTCTGCATATATATATATGTGTGTATATGTATATATGTATGTGTATATGTGTATATATATATATATATGTATGTGTATATATATGTATGTGTGTGTGTGCATATACATATGGATATATGCTTATCTATATATTATATGTGCATATATATATTATATATATGCGTGTGTATGTGTGCATATATATACACATGTATGTATATATATATATGTATATACGTGTATATATGCATGTATGTATATAGTTAAAATTTCATTCTCTTTGAATTTGTACTCCCTAAATATTTACTTACAATTTATGTCTATCAAAATTTAATTTTATTCTAGTTTTTAAAGCTTCAATAACATAAAAAATAACCTAAAAAGACCTAATTATCTCATTGTCCATTGTCCTTAAACTATAATAATTCTAGTTAGACAACATTAATTCGCTTGACCCTTTAGCATTTACATTACTCTATATTTACTGTTATATTTCCATGGTAAACACTCATATAATATTGAATTTACAAAATTTTGATGTTATTTATTTTGAGATCAATACTTTAACAGAAGCATGAATAGTTACAGCTGGTTTGAACAGAAAATGGTGAAAGAATTCTAGCTGGATATGGCCGGTTTAAATGCTAAAGGGTTCAAATATATTTTATTATCTATACTGCCTTAGTGTTTTCTACTATGACCAACAATAACCCAAGTATCGTTTACAAATATTAGCTTTTAGTTGTCTATGTAATAGTAAAGCCCTCACCCAATATCTATTATAGTATCTATATTTTTACACTTCTATACATCATCTTAAAATCATTAGTTAGTGGATTCTAGTTTATTAATTCTGTTTCTATATATGTCAGTCATTCTAATATATTGTAAACAGCTTTAAACAATCCCTAAATCGAACTAACATTTAAATATTATGATATTATGTATATGTTGTGTATATGTAGCTGATCTCTCGAATTTTACAAAGTGCTTGGGGGATAAAGTTAATATAAAGAGTGGTGTGCTCATGTACAGAGATGCTATAAAATAGGGTGAAGACCCTTGAAGATGGAAAAAGAAGTTGAGGTCGGCAACTCAGTGTTGTGACCAGTCCAGTCTTTGATGTTGTTGGACCAGGATTTTCTTCGTCTGCCTCTCTTTTGCACTTTGTCAAGCGTGCCTTGAAGGATGGTCTTTGACGAAGAGTCGTGATAGGATACATGACCATACCAGGCAAACCTCTGTCTTTTCACCATAGCAAGGAGTGGCTTCTGTCTGTTTATAATGACTATTTGATATGTTATTTTCAGATGTCATATAATTGTGATATATTTCAATCTTGTTCTTGGAATTGTATATTTTCCTATAATATTCTGTATATGTATTGAAGTCACTCAACATACAGGATTAAGTGAAATTAAGGGTTAAAGGTGAGTTCCTGGGGTCATTGCCGAGATTCTATTATATAGAAACATCTCTGTATATTGATAATGGAGAATGAGCAAGTTTTTCATCATTTCCTGATTTTTTTTCATCTCTTTTTTGCAGAAACATGTGTAAGATAAATAAAATATCTTCAATTTCTTCCTCATGCTTTTCTTTCCATTACATACACACACATACATACATACATACATAGATACTTACATACATGGTGGCTGCAACTCAATTTCGAGTAATGCTTTTTAGTCTGGCTAGGAACTTACCTATGGCCAGCAATACCATACATCGCAAAAATATCACATATCAAGCGATGCCTTTGCTTGAAGCTTTTTTAAGCAAGGAAAGGCTTTTCAGCAGGCCAATCCCGCTCTCTGAACATTGAATGCATTTACTGAAAATGTAGAACTAGTCTACATCATTGGATGCAAACAAAGTCGCAGATTTTATATCAGAATGACCTTCTCCTAGCGAGATGTCTTAATGAAGGCTAGGACTCTCTTGTTCCACAAAATAAAAAGAAAATGCATACATACACACACGTGCACATACACACATTGATTAAAATGATGGGCGAAGACAACAGAAAATGGCCGAAACAGGTCAGTCGCTTCCCATCAGTCGGGACACTTTCTTCAAATATATATGCATACTCACACACACACACACACATATATATATACATATATATATATATAATATATATATATATTACAATGGGTGCATCCGATTCATCGCAATTGACTGATTTAATTGGTATCTTTATTTTGAATTCCTTAAATCGGAAAATTCCTCAACTTCGCGGTGGAATTTATCGGGACGATGGACTTTTTACTATCTTAAATTGCAACATAGTTAACCTTAATATTATTAAGAACAATATACGTGATCTCTTTAACCAACATAACTTAAAAACTGAATTTGATTACAACGTCAAACTAGTTTACTTCTTGGATATATCCCTTAATCTTGACACTGGCCTATATTACCCTTACCATAAAAACAATGAGAATCTAAATTATGTTAATTTTAAATCTAACTACCCCATTAACATTAAAAATGCTATAGTTAGTAATATTGGAAAAAGAATATCAAACCTGTCATCTAATAAAAATATCTTTGATGCTAACGCCAATTACTATAATAATGCGCTTTCTAAAGTCGGTTATCCTGATAAAATCAAATACAGTAAAGAAACCAATCCTAGAAGATCTTACAGTAAAATAATTAATTACGATCATTCCAATAACTTAAATAAAAGACCTAGATACAAAACTATAATCTGGTATAATGCTCCTTTCTCTATTTCTATTAATAATAATATTCCTAAATTATTCTTTAGTGCCTTAAATAAATGCTTCCCTCCCTCACATATCTATAGTAAAATATTTAACAAACATACAATTAAATTTTCCTATTCCACCTCCTCCAACATCTCCAACATAATCTCTAAACACAACAATAAAATATTAAATACTAAATCACTTCCTTCCAACACTGAATGTCATAATAATAGCAGTAGTACTCCCGACATCATTGTAAACTCTAGGCTAGTTTCTGCAAACCCAAATACGACGTCAAACGTAACTTCGTCAAATGTTCTTAATACCAATCTAAATCAGGAAACTATTATTCCTATCGTAAATAACTTCTCCAATCCAATTCCTCCTAGGTCACTTGTTAATAACTCTGTTAATTTCTCTAATCGCAATTGTAATTGCCCTGTTAAAAATAAATGTCCTTTCAACAACCATTGTCTTGAAAAAAACTTAGTCTATGAATGTCAAGTTATAACCGATACCTATTTCGGCTCCACTTCCACTTCCTTCAAAGCTCGTTTTTATAATCACAATTCTTCTTTTAAATACCAACTTAAAAGAACCAACACGGCACTCTCAGAACTCATATGGTCCTTGAAAGACAAAAATATTAACTATAACATCTCTTGGAGGAAAGTTTGTTCTGCCTCTCCCTACTTGAATGCCTCCCTATCCAGAACGTGTAATCTTTGTTTATGTGAGAAATTTACCATTATATCTAATTTAGATTCTATAATAAATAGATGCACTGACTTATTTTCTCTCTACTTGCATAAATTCCACAGAACATTCCATAAAGTATACAGCTAATATCTAATACTTTACCAGTTTAAAATCCTTTTTCTCAAAGGCTTATATATATATATTTCTTTAAAAATATACCAATCTTTCTACTTTATTTCAATATTATTTATTATACATTATATAATACTAGTTACTCATTCTATATCATTCCTATTTATCAATTTACTTTCTTCCTCTTTTCTTTTAATTTCTAGCCTCTAATCTGTACTTTTTCTTCCTAAATACTTCTCAATTCTTATTATTACTCACCACAACATATTCACTCTTCTATCTTTCTTCATACCATTGGCCATAAAATTTTATTATTACCTTTTAAATACTTTATAGCATTACCTTTAAAAATCCTTCGTAAACATAAACATTTTTTTGACGTTAGATTATTCCTTTCATGCTCGTCTGACTTTTACATATTACATATCACAATACATAAAAACAAACTTAAACCCTAACTAATCTCCTTTATTACATTATACTATTACCATTAGAAATTACTTCATAAACATATATATTTTGATGTTAAAGTCTTCTCTTCCTTAAACACTATTTTCTTCTTTGCTTTCTGCGCTCATTTGTAAACAAACTATTTACATATATTACACATACATATTACATTACATAAAAACAAACTTAAACACTAACTAATTCCTCTAAATTCATAATTCATCCACTCTTCTACTTCTTTTCACCTTATATCCTTAATAACATTAATATTTTTATTTTAATAATACATATTAACAATTTCTTTTCATCGCACATATTATTAAACCCTTCAATATACAAACCTTAATTTAATATTATTCTTAATTTTTTCTCTTCATCAATTTTCAAATTCTTTTAAATTATATATTATCTTCCAACGGCTTTTTAACCTCTCTCTGTGAAACAATATATATTTCTTCTCAGTTATAAAGGCTATCTCTCTTTTTCTATCACCCATCTCCCCTATCTCATCCTTCCTTATTACACTCCACCCCCACCATTCTTTACTCTCATCTCCTCCTCTTTTTCATCCTTTCCAACCCCACCCCCTCATTTTTTTCCCAATATCACACATCAATCTTAAATTACTTTTCATATGTTGATTTAAAACTTCACTATTCACAAGTGTTTTTTAACCTTCATATCATGTATCCTTATTTTATCTGACGAAAACGCAAATGTCATCTCATGATATTTGTTTTTGAAATGCGCATAATAAAATACATGGAACTCTTTTAACCATCTTTTGATCTTATATTATATATATATATATATATATATATATATATATATACACACACACATACATACACATAAACTGTGGCCCATTTTTTTCATTCTACATCTCTTCCGCGTCTGACTCTCAACTGACCATAGTACACAACTGACTCTCTATTAACACCACAATTGATTGTTCTAATAGCATAGTCTCTCTGTTCTTTGGTATTGTTTTTGTTTTATTTTGTTTAAGCTTCCTGAAAAGTATTTTAAAGTGTTATGTCATGCTATGTATGAGCAGCAAACTGATCATCTCTATACAGTTATCATACCATATCATGGACCCCGTAACTTTTGTTGGAGTCATAGGAGAGCCAGCATTACATATGGTGTGTCTTGAATATTTTAAACTTGGTGGATCCCTTCTCTCACTCTCTCTCTCTCTCTCTATGTCAGAACACAGCTGATTTCTATGAGAGAAAACAAGAGAGAGAGAAAGGAAAAGACTATGAAACTATTTACTAAATGTAACTAGGTCTGTAACTTTGCAGCATTTAGTTACATCCCTTTGCATTCTGAATTCAAATCCTGCCAAGGTCAGCTTTGCCTTTCATCGTTCCAGGGTAGATGAAACAAAAAAAGGTACCAGTCAATATTGGGGTGGATTTAATCAACCTTTCCTTCTTCGTAAATTGCTAGCTTTGTGCTTAAATCAGAAATTATTATTATTACACACAACAGCAACAACAACAGCTGCAACAACAAGCATTTAAAGGCTATTTTCCATGTTAAAGCAGTGGTTACCCTTGAGAGGCTCCATGAGAAGGTTCATACTCATCATGGGGTTCCTTTTAGGAACCACTGGTTTAGGAAGATATATGTAATATGTACAAATAAAAAAAGGTTTGTAATTTCTTCTAACAATGAAACCGATATTTAAAGTTTGTTACAGATGTCTGTACTAAGCAGTTTTTATTGTTATAAACATGGATATTACATATAAATGAGATATTATTGAAAATAATAACTTGGTAATTAATATATTACTGTATAAACTATGTGTGTGTATATATCAACTCTATATATTCTGTGTATTACTATATAAACTGTGTGTATATATACTCTATATATTACTATATGTGTGTATATATATGCTACATATATATATATTACTATATAAACTATGTGTGTATAAATACTATATATTACTATATGTATGTATATATACTCATATTACTATATGTATGTATATATACTCATATTACTATATGTATGTATATATACTCATATTACTATATGTATGTATATATACTCATATTACTATATGTGTGTATATATACTCATATTACTATATGTGTGTATATATACTTATATTACTATATGTGTGTATATATACACGCTATATATTATTATACATATGTATATATACTGTACATATTCTATATATTACTATATACACTATATGTGTGTATATAAACTTTACATATTCTATATATTATATACACTATATATGTGTATATATACTCTACATATTCTATACATTTATTATGTATTCTATATATGTGTATATAAATCTATATATGGCTATATAAACTATTGGAGCATTGGGTAGTTTTGAAATTCTTAGAAAATGTACAAATTCCAAATGCAGAAAATATTTGCAAATAGTCAATTCCTATAAATACCTTAGAAAATTTGGTAAATTACCCCTAACGACAGCAAAATGTGGCCAGCAGCCACTACAGAGGATTGAACTCTGTATCTCTCAAATTCCAGCTGAGAGCTCTTGCCATTGAGCTAAACAACCTCTGACAGTCATTTAGCTCAATTATTAGAGGGTGTTTAGCTCAATGATCAGAAATCATTTAGCTCAAATATTAGAGGTGATTTAGCTCAATAGCTAGAGCACTCAACCAGAATTTATGGGTTACAGAGTTTGCTGCTCTGTAGCAGATGCTGGCCACTTTTTTCCCTTCTACATAGCGGTATTTTAACTGATTTTCTAAGTTATTAATATATTGTTTTGAAATTATTACTGACTGAGCCTCTCTCTCTCTCTCTCTCTCATATGCTTGATTGCACTGTAATTATTTCTTTGGTTATATACAGATCTGAAACATGACTACACATTATCTGAAGAATATCGAAAGAACCATTATTTAGCTGGGCTGTTGCTACAAGAACTGAAGCTAGCTCTCTATGACAGCAGAGACATCCATAGATGTGCCATCACTGTTCTAAGAAATCAGATTGCCAAACACGCATTTGACAATCGATATTGTGCCAAGGTAGGACTAGATTTCTCTGTTGTTACACAATATATCGAGTAATATTATTATATATTTCACTGTATTTATCTGTCGCTTTGCAGCATAGTTACGTCCCTTTACGGACTGAGTTCAAATCCCGCCGAGGTTAACTTTGCCGTTCATCCTTACGGGGTCGATAAAATAAAGTACCAGTAATGCACTGGGTAATTGCTGGCCTTGTGCCTAAAGTAGAAACAATTATATAACGATATTACACAATATTGTGTTGTTGTATAACTAGATTTCACAGTCGTAATATAACAATATTGCATTATATTGTGTATTTCACTGTATTTCTCTGTCGTTATATAACAATATTATACAATATTGTGTTGTATAACTAGATTTAACTGTCTTTATATAACAGTATTGGTCTATGTTGTGTATTTCACTGTATTCCTCTGTTATCACATAATGATATTACATGATATTGTGTTGTGATATAACTAGATTTCACTCTTGTTATAAAATATTACACTATATTGTGTATTTCACTGTATTTCTCTGTTATTATATACCAATATTATATTATATTGTTTCAAAGTGGGACTAGATTTCATTATAAATTGTATCGATGTATGTATGTCAATATTGTGTTAATGTATGACAATATTGTGGTTATAGGTGACAATAATGCTTACATATGAGGGTATTGTGATTACATATGATGGTAATGTGTTTATATATAACAATACTGTGTTCATATGCAAAGTTAATGTACTTATATATGAGGATATTATATTTATATATAATAATACTGTGTTTATATTTGAGGTCAATGTGTTTACATATGAATTTAATGTGTTTATATATGAGGATATTTTGTTTATATATAACAATACTGTGTTTATATATGAGGTTAATGTGTTTATATATCAAGTCAATGTGCTTATATATCAAGTCAATGTGCTTATATATAAGGATATTTTGTTTATATACATATATCAATATTGTGCCACTGTAGGACTAGATTTCATTGTATATTTTCTGCTAAATCATTATAGTATGTTAAGAGTTAATATTCTTTTAATATCAGTAATATAAAATATTATTAATAATTTAAAAAAATATTAATATAAAAAAGTTGTCTAATTATGTTTCAGAATTTTTTTGTCTTCTTTTTTCCATATTTCTACCCTTAAAAAAAATCATTCCCTCTTTTTTTTTATTTACTTTTATTTTTCTAATTTCTCTTTAAGGGTCACCAAGGCCGGATAGCTGCCTTGTACCTGCCTCTCATCCCTATACTTCTCGAAAGTAAGGATCGACTGATGGACAATGCTGAAAGTGCTACAGGACTGAGTGCTGTCAGCTCGTCAACCCAGAACATAGATCTCAATGCTAGTACTGATGGCCTCACTACTAACACCAACACCACAGATTACCACCACAAAAGTATCTCTGGTATTGATCAAATACACAAAAGGGATTCCTCTTATTTTGATGTCATAGCTGGAAGAGGTGGGGTTTTGTTTTTTTTCTTTTCAGTATTTATCCTCTTCTTCTTCCTTCTCCTCATCATCATCATTGTTGTCATCATCATTCCCCTCCTGATCTTCCTCCCCTCCCCATCTTCCCAAATCTGGCTGTGACCTAATCTGTCACCCAGTTTAACACCACCACTTGGCCCACTTTATTGTTGTAAACATTGAAGCCAGATTTCAGGTTTGGGGATAACTTCCTCCCTTTTGCCCACCTCCGAGGATGTTCCAAAAAGGGTCAACAGCACTGCCCTTCGCTCCCTCATTAAACTGGTTGAAAGAAACACACCACCACCACAATGTTTATCACTCTAAACACTACTAATAACACTGTCTACCTCACCACCATCACCACTACCACTACCTACCTCACCACCATCACCACTACCACTGTCTACCTCACCACCATCACCACTACCACTGTCTACCTCATCACCATCACCACTACCACTGTCTACCTCACCACCATCACCACTACCACTGTCTACCTCACCACCATCACCACTACCACTGTCTACCTCACCACCATCACCACTACCACTGTCTATCTCACCACCATCACCACTACCACTGTCTACCTCACCACCATCACCACTGTCTACCTCACCACCATCACCACTACCACTGTCTACCTCACCACCATCACCACTATCACTGTCTACCTCACCACCATCACCACTACCACTGTCTACCTCACAACCACCATCACTACTATCACCACTGTCTACCTCACCACCACCACCATCACCATCACGACTGTCTACCTCACCACCATCACCACTACCACTGTCTACCTCACAACCACCATCACTACTATCACCATCACAACTACCACGACTGTCAATCACTGTAACCACCACCACCACCGCCGCCACTAACATCTGTCACTCTAGACACCACTACAACCACTGTCTATCACCAACACCACCACTATCACATTAACCCCTTTCCTCCCTTATTCCATTCCATTAGCTGTGTTGTGTCTGCTATTTCTGTCAATGCTGTTATTCTGTCATTACTGTCAATCTGTTAGTCTCTGTTAATACTGTCAATCTGTTATTCTCTGTTAATACTGTTAATCTGTTATTCTCTGTTAATACTGTTAATCTGTTATTCTCTGTTAATACTGTTAATCTGTTATTCTCTGTTAATACTGTTAATCTGTTATTCTCTGTTAATACAGCTCCCCCCCAATCTGTGAGTAACTTGAATCTAGGAGAGCCTGAACAACTAGAATTATTAGCTCTACAGCAGTCCAACTTGGTTATCCAGGCAACTAGAGCTAACAGTTCTTCAAACTCTCATTTAAGGTAAGTCAACTTATCATATTTACACATTTCATCAATATATTTTGATCTGGGAGTTCTTTAGTATACTGACTAACCCATGGGCCTTGTGGTTAGGGTGTTGGACTTACGATCATAATGTTGTGGGTTTGATTTACACATTTCATTAATATATTTTGATCTGGGACCCCGTTAGTATAATGGCTAACCCACTCACCTTGTTGTAAGGGTGTTGGACTTACGATCATAATGTTGTGAGTTCAATTCCCAGGCCAGGTTGTGTGCACATTCTATCAATAAATTTGGGTCTGGGACCCCTTTAGTATAATGGCTAACCCAAATGCCTAGTGGTTGGGGTGTTAAAGTTATGATCATAATGTCATGGGTTTGATTTACACATCTCATCAATATATTTTGGTCTAGGAGCCCTTACTGTAATGGGTTCAATTCGTGGACTGGGTTGTGTTTTATGTTCTTAAGCAAAACACTTCATTTGACATTGCTCCAGTATATTCAGCTGAAAATGAGTACCAGCTGGGGGTTTAACCCTGCAATGGACTGGCATCATGTCCAGGGGGAAGTCTTGTATTCTCAGTTGCTTAACATCACAGAAACCAAGATAAGCATCAGCCTGATGAGCCTCTGGGCTCGAGACACAATTTAGACTTTAGACTCACTTAGTGAGAGTTAGTTGGAGTTATGATGATAATGTCATGGGTTCAATTCCTGGACTGGGTTGTGCGTTGTGTTCTTGAGCAAAACACTTCATTTTACGTGGCTCCAGTATACTCAGATGAAAATGAGTACCAGCACTAGCTGGGGGTTTAACACTGCAGTGGACTGGTGCCCAGTGCAGGGGAAATCTTGTATTCTCAGTTGCACTGGTCTAATGAGCCTCAAGGCTTGAAACAGACTTAACCCATTCACCTGGCATCATTTCAATGTCTGCTCTCCCTGCTAGCATGGGTTGGATGAATCTACATAGACGAAGTCTTTACTGAAGCAGGGATTGGGATCTACATCTTGTTTATGACGACAATGATGACTACATGTTATTAACACATACTCTCTCTTTCTCTCCTTCCTTTCCCCCTCTCTCTCACACACTCACTCTCACACACACTCACTCTCACACACACTCTGTCTCTCTCGCTCTCCCTACTATCTATAAATATCTCTCCCTTTAATATTTATACTTGTCTATCTCTGTCTATCTATCTCTATCGCTCTATCTCACTAATTATACCTGTCTATCTATCTATCTGTCTACCTCTATCTTTTTGACTCCCTAATTATACCTGTCTATCTATCTCTAGAACTCAGTCGATGGGTGGTCCAGTTCAAACAGCCCCATTCCAAACCACCATGTACAGTCGTTACGATAAGTTAGACACCACAGAGGTGAAAGACTTGTTAATCTGTTTTCTACATATTTTAAAATATCTGCCAGAAGGTAAGGACTTTCTCTGTAAACCTTTCAAACTATATTTCTTATTGTCAGGAAACCGTTCTCTCACCTGTACACCTGTACAAACAGTGTTTCCAATATGTTCATTTATAACAAAAAAAGAAAGTGTCTATTTTTAATGTTGATTATCCTACTTAAATCTTTAATCTTGTATTGGTGACCCCACCAAGGTCTTCAATCTTTAATGATGATGGTTACTCTACCAAGATCTTTAGTCCTTAATGTTGTGTAATTTACCAAGATCAACATTTGTTTACCTTACCAAGATCTTCAGTTCTTAATCATGTGAGGGTTACCCTACCAAGATCTTTAGTCTTTAATCATTTGTTTGTTACCCTACCGATACCTTTATGCTTAATCATGTGTTAGTTACTTTACCAAGATTGTCAGCCCTTAATCATGTTAGTTACCCTACCAAGATCTTCAGCCCTTAATCATGTGTTAGTTAACCCTACCAAGATCTTTAGTCCTTAATCATTTGTTAGTTACCCTACCAAGATCCTCAGCCCTTAATCATGTGTTAGTTAATCCTTCCAAGCTCTTCAGTCCTTAATCATGTGTTAGTTAACCCTTCCAATCTCTTCAGTCCTTAATCATGTGTTAGTTAACCCTACCAAGCTCTTCAGCCCTTAATTATGTGTTAGTTAACCCTACCAAGCTCTTCAGTCCTTAATCATGTGAGGGTTGCCCTACTAAGATCTTTAGTCCTCAATCATGTATCATTACCAATATCTTATATTCCAGATATCCTATTGGGATGGTTCAATAATTCTTCAGAATTCAATGTTCTCGATCTGTTCTCCCTTTTAGAGTAAGTAAATATCTTTTATTGGTTTCTTCTTTTATTATATTTCTTTTGCCTTTTTATTTTTTTATTTTTTCCAAATATTCCAAACTTTGAATTCAATATGTGCCTTACTATATATATATACATGTGCGTGTGTGTTTATATGGGTGTGTTACTATATGTGTGTGTACATATGTATATATACATATGTCTATATACATGTCTGTTTATAGCTATTAATATACATATATATATATATATGTGTGTGTGCATGTATAAATTTATATTTATCTATTTTCAGGCTTTGTCTATACCAATTTAGATACGTTGGAAAAAGAAAGATTTTAACTTTGGGGTAGGAAAATATTTTTTTGACTTTTCTCTTCCAGTTTTATTTGAAACTCTGCTACTTAACTGAAACAATTGTAAAAGAATGGAGTAATACTGCCCCACCTTTATTCTCGGGTTGCTTTAAATATATACATAAATAACATTACAATTTGCTCACAATTCTTTATCGGACCATGACACAAAACAATCGGCAACGCCATCAGATGGTATGAACATAATAGATTTGATTAAGTAATCCTTACTGGAATACAGCAAAATATAAATGGTAGCACAGCATTACCTAATTCTCAGACCGGGTGATGTGTTGTTTCCTTTAGCAAGACACTTTATTTCACATTGCTCCAGTTTATTCAGCTGTAGAAATGAGATGATAGGGACTGAGGTCCATATCATTCCACTGCAAAGTGGTCGTGGAGGTGCCACAGCAAAAAAGCACCCAGCACTCATTGTAAATGAGGTTGGTGTTAGGAAGGGCATCCAGCTGTAGAAATCAAGCCAGAATCAGTTCCCGTCCCACCCTTGCAAGCAGGGAAAAAGCAGACGTAAAATGAAATGATGAAATGATATATCTGTATAAGTCAAGTATAATTATCAGAAGTAATAAAACACTGTTTATCACTTAGATCGAAAGATGTAATAATGAAATGTTTAGAATTTGAATCTAGGGCTTTTGTCCTTTACAGGGACTCATCAAGGTATAACGTTGGTTGTTGTTAAAAGGGTAATCAGACCAATATATATATATAGATAGTGTATGTTTATATAAAATATAAAATGTGCATATATATATATATATATATAATGTGATCTGTATATATTTTTTGTCTGTTGCAGCGCCATTGGAGATACGCGTAAAGCCATGACTGCTCCCCCACCGTCACACAAGTCCTATATTGGGGCCAGTAGTAATGGAATTTTACATCAAAGAACCTATAGTCAATGTCAAGACAGTCAGGCTGACTTATTTACTGGTAATGTTCCTCCTCTGCATTTATATTTAGCGAAACCTACAGTCAGTAGGCACCTCTTAACCAAATATACACCCCAATCCACTACCCCTACCCTATCCTCCCACTCCCACCAACACCACCCTCTCTCTATAAAGTTGGTACCACAACATCCAGTCCAAATAAATGAGATAATGAGATCGAGATCGTGTAGGTGTCACAAGAAAAAAAAACACACAGTCCATGCTGTAATGTGGCCGTGTAGGTAACACGGTAAATAGTTCCCAGTTCCACACTGTAAATGTGGTTGGTGTTAGGAAGGGCATCCAGGCATAGAAAACCTGCCAGATAGTCCTATATGAGTGAGACATGGTCTCCCGACCAACCTTGCCTCAAGTGGGACAACTCCCGTCTAACTCATGCTAGCGTGGAAAATGGACGTTAAACGAAGATGAAGATAATAATAATGAAATTGTGTACAGTGCTCAGGTGCACTACAACTCATCAAAGGTGCATGTATAGTACATGATGATGATATAAATATTATTTCTTTCTAATGCCATTCTATTTCTGTTGTTTAATATATATATATGTGGGATTGAAGATGGTTTATAACTATTTTCTGTCACTGTGTGTCTCTCTCTCTCTACATAGGATGTACATAGTCTTCTATAACTTCCCTCTATCTCTCTCTCTCTCTCTCTCTCTACATAGGATGTACATAGTTTTCTATAACTTCCCTCTGTCACTCTCTCTCTATATATATACATAGGCTATACATAGAAGTCTTCTATAACTACTCTCTCTCTCTCTTCCTCCACACACACAGGCTTCATATAGTTTGGTGATGTCAAACTGTTGTTGTTCTATATACAACTTCAGTACCAAAGGTTTGGTGATAACTTGTGTTTTATATTACAACTTAAGTATTATAAAGTTTAATGGTTTCTGTTAACCACTGTAGGTCTATAATTAACCAGTGAAGATTTGTACTTAACTAGCAATGGTTTGTAATAAACCACTGAGTGTTAGTAGCTAACCAAGGAAGGTTTGTAGCTAACCATTGATTGTTTGTAATAAACCTCTAGGGTTTAGTAGCTAACCAATGAAGGTTTGTAATTAACAATTGTTGGTTTGTAGCTAACCACTGAATTTTTATAACAATCCCTGTAAGTTTCTTATTAATCTGTACTTAAAAACTAACTCTGTCTGTCTGTCTATTGCAGCTGTTGGTGGAATATCAAACATCCATCGAGCTCTACAGGAAGCTAACATCTCAACAGAGGTTGGCATCATTGTACTTGATGTTCTAAGTCTTTACAGCAATACGTTCAAGGTAAGAAAGACCTTCCTCATTACTCATATGGCATGTGCACATATATATATGTGTGTGTGTGTGGTGTCTATATATATATATATATATGTGTGCGTATGTGTGTGGTGTCTAATAAGTGTTTTAAGACAACTTCCCCCAGTTAAAACAGAGGTTAGCTTTGAGGTTCCTAATGAAAAGTTTTATACTAATCATTGAATCCTTTTTGAGGCAATGTTTTACAGCAGGATGCCCTTCTAGATGCCAACCCTTTTAGTCACCTCTTATGACATGCAAGGATATGGTGTAACTGTTGTAGACTAGATCCACATTGTGTGTGCGTGTAAGTATAAAGTGCTCAAGTGCAGAAATGCTATAAAAATACCTTATAAAATAGGGTGAATACCCTTAAAAGGCAGCAGCTGATGGCAACTTCATTTCCATTTTTTAAGAGTGCTTACCCTATTTTATAAGCTATATTTATAGCATTTCTGCACTTGAGCACCTTTTTTATATTTATATATATATACATATTTTCTCAGTGATTCAAAAAGCCGAAAATTTGGCTTCATACATCTTCCCTGGGGAAGGAGGAATGGCTGATGCAGTGGGTGTCACTGACTGTTCCCCTGTGACAATGTTTTCGTCACCTTGTGTGCAAGGTACAGCTGAGATATATCACGTAGAACAGTGGTCCTCAACCTTTCAGACCTCATGGACCACTAAATTCATAATTTTAAATCCCGCGGACCACTAATATGAATTTTTTTAAAAAGATAAATACGTTTGTAAAATAATGATCAAAGAACTTCCATTTTATTAATATGAAATGAACCTATTAAAATATTCTTTTAGAGGAGTTATAAAATATATTTTGACCGTCTATTATTTTTTTTTTTATTATTAACAAAAAAAAAAATTTGCAAATAATGTCCAAATTTTTCTGTGGATCACCAAAGTTTTCTCTTGGGCCACCAGTGGTCTGCAGACCACTAGTTGGTGACTGATGACCTAGAATGTGATGTAGAATCTGTTCCTCCCCCCTCTGTTACACCTTCCCCTGTTTTTTTTCTGTTATTTACTTTTATTTTGCTCTTTTCCTGTTTATTTTCTTAAATATTTATGTAAATGAAATGGGGTATTTTTTTCCAATAAAAAGAAAAGAAAATATAAAAATATTTCTTCTTTTGCCAGAAACAACTAGAACACAAAGATGGTGACAATAATTTGATGAGGAAAATCTTTGAGATTTTATTGTCCTTTCTCCAGACAAGTCAGTCAGAGACATTGCAAAAACACATCTTCTCCATTTGGAGGTCTTTTATCCGGAAAGTAAGTACTCAATGGAATTGGTCTTTATTTAGTAATAAGGTTATCTAAAGTTTGTCGCAAGCCTAGAAGTTCATCAGGCTGCTGCTTATTCCAGGTTCCATAGTGTTAAGCAACTGAGAATACAAGACACCTTCCTTGACAGGACACCAGTCCATTGTAGGGTTAAACCTCCAGCTTTTGCTTGTACTCATTTTCAGCTGAGTATACTGGAGCAACATGAAATGAAGTGTTTTGCTCAAGAACACAACACACAACACAGTCCAGGAATTGAACCTATGACATTATAATCGAAAGTCCAACACCCTTACCACTAGGCTATGTGCCTCCACATGGTAGAGTTAAAATTCTATTAAATTGGTCTTTAATTAGTGGTAGAGTTAAAAGTATTAAGTGGAATTGGTCTTAGTTTAGTGGTAGAGTTCAACTTTGCCTTTCATACTTTGACCTCAGGGTCAATGAAATAAGTACCAGTAAGGTACTGAGGTCGACATTAACTTTTAATATCCTATACCACATGAAACTACATCAGCAAGATTTTTGAAAAGTACATAACAACACTATGACTACATCTCTTTAAAAATTAATGTCTTTACTTTAGTTTACTGTTAATTTTCACAACAATCTGTCCACTAATAGAGATTATAACATCTGAATTATGAAATCACATTAGCAAGACATTCTAGAAAAGTACAAAACAACATTATGACTGAATAACATTACAAATTAAAGTCTTTACTCTAATACTGCAAATTTTCACAATGATCTGTCCATTAGTAAAGATTCTATAAACATTTGAATCAACACAGTACATTGGCAACACATTCTAGAAAAGTACAAAAGAGTACTACTACAACTGCATCTCTTTAACCCTTTATCATTTAAAACAGCCATAACCGGCCAGAATTCTTGCATCTCTTTCTGTTCAAACTGGCTGTAACTGGCCACTCATATTGATGTTAAGGTATTCTTCTCAAAATAAATGACATCAAGTTCTTATAGATTCCATATTATGTGAGGTAAAGCCTTTACCACAAAAATATAATAGTAAATATAGAGTAATGTAAATGCTAAAGGGTTAAATATTAAAATCTTTACTTTAGTTTAGTGTAAATTTTCAAATATCAGAATTAACAAACCCATTTTCATTATTTTAGATATTTTCTTCTAAATCTTTACAGAATGAAATATGTATGTTTTTTTTTTTGTTTTTTGAATAAGTTTTACTCTGATCTTTTTATTCTTTACTTTCCATTGATAGTTCCAGGCTGTTTTGTTCAGAGGAAATGCCAAACTTTGTGGAGATTTGTGCTACGAAGTAAGTCATCAAAATATTTATTATCATTATTATTAGGGCAGTGGATTGGCAGTATCATTAGAGTGTTGGACATTATGCTTCGCGGCATATAGTTACGGCCCTTTACATTCTGAGTTCAAATCCCGCCGAGGTTAGCTTTGCCTTTCATCCTTACGAGGTCTAAAGCACCAGTAATGCACTGGGGTCGATTTAATCGACTTTCCCCTCCCCAAAAATTGCTGGCCTTGTGCCTAATGTAGAAACAATTATTATTATATTCTCTACATTTAATGGTGGCAAGACCTGGGCCTTAACAGTTATATCAACATATTATTAATAAATGACACTGACTATTGTTTTGAAAGTAATCAAGAATTTGGAAGGATTTAGTAATATAACTAACTTCCTTGTTGTTAAACTCTTCAGTGCCATAGACGAGATAACTCATCATAACATTTTTGAACTCCTTTCTAAGAGTTCATAACTTCAAAGCTTGATGGGGTTACTAGTTTATTGATCTGACATTTGTCAATCAAAATAGTCATTTTACTGGAAAGAAAATCCAGCACGGCATCTGTAGCTGTGTAAAATATACGTGGCAGTCAACAGGTTAAAGCAGTGGATTTAGCAGTATCAGTAAAGTGTCAGACAATATGCTTTGCGGTATTTAGTTAGCTACATTCTGAGTATAAATCCTGTCAAGGTCGACTTTGCCTTTCATCCTTTTGGAGTTGATAAAATGAAGTACCAGTGAACAACTATAGTTAAGATAATCAAATTTATCTTTCCCCAACTTCAAATTGCTGGTCTTGTAACTACATTAGAAACCCCCATCTCCCTCATTATATCACAGTGTTGTTCCAAATATTTTTTCAGATTTTACGTTGCTGCAATTCTCGTTTGAGTTCAACACGAAAGGAGGCCTGTGCTTTACTCTATCTACTGATGAGGTCCAACTTTGAATACAGTAGGAAAACCAGCTTTACCCGGGTCCACTTACAGGTCAGTCATTACATCACTTCTCTCTCTCTCTCTCTCTCTCTCTCTCTCTCTCTCTCTCTCTCTCTCTCTCTCTCTCTCTCTCTCTCTCTCTCTCTCTCTCTCTCTCTCTCTCTCTCTCTCTCTCTCTCTCTCTCTCTCACTATCTCTCCCTCTCTCACACACTAATATGTATATGATTGTGTGTGTGTGTATATATATATGCATACACATACATACATATATGTATGTATATAGCTGTGTTTATGTATGTATATCTATATGTGTGTGTATGTATTATCTCTTCAGGTCATCATATCTGTATCTCAACTGATTGGTGATGTTGTTGGTATCTCCAACTCCTACTTCCAGGAGAGTTTAGTGATGGTGAACAACTATGCCAAGAGTGACAAAGCAATGCAGGTAAGAGGCTACTTGTACACTTAACAACATCAACAACAAAATACTCCAAACTCTGCAGTTTCCTCCCTCTACCTCCTCTCCTGCTACTACTAATTGCAGTTTTTTTTTTCCCCCACTGTTTATTAAAATCATAAAATAAAGAATAAAATTAATGTTTATATGGTCGTGTAGGAGGCATGACAAAAGGGCACCCAGTGGTCGTGTAGGATGCATGACAAAAGGGCACCCAGTGGTCGTGTAGGAGGCATGACAAAAGGGCACCCAGTGGTCGTGTAGGAGGCATGACAAAAGGGCACCCAGTGGTCGTGTAGGAGGCATGACAAAAAGCACCCAGTACTTGCTGTAAAGTGGTCGTGTAGGAGGCATGACAAAAAGCACCCAGTACACACTGTAAAGTGGTCGTGTAGGAGGCATGACAAAAAGCACCCAGTACTCACTGTAAAGTGGTCGTGTAGGAGGCATGACAAAAAGCACCCAGTACTCACTGTAAAGTGGTCGTGTAGGAGGCATGACAAAAAGCACCCAGTACTCACTGTAAAGTGGTCGTGTAGGAGGCATGACAAAAAGCACCCAGTACTTACAGTAAATGTGGTCGTGAAGGAGTCAAGACACCCAATACTCACTGTAAATGTGGTTGGCATTAGGAAGAGCATCCAGCCAAAGAAACCTCGCCAGAAACAGTTTTATATTAGCAAGAGATGGTCACCTGACCCAACTTGCCTCTGAGACAACCTGTCTAACCCAGGCTAGCATAGAAAATAGATGTTAAACGATGATCATATATATGACAATATAGGATAAATAATTCAGTAGCAATTAGACAATAAGTTGTATCAAATTAATGATATAAGATGGAGATACAAATTGCCAAAAAGATCGTCAATGAATATCCCCAAAAAGCTTTTGACTCAACCTGGTCTCTGCTCTCTGGGGGCTGGCTGGTTGGCCATCTGGTCCCATGTCACTTCTGTATTTATTGAAAATGGCCTTTCTCCTAGATGGGTTGCCTTTGTTACAGCTTATGGAATCCATTTCTTCCTCATACAGTTTTAATATAGACTTACTACAATATACATGAATAAGTCAAAGTCTAAAGTCTGCTTCAAGCCCGAAGCCTTCTTAGGTCAATGCTTATCCCGGTTTCATGGCATGATGTGACTAAGAGTACAAAACTCCCCCCAGAACAGAACACTAGTTCATTGTAGGGTTAAACTCCCAGCTATTGCTGGTTCTCATTTTCAGTAGACTATACTGGAGCAATATGAAATGAAGTGTTTTGCTCAAGAACACAACATTATGATTGTAAGTCCAACACCCTTACCTCTAGGCCACACACCTCTAATATACATGTGCATTTACATTTATTTTTTCCTCTTTTCAGAAAACCAATTTCCCGTTAGAAGTAAAAGATTTAACAAAACGTATCCGTACTGTGCTAATGGCTACAGCCCAACTTAAAGAACACGAGAAAAACCCTGAAATGTTAGTTGATTTACAATATTGCTTGGCCAAGTCCTACGCCAGTACACCAGAGCTGAGGAAAACTTGGCTAGAATCTATGGCAAAGGCTCATATTAGAACAAAAGATTACTCCGAGGTAAGTTTTACACCTAATGGTGCCTCATCAGTTAACTTAAAATAAAGAACCAGTAATGCACTGGAATTGATTTAATCAAATTGCTGGCCTTGTGCCTAAATCAGAAACCATTATTATTGTTGTTGTTATTATTATACTTATTGTGGATTGGCAGTATCGGTAGAGGGTCGGACACCATGCTTTGATGCATAGAGTTACGGCCCTTTCCAATCTGAGTTCAAATCCCGTCGAGGTTAACTTTGCCTTTCATCCTTACGGGGTCGATAAAATAAAGTACCAGTAATACACTGGGTAATTGCTGGCCTTGTGCCAAAAGTAGAAACCATTATTATTATACTTATTCAATTGTTTACAGGCTGCCCACTGCTACATCCATATAAGTGCCCTTGTTTCCGAGTATTTACGAAGGAGAGGTCAGTTTGTTTTGTTTTGTTTTTTTCTACACTTTTTTATACAAAAATGTTTGTTCTTATGTTATTCATAAGTTTATTTATTTATTTATTTATCTAGTTATTTATTTTATTTTTAATTAACCTTTAGCACGCTGAATTTTTTTATGAATTGCCTCCCTTGACACTGCATTATGTATTAAGGGGAGATTACTCTATTGGCAAAATAAGGCGCCTAGAGTGCCCAGAAGGTTAATAAATTAATTATTTTCTTAACTTTCTTATAAAGACCTGCCTTGTGCTCAAACTGAACAATAACTTTTTCTTAACCAAAATTAATTTTGTGATGAAAATAATGGCTGCAATTTTGTTTTATTTTGTTATCCATTATTATCATGGGCCTACTACACTTTGGTCTTAGCCATGGACCTATAACCCTTTAGCATTTACATTACTCTATATTTACTATTGTATTTTCACGGTGAACACTATCTCACATAATTAATTCACATAATATCGACTCTATGAGATTTTGATATTATTTATTTTGAGAACAATACCTTAACATAAATATGAGAAGCTGGTTACAGCCAGTTTGAATAGAAAGAGGTGAGAGAATTCTGGCCGGATGTGGCTGGTTTAAATGTTAAAGGGATAAGAGATGAGGATGTAGCCAGTATGCTAGTCCAGGGTCGAAGGAGCCCAGGTGGAGGCTGGGATGAGATGTATCCTGTATCTTGGCCCATGGTCAAAAGAGCCCAAGCTGAGGGTATAGTGGGATGTAACCAATATTTTGGCCCAGGGTTTAAAG
>OZ024749.1:27642371-27667371 GCA_964016885.1 Eledone cirrhosa | reverse complement strand
TGGTACTTTATACTTCAATGGAAGTAGAGTATAGATATTACTTATTATATAGAAACTTGACAGTCAAACTCAAACTGTTGATAAATGTTGTTTAGTTGTTGTCTTAACTTCACCTTCTATAAACATTGTATGGTGTTTGTATATATGTATAATGCATACATACTTTCTGTTGTCAATGTATATATATATGTATATATATATCAGCATATAGAGAGAAATACACATAGATATGTGTTCAATCATAGGGGATTGAACACATATATCTCTGTGTATTTCTCTCTATATGCTGATTTATAAGGAGCTCGGAAACTGTTCCTTATAAATCAGCATATATATATGTGTGTGTGTGTGTGTGTGTATGTATTATTGTCAGTCTTTCTACATGTCTTTATAAATATACCATCTCATATCAGATCAGACTATTGATGGCATATCTGGCTGTTGTTTAGGTACCAACTAACTCATCAGGGTTTCAGTCCTACCTTCTTTACATTTTCTCATTTTTAATGTTATTTGCTTTTTAATCTTTTTTTATAATCTAATTTTTAGGGTAAAATCTCTTATTAAATTAAACATTGCAACCTGCATCTTATACAATTTTGAACATTATGTATACCAATATATATATATATATGCAAATACTTTTGTTCTCCTATTCAGTACTATCATTATTTGGTGAAAGAATACATGTCTACATATAATTGTTTATATATATGTATATATATATATATATATATATATATATATATATATATATATATATATATATATATATATATATATTACACATTAAATGCAATTCTATTTAAAATCTAATTTTTAAGCTTATTGCTTAATAAACATGAATCTCTCTCTCTCTCTCTCTCTCCCAAATTTTCAATAATTCTCCGATGAATGAATGTGGGTTTTTTTTACTCTTAAAACATCTTGGATCTCAGATCTTTCTTGGATCTTTCTTTGGCTTTGCTCTTCGTTCAGAATTGGTCTTTGTTGCTGTTTTTATTTAAAATGTCTGCAATGGTGCTGAATCAATACCATTTTCTTTTCAGTCAAAAAACAAATTATTTTCTCTGTGAAAAAAAAAAACTCTACCACCATTTCATCCTCACACATATATATTAGCCTTAATGCTATAATGGTTCCACCGTATGTATGTATTTATGTATATATAAATATGTATTTATCTGTGTATATATGTGTGTGTGTATGGTAGCTTTAGTTTTAAAACAAAAATAAATTCCCCCCTCTGCTCCCTCCATGGCCCACAACCCTCCTCTCTCTTCTAAAAACCATCCTCAGTTATGCAATACTTTATACCAACTATTTACTCTACTACTTCCTGTTGTTTTAGCTTTAAATTCTTTTCTTATTTGTGTTTAGTCTGTGCAGTTCCTTCTCTGCATTTAATCAAAGCATCTTCTCTGCACATTTAATCTGTGCAGTTCCTTCTCTGCATTTAGTCAGAGCATCTTCTCTGCACATTTCGTCTCTGTCTTTGGTCTCCATCTCTGGTTTGTGTGTTTCTTCTGCACATTTGGTCTCTGTCTTTAATCTGTGCTTTTAATTTGTGCATTTCCTCTGCACATTTGGTCTCTGTTTTTAATCTGTGCATTTCTTCTGCTTTTAATTGGTGAATTTCCTTTGCACATTTTGTCTCTGTTTTTGATCTGTAAATGTATTTATCTCAGCTGTAATGACACTGAACCGGTGTTGTTGGTTGGTGAGATTCTTAATACACTAGCCTCACTTGAGAGTTGGAGTGTGAGTCATGCCATGGGAGTGTGGCCATATGAGTCTGTCCAGTTGTAGTGTACACTTGGAGTGTGGGTCATGTCCTGAAACAGTGAATTATGTCCAACTATAGTGGACACACGTGTATTATGTCCAACTATAGTGGACACACATGTGTATTATGTCCAACTATAGTGGACACACATGTGTATTATGTCCAACTATAGTGGACATATGTGTATTATGTCCAACTATAGTGGACACACATGTGTATTATGTCCAACTATAGTGGACACATATGTGTATTATGTCCAACTATAGTGGACATATGTGTATTATGTCCAACTATAGTGGACACACGTGTATTATGTCCAACTATAGTGGACACATACGTGTATTATGTCCAACTATAGTGGACACATATGTGTATTATGCCCAACTATAGTGGACACACATGTGTATTATGTCCAACTATAGTGGACACACATGTGTATTATGCCCAACTATAGTGGACACGTGTATTATGTCCAACTATAGTGGACACACATGTGTATTATGTCCAACTATAGTGGACACACGTGTATTATGTCCAACTATAGTGGACACATACGTGTATTATGTCCAACTATAGTGGACACACATGTGTATTATGCCCAACTATAGTGGACATATGTGTATTATGTCCAACTATAGTGGACACATATGTGTATTATGCCCAACTATAGTGGACACACATGTGTATTATGTCCAACTATAGTGGACACACGTGTATTATGTCCAACTATAGTGGACACACGTGTATTATGTCTAACTATAGTGGACATGTGTATTATGCCCAACTATAGTGGACACACATGTGTATTATGTCCAACTATAGTGGACACACATGTGTATTATGTCCAACTATAGTGGACACATATGTGTATTATGCCCAACTATAGTGGACACACATGTGTATTATGTCCAACTATAGTGGACACACGTGTATTATGTCCAACTATAGTGGACACACGTGTATTATGTCCAACTATAGTGGACACACGTGTATTATGTCCAACTATAGTGGACATGTGTATTATGCCCAACTATAGTGGACACATGTGTATTATGTCCAACTATAGTGGACACATGTGTATTATGTCCAACTATAGTGGACACACATGTGTATTATGTCCAACTATAGTGGACACACGTGTATTATGTCCAACTATAGTGGACATATGTGTATTATGCCCAACTATAGTGGACACATGTGTATTATGTCCAACTATAGTGGACACACGTGTATTATGTCCAACTATAGTGGACACACGTGTATTATGTCCAACTATAGTGGACACACGTGTATTATGTCTAACTATAGTGGACATATGTGTATTATGTCCAACTATAGTGGACACATGTGTATTATCTCCAACTATAGTGGACACACGTGTATTATGTCCAACTATAGTGGACATGTGTATTATGTCCAACTATAGTGGACACACGTGTATTATGTCCAACTATAGTGGACATATGTGTATTATGTCCAACTATAGTGGACACATGTGTATTATGTCCAACTATAGTGGACACACATGTGTATTATGTCCAACTACAGTGGACACACGTGTATTATGTCCAACTATAGTGGACATATGTGTATTATGCCCAACTATAGTGGACACACATGTGTATTATGTCCAACTATAGTGGACATATGTGTATTATGTCCAACTATAGTGGACATATGTGTATTATGCCCAACTATAGTGGACATATGTGTATTATGCCCAACTATAGTGGACATGTGTATTATGTCCAACTATAGTGGACACACGTGTATTATGTCCAACTATAGTGGACACACATGTGTATTATGTCCAACTATAGTGGACATATGTGTATTATGTCCAACTATAGTGGACATATGTGTATTATGCCCAACTATAGTGGACACATATGTGTATTATGTCCAACTATAGTGGACACACATGTGTATTATGTCCAACTATAGTGGACATATGTGTATTATGCCCAACTATAGTGGACACATATGTGTATTATGCCCAACTATAGTGGACATGTGTATTATGTCCAACTATAGTGGACATATGTGTATTATGTCCAACTATAGTGGACATATGTGTATTATGCCCAACTATAGTTGACACATATGTGTATTATGTCCAACTATAGTGGACACACGTGTATTATGTCCAACTATAGTGGACACACATGTGTATTATGTCCAACTATAGTGGACATATGTGTATTATGCCCAACTATAGTGGACACATATGTGTATTATGTCCAACTATAGTGGACATATGTGTATTATGCCCAACTATAGTTGACACATATGTGTATTATGTCCAACTATAGTGGACATATGTGTATTATGCCCAACTATAGTGGACATATGTGTATTATGTCCAACTATAGTGGACACACATGTGTATTATGTCCAACTATAGTGGACATATGTGTATTATGCCCAACTATAGTGGACACGTGTATTATGTCCAACTATAGTGGACACACATGTGTATTATGTCCAACTATAGTGGACATATGTGTATTATGTCCAACTATAGTGGACATATGTGTATTATGCCCAACTATAGTTGACACATATGTGTATTATGTCCAACTATAGTGGACACATGTGTATTATGTCCAACTATAGTGGACACATATGTGTATTATGTCCAACTATAGTGGACACATGTGTATTATGTCCAACTATAGTGGACACATGTGTATTATGTCCAACTATAGTGGACATATGTGTATTATGTCCAACTATAGTGGACACACGTGTATTATGTCCAACTATAGTGGACATGTGTATTATGTCCAACTATAGTGGACACACGTGTATTATGTCCAACTATAGTGGACACACGTGTATTATGTCCAACTATAGTGGACACACATGTGTATTATGTCCAACTATAGTGGACATATGTGTATTATGCCCAACTATAGTGGACACACATGTGTATTATGTCCAACTATAGTGGACATATGTGTATTATGCCCAACTATAGTGGACATATGTGTATTATGTCCAACTATAGTGGACACATATGTGTATTATGCCAAACTATAGTGGACACATATGTGTATTATGCCCAACTATAGTGGACACATATGTGTATTATGCCCAACTATAGTGGACACATATGTGTATTATGCCCAACTATAGTGGACACATATGTGTATTATGTCCAACTATAGTGGACATATGTGTATTATGCCCAACTATAGTGGACACATATGTGTATTATGCCCAACTATAGTGGACACATATGTGTATTATGCCCAACTATAGTGGACACATATGTGTATTATGCCCAACTATAGTGGACACATATGTGTATTATGCCCAACTATAGTGGACATATGTGTATTATGTCCAACTATAGTGGACATATGTGTATTATGTCCAACTATAGTGGACATATGTGTATTATGCCCAACTATAGTGGACACATATGTGTATTATGCCCAACTATAGTGGACATATGTGTATTATGTCCAACTATAGTGGACATATGTGTATTATGTCCAACTATAGTGGACATATGTGTATTATGCCCAACTATAGTGGACACGTGTATTATGTCCAACTATAGTGGACACATATGTGTATTATGTCCAACTATAGTGGACACACATGTGTATTATGCCCAACTATAGTGGACACATGTGTATTATGCCCAACTATAGTGGACACATATGTGTATTATGCCCAACTATAGTGGACACATATGTGTATTATGCCCAACTATAGTGGACACATATGTGTATTATGTCCAACTATAGTGGGCATATGTGTATTATGTCCAACTATAGTGGACACATATGTGTATTATGTCCAACTATAGTGGGCATATGTGTATTATGTCCAACTATAGTGGGCATATGTGTATTATGTCCAACTATAGTGGACACATATGTGTATTATGTCCAACTATAGTGGACACACGTGTATTATGCCCAACTATAGTGGACACACATGTGTATTATGTCCAACTATAGTGGACACGTGTATTATGTCCAACTATAGTGGACACACATGTGTATTATGTCCAACTATAGTGGACACATGTGTATTATGTCCAACTATAGTGGACACATGTGTATTATGTCCAACTATAGTGGACACACGTGTATTATGTCCAACTATAGTGGACACACATGTGTATTATGTCCAACTATAGTGGACACATATGTGTATTATGCCCAACTATAGTGGACACGTGTATTATGTCCAACTATAGTGGACACATATGTGTATTATGTCCAACTATAGTGGACACACATGTGTATTATGTCCAACTATAGTGGACACACATGTATATTATGTCCAACTATAGTGGACACATATGTGTATTATGTCCAACTATAGTGGACACACGTGTATTATGTCCAACTATAGTGGACACATGTGTATTGTGTCCAACTATAGTGGACACACATGTGTATTATGTCCAACTATAGTGGACACACATGTGTATTATGTCCAACTATAGTGGACACACATGTGTATTATGTCCAACTATAGTGGACACACATGTGTATTGTGTCCAACTATAGTGGACACACATGTGTATTATGTCCAACTATAGTGGACACATATGTGTATTATGCCCAACTATAGTGGACACGTGTATTATGTCCAACTATAGTGGACACACATGTGTATTATGTCCAACTATAGTGGACACACATGTGTATTATGTCCAACTATAGTGGACATATGTGTATTATGTCCAACTATAGTGGACACATATGTGTATTATGTCCAACTATAGTGGACACACATGTGTATTATGTCCAACTATAGTGGACACACATGTGTATTATGTCCAACTATAGTGGACACACGTGTATTATGTCCAACTATAGTGGACACATATGTGTATTATGTCCAACTATAGTGGACACACATGTGTATTGTGTCCAACTATAGTGGACACACGTGTATTATGTCCAACTATAGTGGACACACATGTGTATTATGTCCAACTATAGTGGACATATGTGTATTATGTCCAACTATAGTGGACACATATGTGTATTATGTCCAACTATAGTGGACACACATGTGTATTATGTCCAACTATAGTGGACACACATGTGTATTATGTCCAACTATAGTGGACACATGTGTATTATGTCCAACTATAGTGGACACACGTGTATTATGTCCAACTATAGTGGACACATATGTGTATTATGTCCAACTATAGTGGACACACATGTGTATTATGTCCAACTATAGTGGACATATGTGTATTATGCCCAACTATAGTGGACACGTGTATTATGTCCAACTATAGTGGACACACGTGTATTATGTCCAACTATAGTGGACATATGTGTATTATGTCCAACTATAGTGGACACACATGTGTATTATGTCCAACTATAGTGGACACACGTGTATTATGTCCAACTATAGTGGACACATATGTGTATTATGTCCAACTATAGTGGACACACATGTGTATTATGTCCAACTATAGTGGACACACATGTGTATTGTGTCCAACTATAGTGGACACATGTGTATTATGTCCAACTATAGTGGACACACATGTGTATTATGTCCAACTATAGTGGACACACACGTGTATTATGTCCAACTATAGTGGACACACATGTATATTATGTCCAACTATAGTGGACACATATGTGTATTATGTCCAACTATAGTGGACACACGTGTATTATGTCCAACTATAGTGGACACACATGTGTATTATGTCCAACTATAGTGGACACATATGTGTATTATGCCCAACTATAGTGGACACATATGTGTATTATGTCTAACTATAGTGGACATGTGTATTATGTCCAACTATAGTGGACACATATGTGTATTATGTCCAACTATAGTGGACACATGTGTATTATGTCCAACTATAGTGGACACACATGTGTATTATGTCCAACTATAGTGGACACACATGTGTATTATGTCCAACTATAGTGGACACACATGTGTATTATGTCCAACTATAGTGGACACATATGTGTATTATGCCCAACTATAGTGGACACACATGTGTATTATGTCCAACTATAGTGGACACATATGTGTATTATACCCAACTATAGTGGACATACATGTGTATTATGTCCAACTATAGTGGACACACATGTGTATTATGTCCAACTATAGTGGACACGTGTATTATGTCCAACTATAGTGGACACACGTGTATTATGTCCAACTATAGTGGACACCAGGAGTGTGGGTGACATCATGATAGTGGACATTTGTGTTAATAATGTCCAGCTGTAGTGGAGGCTTGAAATGTGGATCATGTCATGGGCCAGTGGACACATCAGTTATGTCCAGCTGTAGTAGACACATGTGTGAGTTATATACAACTGTAGTGGACACGAGGAGTGTGGGTCACATGATAGAGTAGACATCTTAATGTCCAGTTATAGTGGACACTAGAAATGTGATTATGTCCACCAAGTTATTATTAAATAACTTTTTTTTTTTAAACAGTCAAAATGGTGTAGTTGTTTAGAAATATTGCCTGGGACTTAATGAAAGTGAAATATTTTCTAATTAAATCTGTTTGTGTTTGATTGAATGTCACTAATTACTGCAGTAGTGGCTATTTTAGTCTGTCTTTAGACATTAAACTGACCAGTCTACTAACTCCTACTTTCTACTGTAGTTAGTTGTAGAAAGTGTAGTCATTAGTAATGAACTAACTGAGCCAGTGGCATGGAATGGACAAATATGGTACTTTTCTGTATGTTGAAGGGTGGGGATCACACCTGCTGCACTGTGGAGCACATCAATGTGTGTGTTTATTTATATATATATAATAATATACTATATATAATATATAGTATATACCATATATATAATATATAGTATATATAATATATGCTATATATAATATATAGTATATATAATGTATATTTTGTTTACTTGGAAAATAGATGAACTAACTTCATTAATACTTTATAGTCTCGTTGAGACACATTGGGCAAGATATGGTGCATGGCAACTTCTGTCTTGTTTAGTTATGTCTGTAGATGTTACTATGGTGATGAGTGACCAACACATCTTTTGTCCAGCATCAGTTGACCAATATCACCCAGAGATCAATATCAAGCCATCATCAATTGACCAATATTAGATCATCAACAATTCTTGACCAGCATCCATTGACCACTATCACCCAAGGACCAATATCAAGTCCTTATTAACAGTTGACCACTATAGTCATCATCATCACCAATAGTTGATCAACATTTCTTGACCATCAGCAGTTGACCACTATGTGATCATCATCATTTGCCTACTATGAGGTCATCATCAGCAGTTGACCAACATCAGCTGACCATTATGTGGTCATCATCACCTGTTGACCAATAACAAGTCATCATCAGCAGTTGACCAACATTTAATCCTTGTCATTAACTAACCAACATCAGCTCATCCATCAGCAATACTTGGAACTGTCAACATTTCTTGACCAGGGTAAATCACTGACCAACTGTTGTGCAGGACCCCAGAAGATTTTTCACTATCTTTATCGTCCCTTAATATCAAAAGAAATAAAGTCTTAATTTTTTTCATCAGGGCTATTCATGCATCATTGTATATCTACATACACTTATATACACACACATATATATATATACATATATATTGTGTGCGTATGTAGATATATATGTGTATAAAAATGTATATATGTATGTGTATAAACATGTCATCATCATCAATATATATAAATGACACATTGCAAAGAAGAAATATATTAGTTTAACGCTCTTATTATATTAGGAAAAGAGTTTTAACGTTTTGGACACTAGTCCTTCAAAGGAAGATAGAATGAGGAATAAAAGATATATATATATAATGTACTGACACTGTTGTCTATTTTATGCGGTCCATGAAGTCCAGATGTTGTTTGATATGAAACTAATCCCTAATGTTCTGTCATCTCCTGTTGTACTAAGATTGTAATTCTGTGTGTCACCCTCAGGAACCTACCCACAAGGCTGTGCTGCATTTCACATGATCTCACCCAACATCCAGGTAGAAGAGTCCTCAATCAAGGATGATTCTGGAATGCAGGATGTACATTATACTGATGTAAGTAGACTCAGGGAGACATGACATCAAACACACAAAGGGGGACATGGTCACACACACATACTTGGGGACACGAACACACACACACAAAGGGGACATGAATACATGCACAGAGACAAGCAGGAGACACACACGCATACATACAGAGGACATGAACACACACGTGGACACACACACACACACATACGGGCGGACACAAACACACACACACAGTGACAAGCAGGACACACACACACACACACACGGGGACACGAATACACACAGGGACACACATGTGGACACAGACACACACACACATATATTGGGGGTCACAGAAACACATACAAAGGGAGACAAAAACATAACCAGGGGGACATGGACACACACATATGCAGGGATCACAAACGCACACAGTAGGACATGGACACACACATATGCAGGGATCACAAACGCACACAGTAGGACCTGGACACGTACACATATGAGTGGACACAAAAACATGTGCACACACACACAGGGGACATGAAAAAATTCCCAATTTCACTCACAACCCTACTAAAAGTTATGACACCCCTTCTCCACTTTGAGAATCTGTACTTTACACCATTTTATCCGAGTGTCTGTCTGTTTGTCTCCCATGTTCTTGTAGAGTACATTAATTGAAAACCTGGAGCAGGCTGCCAGAATAATAGAACAAGCCGAACGTTATGAAGTGTTAGGTGACATTTATAAACTGATTATTCCAATGTATGAAGTTGCGAGAGATTTTGAGGTAAGTTGGTATCATCATTGTCATCATTGTCATTATCATCATCATTATTATCATCATCATTAGGGCGGTGGATTGGCAGTATCGGTAGAGGGTCGGACGCCATACCTTACAGCAAAGAGTTACGGCCCTTTATGATCTCAGTTCAAATCCCATCGAGGTTAACTTTGCCTTTCATCCTTACAGGTCGATAAAATAAAGTACCAGTAATACACTGGGATAATTGATGGCCTTGAGCCAAATGTAGAAGCAATTATTATCATCAGCACCACCACCATCACCATCACCATCATCACCAGCATTATTACTGTCGTCATTACAATTATCACCACCATCATCATCATCATCATCACAATCACCATCATCACCACCACCATTATCATCATCACCACTGCCACCATCACTACTACTACTACCACCACCACCATCACCACCGCCACCATCACTACTACTACCACCACCACCACTATCTTCCCCCTCGCTCTCTCATTCTACCATTTCTCCTCTTACAACAGAGATTGTCTGAAAGTTATCGCAAATTATATGAAGCTTACAATAAAATTGTTGAAGTGATGCATTCTGGGAAACGTCTCCTCGGGAAATATTATCGAGTGGCCTTTTACGGACAGGTAAGTATTGATTGATACCTTGTGATATTGATGTGTGTGTGTGGATGGGGGAGACATATGGGCATGTAAATTCATTAGGGACTGTTTGTGTGTGTAGTTGGTGGCCCAGTGTGCCAGTCAAGGAATGTTGGGAGCTGGTTCAATGTTGTGTCTTGATTTTCTGTGTCCAGATCCTTGGTTGTAATTATTACAACCAGGGTAACTCAGGTGCTCTAGGTTTTATTGCAGTGTACCTGAGATTATTTGGGGCTTTATCAGGGAAAAGACATATAAAATGATGATGATGATGGTCTCTGATATATACATATATATATCATCATCATCATCGTTTAACGTCCATCTTCCACGCTTGCATGGGTTTGGACGGGAGTTTTCCCACTTGAGGCAAGAGTGGTTGTCTTGCTCGCATAGGACTGTCTGGCGGGTTTTCTATGGCTGGGTGCCCTTCCTAACACCAACCACGTTTACAGTGTGGACTGGGAGGTTTTTACCGTGTTACCTACACGGCCACATTACAGCATGGACTGTGTTTTTTTTTGTCGTGACACCTACACGACCTCATTTGTTTCAGACTGGATGTTGTGGTACCAACATAACTTTACATTGAAAGGGGTGGTGTGGTGGGGTGGGGGTAGTGGGACGGGGGTGTATTTTTGTTAGAGGTGCCTACTGACTGTACTTATATATATATATATATATATATAGATTTTATCCTCATCAGAGGACGTGACAGATGGACGGTCGTAAACACAAAAGCCTTCCCTAGTGAGGAATGTACATCCCAACATAGCTTAGTTGTCAGCGACCTCACGGTCAGAACTAGACGAGCCCTGAAACAGAGGCCAACCTGGAGAAGAAAGATCTGGAAGCTGAAAGTCCCCTCAACCAGTAACAGATTTAAAGATATTTTACTCAACGCCTACGACAGTAAAGAAGAACAGATAGAGACATTTAACGTAGAAGAGAACTGGGAGTTCCTAAAAAATAACTTACTAGAGGCGACGGATGAGGTTTGTGGCTGGAGTAAGACCTCAAGCAGGAGGAGAGTGACTTGGTGGTGGAACAATAAGGTAGATGAAGCAGTCAAGGCCAAGAGACAGGCATGGAAAGAATGGAAGAACGGGGGGAGCAGGGTACATTACATAGAGACCAAGAGGGAAGCTAGGAGGGAAGCAGAGGATAGAAAATTCAAGCATGTTTTACAACGTGAGGACCAGAAACAGGAGGTATTCAAGATTGCGAGGCAGTGTGTCAGAGATAGTTGTGATGTCATTGGAGAGAAGTGTATCCAGAATGATAAAGGTGAGCTTGCCCTCACAAGTGCTGAGAAGAAAGATGCATGGAAGAGTCATTATGATAGATTACTAAATGAGGAGAATGCATGGGAAGAAGAGACCCTACCCCACGTAGACCCTATAGAGGGACCAGCAGTACAAGTCAGCGGCAGCGTAGTAAGTAAGGCAATCAGAGATATGAAGATAGGGAAGGCAACCGGTCCATCGGGTATAGCTGCCGAGATGCTGAAGGCATCTGGGTCTGTAGGTCACACTATAACCACACGTATCGTTAACCAGGTAATACTAGAGGGGGCCATACCAAAAGATTGGTGCAGTAGCATCATTGTCAACTGCTACAAAGGTAAAGGCGATGCACTAGATAGAGGAAACTATAGAGGTATAAAGTTGATGGACCAGGTCATGAAAGTAACAGAAAGAGTTATAGCACAGCTGATTAGGGACCGGGTGAATATAGACGAGATGCAATTTGGGTTTGTACCAGGGAAAGGCACCACTGATGCGCTCTTCCTTGTGAGGCAATTACAGGAAAAGTACCTAGCTAAAAGTAAGCCACTCTACTTGGCATTTGTCGACCTTGAGAAAGCCTTTGACAGAGTTCCACGTGCAATAATCTGGTGGGCTCTTAGAAAACTAGGAGTAGATGAATGGCTTGTGAAAGCGGTACAAGCCATGTATAGGGGAGCAGTCAGCAAAGTTAGGATTGGCAATGAGTATAGCGAGGAATTTAGCGTACAGGTTGGGGTCCACCAGGGCTCTGTTCTTAGCCCTCTCCTGTTCATCATAGTCCTGCAGGCAATAACGGAGGAGTTTAAGACCGGATGCCCATGGGAACTCCTGTATGCTGATGACCTCGCACTCATAGCTGAATCTATGGTAGAACTAGAGAATAAATTCCAAACCTGGAAGCAGGGACTAGAGAGAAAGGGCCTCAAAGTCAACATGACAAAGACTAAGGTCCTTATAAGTAGACGAGAAAACAGAACCCAGATCCCCTCAGGGAAATGGCCTTGCTCAGTATGTAGGAAAGGTGTAGGTAGGAACTCCATTCTTTGCCCCAAATGCAAACAATGGGTACACAAGAGATGTAGCGGGATCTCAGGAAGCTTAATTAAGAATGTAGGATTCACATGCAGCAGCTGTGCTGAAACAGCAAGCAAACAGCCACAGGAAACAAGTACCACCAATCTCTGGGAGGGCCCTGTAGAAACAGTAGACAGCTTCTGCTACCTAGGTGACCGAATTAGCAACGGAGGTGGGTGCTCAGAAAGTACAATAACTAGGGTAAGAACGGGATGGAAGAAGTTTAGGGAACTACTACCACTGCTAGCTGCAAAAGGCTTCTCCCTCAGAATGAAAGGCAGACTGTATGATGCGTGTATCCGAACAGCGATGTTGCATGGTAGTGAGACCTGGGCGCTGAAGGTGGAAGACTTACGTAGATTAGAGAGAAACGAAGCCTGCATGCTCCGATGGATGTGTAACAGTAATATACGTGAACGACAAAGCATAAATGAATTGAGAGAGAGACTGAGCATAAGAGGAATCAAATGCTGCGTGCAGGAGAGGCGGTTACGCTGGTATGGACATGTGATGCGTATGAAGGATGACAGCTGCATAAAAAGGTGCAGAGCACTAGAAGTTGATGGAAACCGCGGAGTGGGGAGACCCAAGATGACTTGGGATGAGGTGATAAAAGCCGACCTTACCCAACTACACCTCTCAAAGTCAATGACACACGACCGTGACTTCTGGCGTCACGCAGTAATACAGGGTACCCGACCTCCCATGGGTACATGCTGAAGCATATAAACAATATGCCCCCCCCCCCCCCCACCGCAAGGTGGTCGTGGAGGTGCCACGGCAAAAAAGCACCCAGCCCACACTGTAAAGTGGACGTGTAGGCGCCACGAAAAAGCACCCAGCACTCACTGTAAATGAGGTTGGTGTTAGGAAGGGCATCCAGCTGTAGAAATCAAGCCAGATCAGTTCCTGTATGAGCAAGGCATGGTCAGCCGACCAGACACTGCCCACAACAGGACAACCCGTCTAACCCATGCTAGCGTGGAAGAACGGACGTAAAACGGTGATGATGATGATGATGATGATATATATATATATATATATATATATATATATATATATATATATATATATATATATATATATATATATATATATATAGTATTAGTTATACTATTTATGGTTATGTAAACACAAAACCTTAAGCAGTTGTAAGTATTTTACACACACCCTAAATAGTGGTAGGCAGTAATGTATTACTACCTTATTACCAGTAAGTTAAGTAGCTCAATGTAAAAACATCAGATGATTTACAGAGCAGTTATATGAAATATAAGAATCAAAGAACTGTTCAAAACATTATTGTGCTTACAGCTGTTTCCTCCAAACCGAGGTTTGGATTCTTCGGAGCAATTTATTAATGCATGGACAGTTATATGACCTCCTCTTCAGCCGAGAGACATACCAATACATATTCAAACATTGATACATATTCAAACATTGTGGGTCAACATTCATTACAGAATTTAGAGTGGCAGTACACACTTCGAGATTACATTTATATTAATAGGTACAATCAAAAATCAAAGATATAGGTTAAAGTACAACATGAAGATAAGTGGTTATATAGTGCAAATGTTATACGTGTGGCACGCATGCGCGTCTTGTTTATATAGTGTGGCAGAGAGATATGTGTGGTAGAGGCACTTAGGTAGGTAAATAAGAGTGTTAGGTTGGTAGATCTGGTGGCAAAGTCTTTATATGATTGATGTAGTCTGTGTGTGGAGAAATATTATAAGCATTAAAGATAGTGCAAGCATTAAAAGTGTTATAAGTATTGGAGATGCACAGCGCAGGGATGTCAAGTAATTCATGTACTTCGGCATTTTCATGGTCAAGGGAGTGTATATTTCGATTATATGCCTTTCACATAATCCACGACAATCCAGTTAGAGATCGTAGTCTGGTGTTCTTTAGTTCGATACAGGAGGTTGTTACGTTTCGAGAGACGCCATTGAATACCGGAATTCAATGGCGTCTCTCGAAACGTAACAACCTCCTGTATCGAACTAAAGAACACCAGACTACGATCTCTAACTGGATTGTCGTGGATTATGTGAAAGGCATATAATCGAAATATACACTCCCTTGACCATGAAAATGCCGAAGTACATGAATTACTTGACATCCCTGCGCTGTGCATCTCCAATACTTATAACACTTTTAATGCTTGCACTATCTTTAATGCTTATAATATTTCTCCACACACAGACTACATCAATCATATAAAGACTTTGCCACCAGATCTACCAACCTAACACTCTTATTTACCTACCTAAGTGCCTCTACCACACATATCTCTCTGCCACACTATATAAACAAGACGCGCATGCGTGCCACACGTATAACATTTGCACTATATAACCACTTATCTTCATGTTGTACTTTAACCTATATCTTTGATTTTTGATTGTACCTATTAATATAAATGTAATCTCGAAGTGTGTACTGCCACTCTAAATTCTGTAATGAATGTTGACCCACAATGTTTGAATATGTATCAATGTTTGAATATGTATTGGTATGTCTCTCGGCTGAAGAGGAGGTCATATAACTGTCCATGCATTAATAAATTGCTCCGAAGAATCCAAACCTCGGTTTGGAGGAAACAGCTGTAAGCACAATAATGTTTTGAACAGTTCTTTGATTCTTATATTTCATATATATATATATATAAATATGGTATTCTTAATTAAATCATGCAAAACCATTTTACTGATTTGAGAGCTGAGAGTCAAGCTGTGTGTGTGTGTATGTGTAAACTTGCCTTGTATATCACCTTTCTTTATTTCCTTCTTCCAGTCACTTCTGTGCACCAGTACACTTCTACTTATCCTCCTCCTCTTTCAGTCTTTTCTATATTTAGCCTGCCTGTCACCCGCTTTGTGGATTGTCTCTCTGTTGACCAACAGCCGCTGGTCTCTGTCCTCTGAGACATTTTTGCCCATCACTGTCTTTGACAGCATTTAGCTGTTTTAACAGCTGTTCTAAGCCATGAGTTTTCTCATTTTTATATGTATGCAAACACACTCTTGCTTCGTCTCAATCAGAGACAACATTGTTTTATTGTTTATTATTGTTTGTTGTAATTTCAGGCTCACTTTGATGAAGAAAACGGCAAAGAATATATCTATAAAGAACCAAAAGTAACCAACCTTTCCGAGATTTGTGACCGACTCTCCAATTTATATTCATACCGTTATGGCAGAGAAAACGTAAAGTTGATCATGGATTCCAAGAAGGTTAGCAGTGATTAATTCTTCATTTAGTTCCATCGATGCTATTTCTCTGATTGTCAATAACTTAAGACATAAATACACTGATGACATGTTGTTTTCTGTATATCATATATGTCTGTGTTTCTATGCGTGTGTGTGTGTGTGAGTCTGTACAAGTATGTATGCATGTGAATCTGTGTGTGTCTGTATGTTGTCTCTGAGTGTGTGTATGTCTATATGTTTGCGTGTCCCTGGATGTGTGAGTGTGTGATTATATGTCTTTATACAACATTCCCTATTTCTCTTGCCTCTTGTTGTTAATACCTCTTTCCTCTAAACACCCCCCCCCCCCTCTCTCTCAGCTAAATTTTTTTTTCCTTTTTATGAGCAACATATCCCTACATAGATTCAAAGCCTGCTAAAATCATAAACAGTTAACCTTGCTTGGTGTGTTTAATGTTAATTATGATGGTGATGAAAATTATGTTGATCCTGTTGTACTCCTATAAATAACATGGACTATTCTATATTTTCAGGTGAACGTTGATGAACTTGACCCTAAATTTGCCTTCATCCAGGTCACCTATGTGACCCCATATTTCACAAAGGAAGAGTCCAAAGACCGTCTCACAGAATTTGAACGCAACAATAACATCCAACGTTTCATGTTTGAAACCCCTTTCACCAAGAATGGACCTGCCCATGGCTCCATTACAGAACAGTACAAACTACGGACAATACTGACCAGTATGTCTCTCCTCCTTCTATTTCATTATTTGGCACAATGGTTTAAATGTGGTGGTGGTGGTAGAGCTTTTGCCCCTTGGTCAGCCTTTGCTCCTACAGCTGATCTTATGATCTGTTCATAGCTGCAATATCTATCAGTTTTTGAGGACCCCATTGCTACACATCTAATGCAATCCATTGTGGTAATATGACCACTGTGCAGAGTGGACTAGGTGCTTTATCATGGCACAAGCATAATCACCTTACTTACAGGGTGGACTGGGTGTTTTGTTACTGCAGCACAAACAGGACCATTGTACAAAGTGAACTGGGTGCTTTTTTGTCAAGACAGCAGCATGACCACTACAGGGTAGACTGGGTGCTTTTTGTCAAGACATTAGCATGACCACTGTACGGAATGGGGTGGGTGCTTTTTTATTGTGGCGCAAACATGACCACTCTACATGGTGGACTGGGTGCTTTTTGTCAAGACACCAGCAAGCAATGTGTAATGGCGGCAGTCATATTGCCTATATTAATTTGTCTAGTTTGTATTCCCCTCAATGGAGATTATGGCATAAGTGAAACTGTTTGTATTCAATGTGTTTATAGAAATTACATATAATGACTGCAGTCCAATGCCGTCCCTTACCCTCATACCTGTAATTAGTGGAGGCTGGTTGTTGTTTTACTGGGAGAGTTGGGGTTCAGTTTTGAAAGACATGTTTGAATTTTAATTTGTCTTGTTGTATGGGTCTGGTAGGTGGTGTTGGTTGTAGGATAATGGTTTGTGTTTACTTGAGTTCATAGATAACATGGGTTTGGTTTAAAAAAAGGCCATATAGTTTGACTGCTTAGTGTATAATTTCAAACACACTGTACTCTTTATCTGTTTGTCTCTATCTCTCTAGCATCACATACCTTCCTTTACTGTAGAATTTCCAATATACTGTACTATCTATCTATTTATTTATCTATTATATATATCAATCTCTCTCTATAGGCTCACATACCTTCCCTTAGTACAATATATTTAAAATTGTACATAAGGGAGGGTATGTGAGACTAGAGAGAGAGACTGATATATATAGATAGATAGACCAGTATATTTGAAATTGTACATATCTATCTTTCTTTAGCCTAACATATCTTCCCTTAGTGTATAATTTCAAATATACTATGCTGTCTATCTGTCTATCTATCTATCTATTTATCTATCCATCTATTTATCTCTGTGTCCCTGTCCCTCTCTAGCCTCACATACCTTCCCTTATGTGAAGAAAAGGATCGAAATTATTGAACACACCGAGCAAGAGATGTCTCCTATTGAAGTAGCCATTGATGAGTTACATAACAAAGTGGTCGATTTACAGGAAGTTGTCCGAGCTGTTACGCCTGATGTAAAGAAACTCCATTTAAACCTACAGGGTTGTGTCAGCACTCAGGTAAGCTATATAGTTTATATATACACTATAACCTTATATATATGAAGGTGTATGGCTTAGTGGTTAGAGCATTGGGTTTGCAATAGAAAGGTTGTGAGTTCAATTCTCCTCGGACCGGGTGATGCATTGTGTCCTTGAGCAAGACACTTTATTTCACGTTGCTCCAGTTTACTCAGCTGTAGAAATGAGTTGCGACGTCACTGGTGCCAAGCTGTATTGGCCATAGCCTTTCCCTTGGACATCATCGGTAACGTGGAGAGGGGAGACTGGTATGCATGGGCGACTGCTGGTCTTCCTCAAACAACCTTGCTCGGACTTGTACCTCAGAGGGAAATGGAGTTTTTTTATATATATCATATTTATTTATATACCCTATAAATTCTATATATAGCCAATAATAGTCATGGTCAAACTGTGGCTTTCTGAATGGCACGCCTAATTTCAAAATTGTCTTAAATGTTTTTAGTAGTGTGGCCCACCTTATGATGAGCCATATCCTACGTGGTTCACTGCTTGATAAAGGTTGCCCATAACTGAAATATAGTTTATGTATCTTATATGTTCTATCATAATTGTTTCTACTTTTGGCACAAGGCCAGCAATTATCCCAGTGCATTACTGGTACTTTATTTTATCGACCCCGTAAGGATGGAAGGAAAAGTTAAGCTCGGCAGGATTTGAACTCAGATCATAAAGGGAGGTAACTCTATGCTTCAAAGCATGGTGTCCGACCCTCTACCAATACTGCCAAATGTGTGTGTGAATGCATATATGTGTAATGATGATGTGTGTGTGTGTGTGTCTGCTATAATTGAACTCTGCTCCTATTGCCCTCCAGTGTCTGTCTATCTTTCTGTCATGTGTGTGTGTGTGTGTGTGTGTAGATATGTCTGTATGTGTGTGTGCATGCATGTTTTTGTGTATGCATTTCATGATGTGTGTGTGTGTGTGTCTTTCATGATGTATATGTGTGTGTATGTATATATGTCTGTCGTGATGTGTCTGTTGTGGTGTGTATGTGGGCGTCTGTCATGATGTGTGTGTATATGTCTGCCATGATGTGTGTGTGTGTCTGTCTGTCATGATGTGTATGTATGTGTCTGCCGTGATGTGTATGTGTATCTGTCATGATGTGTGTGTATGTTATAATAAAAAATTTGCCATTAAATCCTGTTACTGCTGCTGTTGTAACTACTGCTACTGCAGCTGTTGCTACTGCAGTTGTTGCTACTGCAGCTGTTGCTACTGCAGCTGTTTCTACTGCAACTGTTGCTACTGCAGCTGTTTCTACTGCAACTGTTGCTACTGCAGTTGTTGCTATTGCAGTTGCTGCAGCACAATGTCTGATGGTTTCTATGTCCCCAACTTTTCTACTGTCTCTCTGCAGGTACATGCTGGTCCATTAGCCTATGCTGAAGCCTTCCTCAGTAAAGACAAAGTCAGCAGGTATCCAGTTGGTAAAGTGGCAGCACTTAAAGATGTCTTTAAGTAAGTCAACATCTACTACCACCACCACTACTACCACCACCACCACCACCACTACTACCACTACCACCACCACTACTATTACTTCTTTCCCTCTCTTCCTCCCCCTCCTTCTCCTTCCTTAACTCTTTAGCATTTAAATCGGCCATATCCGGCCAGAATCCTCTCACCTCTTTCTGTTCAAACCAGCCATAACCGACCCCTCATACTGACGTTAAGGTATTGTTCTCAAAATAAATATCAAAATTTCGTAGATTCCATATTATGTGAGGTAAAGCCTTTACCATGAAAATATAATAGTAATGTAAATGCTAAAGGGTTCAGTCAGTCGACATCTACTACACCTCCTTCTCTCCCTCTTCAAGTAAGTCCACATCTCTTTCTCTTACACCCCCTCACCCTCCTCAGGTAAGTCAACATCTCTACCTCCTCTCTTTCTGCTACTCATTTCCTCATCTCCCTCTTCTTTTCTTATTTCTCTTTTTTCCCTTTTCATTTGCCTTCTTCCCTTAGTCACTTATCTCAAACCAACCACCCTCCACTCAACACTATCTCTAACCACCCTCCATTCAATACTGTCTCTAACCACCCTCCACTCAACACTGTCTCTAGATACCCTCCACTCAACACTGTCTCTAACTACCCTCCACTCCACTAACCGCCCTCCACTCCACTAACCACCCTCCACTCGACACTGTCCTCTAACTACCCTCCACTCTACTAACCACCCTCCACTTGACACTGTCTCTAACTACCCTCCACTCGACACTCTCTCTAACTACCCTTCACTCCACTAACCACCCTCTACTCGACACTGTCCTCTAACTACCCTCCACTCGACACTGTCCTCTAACTACCCTCCACTCGACATTGTCTCTAACCACCCTCCACTCGACACTCTCTCTAACTACCCTCCACTCCACTAACCACCCCCCACTCGACACTGTCTCTAACTACCCTCCACTCGACATTGTCTCTAACCACCCTCCACTCGACACTCTCTCTAACTACCCTCCACTCCACTAACCACCCTCCACTCGACACTGTCTCTAACCACCCCCCACTCGACACTGTCTCTAACTACCCTCCACTCTCTCATTACAGGAACTTTATCCATATCTGCAGTGAGGCATTAGATCTGAATGCCAAACTAATTGAGACAGAACAGAAAGACTACCATGAGTCACTGAAGGCTGGTTTTAATGAAATCTACGAAAAACTAGGGGAGATTGTTGGTGATAAAGTAAGTAACACTCATACTCACACTCTCACTCTCATTGACCTCTCCCCTCATCCACTTTCTTATGTAGTCCCATCCAAGGTTTTACTCACACATCTCTCAACATTCATATATCTATGTGTGGATAAGAGAGAAGAGGGGAGATTGTTGGTGATAAAGTAACACTCACGCTCTCACTCTCCTCCACTTTCTGTGTAATCTCATCCAAGATTTCACTCACACATCCCTCAACATTCATATATCTATGTGTGGATAAGAGAGAAAGTTTTCTAGTTGCAGCCAGCATGTTAGAGCCAATATATTTTTTATCTTTTCTTGCTAAAGCAAGTGTTAGCCTTACAAGTCAGGACCCCATGAAGGGATTCATACTCATCATGAGGCCCTTTTTTAATGTTTTTGAAGCAATGTTTCACTGGCAGAGGCCCCAACCTATGGATATGTAAATATATTATAGTGTAGTTGTAATACTACGTTGATTAGTTGAGGTTATCCACACAATTAGTAGATAAAAACTCTATCTAGGTAGAGGATGGCAGTGTTTTAAAATGGAAAAAGAAGAAAAAAACAATCAAGGGAGATAACTCCAATAAGATTAGTCAATTGAAATAATTTAGACAATATAGACAATAGAGATTAGAGTGGATCTTGTCTTTAAATACATGGACACTTGTTGATATATTTAGCTTAATTCTACTTTTTATGTTTTTAACCAACATTTAGCAAACTGTCTCTTTGTTTTTGCTTTATCATCATTATCATCATCATCATTATTATTATTATTATCATCAGTTTCCCTTTTAACATTGTTAAAATTTGTTTACATGCAAAACCCACACACCGACACATACACACACTGTTTTCATCCTGTGCCATCATAATGTTTTCTTGATGTAAACCCTTTGTGGTTAATAAAGAAATCATTATCATCATCATCATCACTGTCATTATTATTATGTTTTCATTGTGGTCATCATTATTATTATTATTATTGTCAATATTCTCATATTCATTATTATTTTATTATTGTTGTTTTTATTGTTGTTTGGTGGGGGAGGTCGATATTATCGACTTTCCTCTCCCCACCAGAAATTGCTGGCCTTGTGCTTAAATTAGAAACCATTATTATTCTTACTCTTATTATTATCATCATCATTGTAATGGTCAGGTTCTGCTTCTGTATCCCACCTATACCCTTAATAATGTAGTATTGAGGTTAGTACAGTAGTATTGAAGTTAGTACAGTAGTATTGAAGTTAGTACAGTAGTATTGAAGTTAGTACAGTAGTATTGAAGTTAGTACTGTACTATTGAAGTTAGTACAGTACTACTGATGTTAGTACAGTACTATTGATATCAGTACAGTACTATTAGGGTCACTATACTGCAGTTACAACTACTACTACATAATTCATTAAACTACAACACAACTCTGAACTCCTGGATCCCATCCCATCCCATCCTCCCAGTTTCACCCCACTCCTGACTACATCACCCACATCACCAGTTACATCACTAGAAACCTGCAATATTATTATCTCAACTGACCACACAACAGAGAGACATTCACCTCCCCCTCCTTCTAACATTGTCAACTGACCACACAATGGAGTGACTCTCACCACTCCCTCCCTCCAATATTACTGTCAACTCACTTGACCACTGAGTGATTCTTCCCTTGCCCTACCCTCCTTCCAACATTGTCAACTGTCTTGACCACTGAGTGATTCTGTCCTTGCACTACCCTGCCTCCAGCTTTGCTGTCAACTCTCCTGACCATTAAGGGATTCTGCCCTCCTCTCTCTCCAACATTGTCTCAATTCTCTTGACATGTGTGACCCTATTCTCACCCTACCCTCCCTCCGACACTATCAACTGACCAGATGTGAGGGACTCTATTCTCGTCCTACTCTCACTCCAACATTTGTCAACTGTCCAAACATGAGTGACTATCTTCTCTGTTCTATTTCCTAAGGTGTCCAGTTGACCAACCATGTGTGTGTGTGTGGTGCAGTGTATGTATAGTGTGGTATGTGAGGTGTGTGTGCATGTGTGTCTTTGTAACTCTAGTTGTATTTATAATTTGTCCTTTGGTCTCTGGTCATCTATTTTTATTTGTAAACACATATATATTGTTACCTGTGTAAATTGAACGCGTTGTTTTTAAAAAAATCTTTGTGTGTTTTCAAACTTTAAATCCCTTGAATCATTTTACTACACTACAATTAGTGTTACACTTGTTTTAATGTGTGGTGTGTAAACACATTTTCAGATATGTTTATCAGGCTTAGCTGAAACAACCAACTAGCTTGGGTTATTTACAGTGAATGGCTGTCACATAGAGGTAACTGTATGGATGCCCTTAACATGCATTCTTCCATGTTGCTGTTACTGTTTCTCTTACATTTTTCTATCTCTCACATTGTTGTGGTTTCTTGATATGGCAGAAATTGTTTCACTAGCTCACTCTCTCTCTCTCTGTTCTTTTGTTGTTGTTGTTCTTATTCTTTCTGCTCCGCTCCGCTCTGCTCTACTCATCCGCCTCCCTCAACACACAGAGAAGAAGGTCAGTCTTTGGCCAATGTCAAATGTCAGACAACAGACAACAAGATGGTAGTGGCTATTTTGCTTGCTTGTCTGGCCGACATATGTCTGTATCTCCAAAAACTTTGCTTACGTAGCTGATAGCAGCTTTCATTTCTGATTGGTGGATGTTATGCCAGAGGTTAACCATAGAATGAGTTTAGTTTTTAAACCTCAACCAAATTAAAAACTTGCAGTTACATACACGTTTTGTTTCACTCCAAACAGAAACAGACCATGTGGAGTGAAATAAGTAAGTTTACATAGAGCTAAACACTAGGAGAATATATATATATATAATAAAACTTTAGATTGTTATACAAAGATTTTGATCTGGTTACTTACAACATGCTCAATGGGTCATTACAGTAGAGTCAAATATACAGCAAAAGCTGCTAATTCAATTCAATTTTCATATATATATAAATTCAAACAATATACAAAAAATTCTCGTTCATTGAGCTTCCTTTGTTGAGTAACTTAATCAATATGCATTATATTATAGTTTATATATATATATATATACTCTTCAGATTAAGCAAATTCATATGTATTGAATACGCTTATAAACTTAATCTTTGTAGTTCTTTAACTAAGAAACTCCATATATACAGGGTGTCCCAAAAAAATGATTACACACTTCAACAGCATTCTAATGAATATTGTCTGTACAGATAATCAAAGTGTGTATA
>OZ024749.1:27617371-27629871 GCA_964016885.1 Eledone cirrhosa | reverse complement strand
ATTACTGAATATATATTAGTAATATTTAAAGGTTTTTCAAAATTAATGATTACATAAAATTTTCTCATCTGTAATAAAATATTAATTAAATTAAATTTATAGGTTAACTAACATTTAAATTAAATTAAATTCTAGAATAATGTTATTAATTAGGTTTATAATATTTAAATTTTTTTTTAGTTTATGATTACACGATATAATTAATTCCTGTCTTTTATTTAATAAGATATCCCTAGACTTCATTATTTCAAATAGTTCTTGGGAACATAATCTACATTCCTTTCTATTATTTTGATAAGGGGTGGCTCTTTTGAGCACACTCCAGGTCAAATCATATTTTATATTTTTATTTTTATAACTATTGATTTTTTCTGCTAGAGATGTTGTATTAGCCAGTGCGGCATTTTTAAAGCTATGTTTGTGGGTATTATATCTTGTCTTAAAATTGTTAGAGGTAGCTCCTATATATGAGCAAATAGAATCTTTAGTTTTAACATTACATTTATAGACTATGTTGTTAACAAGACAATTCCCTTTTAATGGGCAGTTTGTTTTGTTTCTACAGTTACATCCTTTCGTTAATTCTGTATTTGAGGAGATATTATTGTTAATTTGATGTACTGGTGGTATACTTATAGTTTTCTTACATTTATATGCATTATATGCACTTATATTTTGTTTTATGTTATTTGTTGTAGAATATGAGAATTTAACTGTAGACCTATTTAAGATTTGATGGTATTTGTGGTTTGGCGGGAAGTTTTTCTCAAGGATATAAAAAAATTTTTTAGCAATATTATCCTTAACTTGTAAATTAAAAGGAGCATTATACCAAGTAACTCGTCTATTACGGTTTCTATGTTGTTTATTATTTTTATTATTTTTATATGTTGTATCATGATTTTTACTAGGAGGAATAATGTTAATGATCTCACCACAACTATTTTTAGTTATATTTGTAGATTTAGGTGTTTTATCTTTTTTATTAGGAGTTTTATTATTAATATTTATTATAGTCTTATGATGAGTAGTTTTTTGAGGGTTACTATACTTAATATTAAAAGATTTAGTATTTTGGGGTATACTGTGGGTGGCATTTAGGTGTGTACTTTTCATTTGGTGTTTGTTGGTAATATTATGCTGTATGCTTTCAGTATTTTTAGTAGAAGGTATATACTCTAATCTATTTTTGTGGCCACTTCTATCTAGAGCTTCATTATAAAAGGTCGCATTTTTATCAAATACATCTTGGTTAGAAGAAAGGTTAGAAATTCTAAGTGATATATTATATGCAAGGTTTTTAAGGATAGATTTAGGGTGATTAGATTGTGAGTGTATGTAATGTAAGTTTTGGTTAGGTTTATGGTAAGGTTGGTATATACCCGTAGCTAAATCTAAAGTTATATCTAGGAAATTTACTACTTTACTTGTTTTTTCAAAAGTAATATTAAGATTATAATAGTCTTTAAGGAAAGTTCTAATATGCTTTTTGTTTTTTTCGATTTCTGAAAGGCTAAGGTTGTTAGAAAGAAGAAGACAGTCATCACGATATAAACCACCTTTGAGGTGGGGAAAAGAGGCATTTATGTTGAAAAGGAGAAAGAGGCCCACAAGATCAGTAATTTGGGCAGAATCGCTTGAACCCATAGTAATATCAAAAAGATTACTATAAGTGTTTCTGGTCCAGTATTCATTCTGAAATTCAATAAGTGTTTGTCTAGCATGTGTAATAATGTTAATGTCATCCGAAGTTAAACTAGATCTATTTTTAGCAAATATTAATGCTTTGTTCAGGAGTATGGGTGATATAGAAGAATAATAATTATCTATATCAAACTGTAGGAAAGAAGCAGAAGATTTACACCTAATATTTTTAAACCAATTAATTACCTGGGAGGTGTTTTCCCAGAGTGGTAAAATAACGTATTTTCTTATTTGTGGGATGACTCTATCTAAAATTTTTTTGCTAATTATTCCAATATCTGATTTGGAGGGACATATAAGTCTAATAGAAGGATTAGAGTTAAAGTTAGATTTGTGATCTTTCAGGTTGAAGTGTGGACTTCTCAATGCCAAAGGTTCAGTTCTATCTTCAATATTTAGTTTTTTTACTATGTTGTGTGTTTTGTTGTTGATGTTGGTGAGTGACGCATTATTAGATTTTTTATAACTTTTTCTGAGTTCTTTATATATGAACTCATTATAATGTTCAATATCCATATGATACAAGTTACCAGTTTTGTCCGAGTGGACATGGATTTTTTTAGACTTTTTTAGGTCCAATAGGGTAGAATCAAGGTCCTTTTGAAAGACGGATTTATACTTTTTAAATTTTAGGTGTTTAATTAAATTAAAAAGGTCTTTCTCGAAGTCTTCAAGTAAAAAGTTGTGTGGTGGATTCTTGTAAGTGTTGAAATCATACATATATTTCCGATCTGCTTGTTTAGATTTCCTATCAAAGTGGTAGGCTCTCCATCTAACCCTTCTGATAAAATTATTAGTTTTCTGAATCATAAGGAGTAAGAAGTCGTCCTTAGAAGGTATTGGTATGTTTTTTAAGGAGGTTCCTAAATATTGTTTTTCCATTGTGATATGGATGATGGACAATTGAAAGAGCTCAACTAAATGTATATGGGTTTACAAAATCATACATATATATATGTTTATACATAAATATAAAATTAATACACACATACAGTACAAAAATACGAATATTTCCGTGAAAATAGGAGCAAAATTATGTAGATAAATCTACCAAGAGTTTACGGTAGTGTCCAATCCGTATGAAGAACTCAATGTATTCCGGATATCATGGAAATAAGAGATGTAATGAAAATCCAATTTCGGTGAAAGATAAATGGTATACAGAGTCAAGATAAAATGTTAAACAAATAATGAACAAACAATTCCTTATATTAAACAAAAAAAGTTCACTATTTAACGATCGTTTCTAGGGCATATATGTGTTATAATTGGTATGCATATTTAACAGATCTATGTACAAAATTATACAAAATTATACAAATTATCAAGATTAAATATACATACCTAACTCATATATACGCCGTCTTCAGAAATAATGAAGTATATTTATTGATAATAACAACAATTCAAAATATCAGTTCAAAATTGACCAATGAAAACACAAAGGGTTAAAAAGCAGTTTGGTGTGTGTATATACATGTAAAACCCTACACACATTTTACAATAATGTGTGTATAATCTGTATGTGCATACTAAAAAGATGGATGCAAATAAAAAATTTCAAGGTTAATATCTCTGTAAGCTTAATGCGCTGATAAGATACGCAATGATACTTATGGAGTCAAGCATATAAATATATTTTTTTCATACTCACACATATCAGTATAATCACACATACATGTGCGTATATATATAAAAATATACACATAACCACGAACACACAAACACACACACTCCCCCACTCACATTTATATATGTGGATATAAAATCATAAGCAAATAGAAATTAAGTCACTCACATAAACACACTGGTACACACATTTCAAGATCAAGATACAGAAATTAGGTGGGAGGGGGGGGGGTCAGTATTAGACTGTCAGACCAGACAACCTTAATATAAATGTATCTATAAATTATGAAAAATAAAAAAATAAAAACAATAAAATATAAATACATATAATATAATGTACATACGCATACAGATATACATACACATACATACATGTACGCGCACATAGAGATATCCATACATACATACATACACACATACCTATACTGTCATACACACACATACATTTACACGAACATACTCATACACATATAAAAAGATATAAATACGGACACACACACGCGCAACACATACATACATACACATATATATATATATATATATATATATATATATATATATATATATATACATATATATACACACACACGTAGACTCATATATATATACATACACATACATACATTTATACACAAACATATATATATATCCCACACTCATACCACCATAAAAACACATACAAACATCCAGATGTATATATATATATATATATATATATATATATATATATATATATATCAACATACACACACGTACACACATATGTATATATACATACATATATACACACATACACATATATAAATCCACACACACACATAAAATACAGACATGCACATATATATATATATATATATATATTTCATTACTCTTATATATACACATAGTATATATACATACACAACCTCACTTATACACATATACACATAAGTTATATTACAATAATAATAAAGAATAATATATATATATACATATATATATATATATACATATATATACACACATATAGACATATACATACACACACATACACATACATACATACATACACATACATACATACACCTAAATATAAACATATATAAATACATACATACGAATAAAGACATATATTCACACATAGACACCTATATACACATATATATATATAAAATATATATATATATATATCTATATACATACACATACATACACATATATATATATACATATATATACACATATACACACACGCACACACATACAGACACACATACACACTCACATATATATATATATATATATATATATATGTGTATGTGAGTGTGCGCAAATACACATATATATATATACACACACACATACAAACACACACAAACTTATACATATGCATACGCACACTCACACACACATATATCACATAGATACGAAGATAAACATATAAATAGAGAGACATATAAATATATACAGAACCCATATACACATACATACAAACACGCATATACATATATATACATATATACACACATATATATTCCTATATACAAGCATACACATACACACACATATATACATATACATACACATATACATATCACACATTCACATACACGTACATATATAATACATATATATACACATATATATACATATATATGTATGTACAATCATATATACACACTCAATCTTACATTCATATTTACATGCTCATATATGTATTTTTATATTTAGAAATAAATACCAAAAAAACTATATAGACACCTATCTACACATATATTCATACATATACACTTACAAAAACAGATGATAATAGTATGGGGGAAAGGGGGGGTTTGGAGAAGGGGATCAAAGTAAATATATGTTTCAAGAAACATATAATATTTTCCATATCTTAATTCAATGTATGTTCCTACATATTTTCAGTGCTAGGAAATACGAAATCTATGCATCACAAAATAAAAAAGTATATTATTAATCATATGTCAACTAAACCAAAGATAGTCAACATATTGATTTCCAAGGTGTAAATTAGTTAGGTTTATAATATTTGAGGCAGAATTATGAAGTCAAACAGTAGTAGAATATTAATTACATTATAACTAAATTAAAGTTAATAACGTTATGGTATCAATATTAGGAGATGAATAGGGAAAAGAAACCCAAATAAAAATAAAATAAAGTATTACATCGGTAGTAGCATATAAATTATATGTTAACTAAGTTAAAAATTATATATTTATTTCAATAGTATATGTTAATTAGTATATGTTAATTAGGTATACAATACATAAAGCAGATATTGTATTTCATCAATAGCATAATATAATTATATGCAAATAAAAATCAAAATTAATACGCATACATATACATATACATACACATACACATACATATACATATACATACACATATACATATATATATATACATATATATACACATACATACATATATAGTCACATAAATATACATACAGATACACATATAACACACACATATACATATACATATAGATATACATATCTTTTCCAAAAAATTTGCACAGAATACATTAACTAGGTATATATCCAAGAACACCTCCCATTCTATAATTACATGACATTCTGCAATTTGTCTGTACAATGATACTAATTTTAAGCAAATTAAAGTTAAAATTAAAGTTTTAGGTTGATTAAAGCTAAAACCAAATAATAAATATATTTCCAAAATGTATATTAATTAGGTCAATAATACTAAAAATTCTTTCTCCGTCATAGGATACATGATATTATTTTGTTATATTTTATCTGTAAAAGAATTATAATAAAAAAAATTATTATAATAAAAGGTTAAACTAAATTAAAAAATTATAATAAAAGGTTAAAATAAGTTAAAATTAATCTATAAATTAAATTACTGAATATATATTAGTAATATTTAAAGGTTTTTCAAAATTAATGATTACATAAAATTTTCTCATCTGTAATAAAATATTAATTAAATTAAATTTATAGGTTAACTAACATTTAAATTAAATTAAATTCTAGAATAATGTTATTAATTAGGTTTATAATATTTAAATGTTTTTTTTAGTTTATGATTACACGATATAATTAATTCCTGTCTTTTATTTAATAAGATATCCCTAGACTTCATTATTTCAAATAGTTCTTGGGAACATAATCTACATTCCTTTCTATTATTTTGATAAGGGGTGGCTCTTTTGAGCACACTCCAGGTCAAATCATATTTTATATTTTTATTTTTATAACTATTGATTTTTTCTGCTAGAGATGTTGTATTAGCCAGTGCGGCATTTTTAAAGCTATGTTTGTGGGTATTATATCTTGTCTTAAAATTGTTAGAGGTAGCTCCTATATATGAGCAAATAGAATCTTTAGTTTTAACATTACATTTATAGACTATGTTGTTAACAAGACAATTCCCTTTTAATGGGCAGTTTGTTTTGTTTCTACAGTTACATCCTTTCGTTAATTCTGTATTTGAGGAGATATTATTGTTAATTTGATGTACTGGTGGTATACTTATAGTTTTCTTACATTTATATGCATTATATGCACTTATATTTTGTTTTATGTTATTTGTTGTAGAATATGAGAATTTAACTGTAGACCTATTTAAGATTTGATGGTATTTGTGGTTTGGCGGGAAGTTTTTCTCAAGGATATAAAAAAATTTTTTAGCAATATTATCCTTAACTTGTAAATTAAAAGGAGCATTATACCAAGTAACTCGTCTATTACGGTTTCTATGTTGTTTATTATTTTTATTATTTTTATATGTTGTATCATGATTTTTACTAGGAGGAATAATGTTAATGATCTCACCACAACTATTTTTAGTTATATTTGTAGATTTAGGTGTTTTATCTTTTTTATTAGGAGTTTTATTATTAATATTTATTATAGTCTTATGATGAGTAGTTTTTTGAGGGTTACTATACTTAATATTAAAAGATTTAGTATTTTGGGGTATACTGTGGGTGGCATTTAGGTGTGTACTTTTCATTTGGTGTTTGTTGGTAATATTATGCTGTATGCTTTCAGTATTTTTAGTAGAAGGTATATACTCTAATCTATTTTTGTGGCCACTTCTATCTAGAGCTTCATTATAAAAGGTCGCATTTTTATCAAATACATCTTGGTTAGAAGAAAGGTTAGAAATTCTAAGTGATATATTATATGCAAGGTTTTTAAGGATAGATTTAGGGTGATTAGATTGTGAGTGTATGTAATGTAAGTTTTGGTTAGGTTTATGGTAAGGTTGGTATATACCCGTAGCTAAATCTAAAGTTATATCTAGGAAATTTACTACTTTACTTGTTTTTTCAAAAGTAATATTAAGATTATAATAGTCTTTAAGGAAAGTTCTAATATGCTTTTTGTTTTTTTCGATTTCTGAAAGGCTAAGGTTGTTAGAAAGAAGAAGACAGTCATCACGATATAAACCACCTTTGAGGTGGGGAAAAGAGGCATTTATGTTGAAAAGGAGAAAGAGGCCCACAAGATCAGTAATTTGGGCAGAATCGCTTGAACCCATAGTAATATCAAAAAGATTACTATAAGTGTTTCTGGTCCAGTATTCATTCTGAAATTCAATAAGTGTTTGTCTAGCATGTGTAATAATGTTAATGTCATCCGAAGTTAAACTAGATCTATTTTTAGCAAATATTAATGCTTTGTTCAGGAGTATGGGTGATATAGAAGAATAATAATTATCTATATCAAACTGTAGGAAAGAAGCAGAAGATTTACACCTAATATTTTTAAACCAATTAATTACCTGGGAGGTGTTTTCCCAGAGTGGTAAAATAACGTATTTTCTTATTTGTGGGATGACTCTATCTAAAATTTTTTTGCTAATTATTCCAATATCTGATTTGGAGGGACATATAAGTCTAATAGAAGGATTAGAGTTAAAGTTAGATTTGTGATCTTTCAGGTTGAAGTGTGGACTTCTCAATGCCAAAGGTTCAGTTCTATCTTCAATATTTAGTTTTTTTACTATGTTGTGTGTTTTGTTGTTGATGTTGGTGAGTGACGCATTATTAGATTTTTTATAACTTTTTCTGAGTTCTTTATATATGAACTCATTATAATGTTCAATATCCATATGATATCCATACTCCTTATGATTCAGAAAACTAATAATTTTATCAGAAGGGTTAGATGGAGAGCCTACCACTTTGATAGGAAATCTAAACAAGCAGATCGGAAATATATGTATGATTTCAACACTTACAAGAATCCACCACACAACTTTTTACTTGAAGACTTCGAGAAAGACCTTTTTAATTTAATTAAACACCTAAAATTTAAAAAGTATAAATCCGTCTTTCAAAAGGACCTTGATTCTACCCTATTGGACCTAAAAAAGTCTAAAAAAATCCATGTCCACTCGGACAAAACTGGTAACTTGTATCATATGGATATTGAACATTATAATGAGTTCATATATAAAGAACTCAGAAAAAGTTATAAAAAATCTAATAATGCGTCACTCACCAACATCAACAACAAAACACACAACATAGTAAAAAAACTAAATATTGAAGATAGAACTGAACCTTTGGCATTGAGAAGTCCACACTTCAACCTGAAAGATCACAAATCTAACTTTAACTCTAATCCTTCTATTAGACTTATATGTCCCTCCAAATCAGATATTGGAATAATTAGCAAAAAAATTTTAGATAGAGTCATCCCACAAATAAGAAAATACGTTATTTTACCACTCTGGGAAAACACCTCCCAGGTAATTAATTGGTTTAAAAATATTAGGTGTAAATCTTCTGCTTCTTTCCTACAGTTTGATATAGATAATTATTATTCTTCTATATCACCCATACTCCTGAACAAAGCATTAATATTTGCTAAAAATAGATCTAGTTTAACTTCGGATGACATTAACATTATTACACATGCTAGACAAACACTTATTGAATTTCAGAATGAATACTGGACCAGAAACACTTATAGTAATCTTTTTGATATTACTATGGGTTCAAGCGATTCTGCCCAAATTACTGATCTTGTGGGCCTCTTTCTCCTTTTCAACATAAATGCCTCTTTTCCCCACCTCAAAGGTGGTTTATATCGTGATGACTGTCTTCTTCTTTCTAACAACCTTAGCCTTTCAGAAATCGAAAAAAACAAAAAGCATATTAGAACTTTCCTTAAAGACTATTATAATCTTAATATTACTTTTGAAAAAACAAGTAAAGTAGTAAATTTCCTAGATATAACTTTAGATTTAGCTACGGGTATATACCAACCTTACCATAAACCTAACCAAAACTTACATTACATACACTCACAATCTAATCACCCTAAATCTATCCTTAAAAACCTTGCATATAATATATCACTTAGAATTTCTAACCTTTCTTCTAACCAAGATGTATTTGATAAAAATGCGACCTTTTATAATGAAGCTCTAGATAGAAGTGGCCACAAAAATAGATTAGAGTATATACCTTCTACTAAAAATACTGAAAGCATACAGCATAATATTACCAACAAACACCAAATGAAAAGTACACACCTAAATGCCACCCACAGTATACCCCAAAATACTAAATCTTTTAATATTAAGTATAGTAACCCTCAAAAAACTACTCATCATAAGACTATAATAAATATTAATAATAAAACTCCTAATAAAAAAGATAAAACACCTAAATCTACAAATATAACTAAAAATAGTTGTGGTGAGATCATTAACATTATTCCTCCTAGTAAAAATCATGATACAACATATAAAAATAATAAAAATAATAAACAACATAGAAACCGTAATAGACGAGTTACTTGGTATAATGCTCCTTTTAATTTACAAGTTAAGGATAATATTGCTAAAAAATTTTTTTATATCCTTGAGAAAAACTTCCCGCCAAACCACAAATACCATCAAATCTTAAATAGGTCTACAGTTAAATTCTCATATTCTACAACAAATAACATAAAACAAAATATAAGTGCATATAATGCATATAAATGTAAGAAAACTATAAGTATACCACCAGTACATCAAATTAACAATAATATCTCCTCAAATACAGAATTAACGAAAGGATGTAACTGTAGAAACAAAACAAACTGCCCATTAAAAGGGAATTGTCTTGTTAACAACATAGTCTATAAATGTAATGTTAAAACTAAAGATTCTATTTGCTCATATATAGGAGCTACCTCTAACAATTTTAAGACAAGATATAATACCCACAAACATAGCTTTAAAAATGCCGCACTGGCTAATACAACATCTCTAGCAGAAAAAATCAATAGTTATAAAAATAAAAATATAAAATATGATTTGACCTGGAGTGTGCTCAAAAGAGCCACCCCTTATCAAAATAATAGAAAGGAATGTAGATTATGTTCCCAAGAACTATTTGAAATAATGAAGTCTAGGGATATCTTATTAAATAAAAGACAGGAATTAATTATATCGTGTAATCATAAACTAAAAAAAACATTTAAATATTATAAACCTAATTAATAACATTATTCTAGAATTTAATTTAATTTAAATGTTAGTTAACCTATAAATTTAATTTAATTAATATTTTATTACAGATGAGAAAATTTTATGTAATCATTAATTTTGAAAAACCTTTAAATATTACTAATATATATTCAGTAATTTAATTTATAGATTAATTTTAACTTATTTTAACCTTTTATTATAATTTTTTAATTTAGTTTAACCTTTTATTATAATAATTTTTTTTATTATAATTCTTTTACAGATAAAATATAACAAAATAATATCATGTATCCTATGACGGAGAAAGAATTTTTAGTATTATTGACCTAATTAATATACATTTTGGAAATATATTTATTATTTGGTTTTAGCTTTAATCAACCTAAAACTTTAATTTTAACTTTAATTTGCTTAAAATTAGTATCATTGTACAGACAAATTGCAGAATGTCATGTAATTATAGAATGGGAGGTGTTCTTGGATATATACCTAGTTAATGTATTCTGTGCAAATTTTTTGGAAAAGATATGTATATCTATATGTATATGTATATGTGTGTGTTATATGTGTATCTGTATGTATATTTATGTGACTATATATGTATGTATGTGTATATATATGTATATATATATATGTATATGTGTATGTATATGTATATGTATGTGTATGTGTATGTATATGTATATGTATGCGTATTAATTTTGATTTTTATTTGCATATAATTATATTATGCTATTGATGAAATACAATATCTGCTTTATGTATTGTATACCTAATTAACATATACTAATTAACATATACTATTGAAATAAATATATAATTTTTAACTTAGTTAACATATAATTTATATGCTACTACCGATGTAATACTTTATTTTATTTTTATTTGGGTTTCTTTTCCCTATTCATCTCCTAATATTGATACCATAACGTTATTAACTTTAATTTAGTTATAATGTAATTAATATTCTACTACTGTTTGACTTCATAATTCTGCCTCAAATATTATAAACCTAACTAATTTACACCTTGGAAATCAATATGTTGACTATCTTTGGTTTAGTTGACATATGATTAATAATATACTTTTTTATTTTGTGATGCATAGATTTCGTATTTCCTAGCACTGAAAATATGTAGGAACATACATTGAATTAAGATATGGAAAATATTATATGTTTCTTGAAACATATATTTACTTTGATCCCCTTCTCCAAACCCCCCCTTTCCCCCATACTATTATCATCTGTTTTTGTAAGTGTATATGTATGAATATATGTGTAGATAGGTGTCTATATAGTTTTTTTGGTATTTATTTCTAAATATAAAAATACATATATGAGCATGTAAATATGAATGTAAGATTGAGTGTGTATATATGATTGTACATACATATATATGTATATATATGTGTATATATATGTATTATATATGTACGTGTATGTGAATGTGTGATATGTATATGTGTATGTATATGTATATATGTGTGTGTATGTGTATGCTTGTATATAGGAATATATATGTGTGTATATATGTATATATATGTATATGCGTGTTTGTATGTATGTGTATATGGGTTCTGTATATATTTATATGTCTCTCTATTTATATGTTTATCTTCGTATCTATGTGATATATGTGTGTGTGAGTGTGCGTATGCATATGTATAAGTTTGTGTGTGTTTGTATGTGTGTGTGTATA